>JAZAYU010000142.1:0-480619 GCA_038501625.1 Corbicula japonica
ATTCTTTAAATAAGGCAGTCGATTCTTCATGGAACAACACGTGGAACAATACACCTGAAGAAAAGCCATAGTCAATTTTACTTCATAAATATATCTAAATGGGTATATGGCACGTGCGACCGGCATATATTCAGCTTAGTTGGCACATCAGTACCATCTGTGCCCAAGGTTATAAAACTGAGCATGGAAACCAGTCTCAAATCTCAAGCATCTGATTGGCTGAAATGGCGACTGGTCGCCATTTCATCCAATCAGATGCTTGAGATTTGAGACTGGTTTCCAATCTCAGCTTTATAACCTTCAGGCCTGATCTGGATCTATAATGGTCGCATCTTCATCAGAAATTACCTAATGATCTTCAAAAGTGAACAGTGTAGATCCTGATCAGATGGATTCGATGTACTAGCCAATCTGGATCTACACTGTCTCCCCTCGAAAAAAAAGGCATTTCTGTGGAGTAAGCAGTCAAACAAGAGTCCAAGGTTTAAATGCATGTGCACACAGGGTAGATTAGAGTCATTTTGGGATGGGGCCCATGGCTTTATACATTGGGGAACAGCACTCTTTTTCACTTTATTCAGGAAATACTATTTTCAAATACATTTTAAAACTTTAAAATGACAGATAAAATAAATAAGTCAATAAGATAACTGGTGTCTTTCCTATAACGGAAACATTGTATTTTTATCTCAAAAACACTTTCAAAGAGTTACATTGTAGTTTTACTGAATGTTCTTAGTTTTCTTAATATATTTTTCTTAACAGAGAAACTGGCAATTCCAAATTTAATTATTAAGGAAAAACAACATTTATGGCTGTGAGAATGAGGTCAGCAAGTCAGTTTTATTGAATTACTTTTTTATAAATTACAGTCAGCAAGTCAGTTTTATTGAATTACTTTTTTATAAATTACAGTCAGCAAGTCAGTTTCATTGAATTACTTTTTTATAAATTACAGTCAGCAAGTCAGTTTTATTGAATTACTTTTTTATAAATTACAGTCAGCAAGTCAGTTTTATTGAATTACTTTTTTATACAGTCAGCAAGTCAGTTTTATTGAATTAGTTTTTTTATAAATTACAGTCAGCAAGTCAGTTTTATTGAATTACTTTTTTATAAATTACATTTTTGCTAAACAGAAAAAATTGCAATATTAAGTTGAATTTTGGGGACAAAAATGTGTTTCAGCAGTAGGAATGAGCTCTAAAAAAATTGGCCTGAAAAAAAGAACAAAATAAAATGGAACATAATCCATTAGGATGTGCATTACCTTTCCACACGCCCGACAATGATGTCTTCTCTTTGTGAATGTAAATCGGGCCTCACAACTCATGCATATAGGGGCCTCTGCATCTGGGATCCATTTAGGGGCCACATTGCCCAACATGGAGCTGTAGCTAGGTGGGGGGTCCTCGTCAGAGGTGGTTGTATCTGGTGGAATGTAGGGCATATCCTCCCCACCTTCAGCACCCAATGTGTTGTCCTGGCCTGCTGGACAGAACAATTGTTACATTTTAAAACGGTAAAAATGTAGTCTGCAATGGTTTCAATCATGTAAATGGTTTAGCTGATTTTTTTTAATCTTTAACTATTTTAATTATGATTACAAGTAACTGAGAATGTGATGAATTACAAATTACATACCAAAAACTAATTTGTTACATTAAACTGGTGAAAAGTGGTCTGCAATAATTTCACTCTATGTATTATTACTAAATTATAAATTTCATAACTAAAACTACCGCTAGTAACTGAGAAATGATGATAATTTAATGATCAATTACAAATTAAATTCAGTTATGATAACATTTATCAATTACTCTATTCCTGATGATCATGAAGGTAAATACATGTACTTACAATCATAACTGAAAATTTACAAACATAACTGAAATCTGTATTATGAAGAAAAATGATAAACCGTCTGTATTTTCTTAATAATATAGTAAAATACTTTAAGTTGAAAATATAACATTTTGACAGAGCGCTTTTAGATTTATTAAGCTTTTCCTGACTAAGGTGCAACCAGTGCCGATCCTCATCAGACAGCACAGATGTGCCGGCTGATCTGGATCTACACTGATTGCACACGCATAGAAATGCGTATATATGGAGGAAAGGGTAAGAATATCAATACCAACCTGCTGCAGCTCCCTCTGGATTCTGACAAGTAGTGTCTCCCATGTCAGTTCCTGTCAGCGGGCTCTGATCTTCTTCCGGCATCTCATAATTACCTTCATGATCAGCGGCTGGGCTGATTGTTGGTGGCGGTGGCAGATTTAAACTTGTCGGCCGCTTCTGTTTCTGAACTGGTGGCTGACCCGAGTCGGAGGGACTCCAGGACCTGGGCCTGCCAGTTACTGGACCCTCCGAGGGAGGAAGTCTATCAGAGCGCCTCAGTTCTACAACTGTATCGTCCAATTCACCTTCATTTTCATTGGTTACCGAACTAGCTTCAAAACTACCTCGGTCATTTTTTCCAACTTTTGTCCTGTTTTCCATCAACTGTCTAGCTTCTGTTGTATGACTCACTGCTGATTCAACAACCATTCTTTCGGCAACAGAAACTTCCTCAGTCACATTTCCTGCCATCTCAGATGCAGAAATGACAGGTTTTATCACAAAGGGTGACTCCGAATTCAAAGTCACTTTCGACAAACCAGAGAGAGAACTAGGTCTGTTCACTTTGTTGTTAATATCCTTTGGTCTTGCTCCGGCATCAACAACCTTTCCAACATGTTCACTCACAGCTGCAGTGTTCTCATCCACATTATCTGTCATAGAAGCACAACCACTGTCAAGTGAAATATTAGCAACGGGCGATAAATTTGTACCGAGATCAGTTATCACAGGTTTAGAAACTGCCGTCATCTGGCTAGCATCAGTTGGAAGAAGCTTCAAGACTTCTAGATCCAGGTTTTCCATTTGGTTTACATTTTTGTCTGCCACAACTGGTGCTGCTATGTTCATTTGTTTTGTTTTTATTTCATTGTGATGCAATGAAGTGTTTTCATACGTATCCTTAACACCTATGTTACTGACTTTTGGTTCAACCTTTTGCTCTTTATTTTCAATTTTAGTCAAAATCGGAACATTTGTGTTCAAAACTTTTTCGCCTCTGCAAGCCGCATTTTCTCTAACATCATAGGAAAAGTTTGACCTGTTTGTGTCATATTTACTTTTTTGTAAGGCAGTTGAATGAGTTTCACAAGAACTATCGGAATTATGAATGTTATCTTTGACATCTCCGAGATAGGCATCTAAATCTGAGTCATCGCTATCGTCTCCCACATTTCTAAAGCCCACAACATTCTTTGGTTCAACCTTCGCCATCATGCTATTTTTTTCCACTGGTTTTGACTGATCATTTTGATGCAAATGTGCTTTTGAACTGTTTACATCATCATTTTCTTGATGAGTCTGTAAAGTTTGTGTGGTTTTGCCAGTACCAAGCTTCAATGCTTCACTTACATATTTATCCCATGATGTCTGTTCACTTACAGTGGCAACACCTTTCTTAACTTCCTTTGCATTCACTCTAATGTTTTCATCAGACTGTGACTCATTTTCAAGTTCAGGTGGTAGAGAATTACTTGCACTAAAGCCATTTTGTAACACAGTCTGATTATGAAAATAAGCAGGCAACGACTGTGTAAAATTTCCACCAGGACCAACTTTAGAGGCACCAATGTTTTCATTGAACTTTAGTTCCTTTTTAAGATTCTGCAATTTCTCATTGTCTTGCATAGTTTGTTCATTTGCACGGTGTGAATACTGACTAGAAATGGAATGGGATTCATCGTTGTTGGGTTTACAAAAACTAATCTGTGCAGCTAGTGGGTTCAACAATGGATTATCTTTTGGGGTTTGGGGTGTGTTACATTGCACGGGGTATTTGTTGTATTCTGGATTAGAATTAATGCTATCAAGGCTTGGAATGCTCGACAGCTGGCTTTGGTAAACAGGTTTTTCACTTTGTTCAATCTCGTCATTTGTGTCCATATCCCCTCCGGAATGTCCGTTTGTTAAGAATGTCATTTTTGCAGGTTCAAAATGCCCTGGTGAAATATCAGCTTGTACTGGCACTCTAATGCTTTCAGACTGTGTCTCTGTAAAGTTTTTCTGTGCATACTGAGAAACAGACTGTGTCAAGAATGCCTGAGACTGTGTCCCTACAGTCTGTGTCACAAAACCACCAGACTGGGACACAGATTTTTGAAAACCAGTCAGTTTCTGGTTATTATATTCCCAGTTATTAGTGTCTGTATCAGATATGGTGCCATTCATATGATTTGAATGAAAGATTTGATCATTGGGCACTGGTTTGAGACTGTTAACATTTAGATCCACTTTCACCTCTTTACTTTGTGTGAAACTGAGTGATCCATTATACCCACTATCACCAACGTTAGATGAAGGCGCAAAATCCGCCTCTGATAAATCAAATGTTTCCGGCTCATATGGGTAATCATACTGAACACTAGACAAATCATTATCTGTAATATCTTGCACATCGCCTTCACTGTAAATGTGGTTACCGTAATCATTTATCAATGCCCTGTCTTCTATAGTGTTCCAAGTCTGTTTATTTGCTTGTTCTAAATATTCTTGAAATCCACTTGGTTTTGTTTCATTTCCAGGTACCAAATTTTCTAAAAAACAAATGGCTAGATGGATGTTCAGTTAAAACTTGACTCGCACTCATATACAAGGGTTCCACTAGCTTTAGAATCTCAAGGGTCATTTTGATAATTTTATGGCGGATTCTGCCAATTAATAGCAAAAAATACCCCTTATTTGAGGAAAAAAGGGGCATATCTCCATCAAATGTGATCTTGATCTAATGATTTAAGAATCTTCATAACCCTGTTATCATAAGCAATATAATTTTGAAGCCTGATGAAAAAACAGAAATGTACATGTAAAGCTTTCAGGACAAAATCCATGAGCAAAATGGGACATAACTCTGTCTATGTGACCTTGACCTAATGATTTTAGCATCATATTTAGCATCATAATAAAGTTCTGTTGTCAAAAAAAATATAATTTGAAAGTTTGATAAAGAAATATCAAGAAATTTCAATGTTGTTTAGTTTTCATGACAAATTCCATTAGAACAAAGGGGCATAACTTCATAAATCCATCATCATAACATTGTTTCCATAAGCAATATAATTTGAAAGCCAGATGAAGAAATAATGGCAAAGTTATAGTCATATGCACAGAATTAATGGTTAATATTAATACTGAATATAAACAATTAATAATCAAATACTGAATAACAATAATAAAATTCTATAACTTAATACTAAGCCTGATACCTTCCGCCTCAAAGTCATCTAGGACCTTGTCCAGGTCCACTAATAGGTTGTCCATCATGGGTACCAGACAATATAGAGTATATGCTATTCAATCATCTCTGGCCTGGAATATACATAATAATCATTTTAACCGTTTACTTCATATAATATACACATTCATGTCTTCTTACCTGGTTGGATCTCATTCAGAATCAGAAATAAACTAATGAATCAAATTGCAAACGGTGAAGATCCTGATCTGATGGGCAGATGGCACAGATGTGCAGGCAGATCTGGATCTACTATGTTGGCTAACATAATAAAGGTATATCTACGGAGTAATAAGACAAGCTATTTTTACTGATGCAGTCTTCGCCTTTAGGTTTTAAAACCACTTGTCCGTTCGGGCAAGTAGGATAGGATTTTTACTTGCCCGACCCAGACTTTAGTTGTCCGAAAATGCAAGATGATATAAAGGATTTTTCACGGTCATAAACCAACCACGGTCTTTTGTCCCTTTAGGAATCCTGAAACTTCCTGTCTTGTTTATCTTCGTATGCTTTTTTGACCTTTTTCGAATCGCCGATCTTCTCTTTTTTCACACGATTACCCGGCTGTGCACCTTCTTAAAATTTTAATTGCATCGCCATAACTAATAATTAATGACAAATTGAAATAGATCGGTTATCGAAATTACAAGCGTCTTACAGATAATTATTACGTTATTTGCAATAAGCGTTCAGTGTACATGATTAGTTTAAAAATAACCCGGTCACGGTTTACAAGTAATAAAGTCCGTCTGTCACGATCCTGACCGTTTGTTAGCATAAAAACCGTCCCGGACGGACTTGCCTGTTCGGGCAACCGACCAGGCACACTACGGTTGTCCAGACCGTAATTTACTTGTCCCGGGCGTCGGGCAACCCGCTTACGTCGAAGACTGCTGATGTGTCATTTTTTTTTAATATCAATTTATCATTTGATGAGTTGAGTGCAACAGCAATCAATATTTGTTAGGCAAGTTAAGATTTTGTAACTGATGTACAATTTGAATCATACTTTTCCATGATTCACATTGTTATCTTTACTGATTTTGGATACCATACATCGAGGGGTCAGTGCAAAACTATTGTAACTACATTGAAATAAAGAAGAAGTTACAATAGTTTTGCACTGACCCCTCGACATAGAAATGGGCTTTATTGAAAACTGGGATTTTTGTGTTTGTCGCAATTGTAGACGCCCATTTATTATCTGAAATTAAGCAAACTTGGCACCAGAGCTCTGTAACCAGGTCTAGGAAACGGCTATTTTTATGGACTGTCTGTAAATTTACAGACTGTCAGTTTATTTATAGATAAATATGTCCATAAATTTATGGACAAGGGTTGATACAAAAGTTAACACATTTTAGAAATTCACAAACCTAAAGCATTTTTGTTAATTCTAATAGCAAAGAGCATAACATAGGGCATAAACAAAAAGAACAGAAGTTTGTTTACACTGCTATTTCTTCTCCAACATGGTCATCAATAATCTAACAACATTTCACACTATCATCTGAACATAATAATGATCTTTTTAAAGAAGTTATGTTGATTTACAATCTTTAATACTAATTTATTTGTAGATTTGAATTCATTTTTATCCCAATGTGGTGTAAGAACCAAGATTTAAACTTTTGACAACTTTTGTAACCTCCCTTGTCCATAAATTTACAGACACATTTATCAATAAATAAACAGATAGTCTATAAATTTATAGACAGTCCGTAAAAACAGCCGTTTCCTAGACCTGGTAACGGTCTACCGAAAGAGGGGCCAAAAATTGACCCCTAGAGAGGTGTCATAATGAAATTTTGTAGGTTGGGGTTTCATCTGCTTCTTGCCATCAGGTGATTGTAAATCAGCTGTTTATCACAATGAAGGTTTTAATTACTTTTGAGATGTATTTTTACCTGTCCATCTACAGAATAATTATGTGTCATGGACTTTATATCAGCAGTGCATTCAGTGCGCACAAGAGAACAGTAATAAATTATTTTTAGCCGCATATATTTCTGACAGTTCTGTGTCGGCCATCTTTGCAGATATTAGGTTGTGTTTTGGTTTTATAAATAGGTTCTTTATTCGGAAATATCTTGATGGTTTACAATATAGTTGGTTTTAGTAGTTTTAACGGTTAAGTCTAAATGAAACGGGCTTCGAATTATGTTAAAATGTTCATGAGATAAATGGAATTTACCTATTTTTATTGGCATCTGTAGCGATGATTCACTCTCATCCGTTCAAGGTCAAGGCTGATTTAACTGTCACGTGATTAAACCGGATCCAGCATGGTTGATTTGTAAACATTAGTTGTGTATTGCAACACAAAAAATATTATGACGTTATTTGGGTTATCCAAACGTTGTAGTTTCGTTTTGATATCAACACTAAGAGATAGGAATATAACGTGTCTAAGACGTTTACTGTTTTTAAGAAACAAACTTTCTGACGACAAAGTCGTGTGTGGTCAAATATTGAACAATTGTTCTTTATTAGTTCATAAACAGTTAATAAGTACAAACCCACAGTTCAAAATGGCAGAATGTAAATCTAAACTAAAACCGCAGTACTTTGATTATTTTCTAGTTCTCGACTTTGAAGCAACATGTAAAGAGAACGACAAGATAGTTCCACAGGTAATGAAGGATTTATAAGAGGGTGGAGTTCATGCAGATGTGGAAGGATATATCGCGAAGGGGTAAACTATATACCTGAATCCTGGGCTATATCACCGGAAGCTAATTATTTTTGTAAACAAATAATGCAAAAGTAAATAACTTAAATTAAACTTTAAACAGAGTACCAGAAAGTTAAAAAAAGTGTCAGACATTTGGTCAGACAAAATGAGAAAATCTGTCTGATTAAAACAAATTCTGACAGACTGAAACATGTTAAAAAGGTATTAACAACTATAAGGAGTTCAATATTTTGTCTGACAGTCTGATAACATAAAAAATCCTGTCGGACCGGCCCAATTTTACTGGAAGGTCCTTCGGCCTTGCAACTTTCAGGATGTCAAAACTTACAGTTGTATCTTTCAAAGGTTGAGAAAAATATGCAGCCGGACTGTGACATTTGCTTATAGAGTGGGTGAACTTCCACACGGAAATTCATAGTTAAATTCCAGAGAGTTATGTGTATACATGTAATGTCATTATTATGGTAATAAGATATATCTTTTTCAGGAAATCATAGAATTCCCAGTACTGAAAATCAATGCAAAGACACTTGAAACAGAAGCCATATTTCATCAGTATGTTCAGCCGAGAGTTCATCCTCAGCTTACTCCATTCTGTACAAAGGTAAGGTATAACCACCTGCCACCTGCAGGAGACCTTTTCTGGATAGACCTCAATATTGGACTAGAAAATAACTATAATTTTGAGGTAGCAGAAAACAGACAGGTTAGTTTGAAAACAGTTGAGTAAGGTATAACCATAAGCTTATCAAGGGCAGATCTAGAGGGGGAGGGGGTCAGTGTGTTTTCATGTGGATTTTGCCCAGATAGGTCAAAATTATAATTTAATAACCAAAGACTACCCTTAATGAAAACCCTTAATGAAAACCTTGCCCCTGACCCTGGTTATAACATAAAATTATATTACCATCATTATTTAAATATAAGCCGCACTTTTTCCCCAGAATTCGGAAGTAATAAGTTGGGGATGTGGCTAATACACAGGTTTGGCTGCTTATACATTGTGTTAAGCCATTTTCATCTGTTCTGTCACGTTTGGGGGCAGTGTGGCTTATACATGAGTGCGGCTTATATTCGAACAATGACGGTAGAACTGTTTTCAAAAATTGAAGGACATAAGTTTTTTGCTATCTTCAACTGTATAAATTTTTTATCTTTCACTCTTGACAAGACCATATCATCAGCTTTGACATTATTTTAGCTCACTTGAGCTGGAGACACAAAATGAGGTGTTGTAATTGAGTTTTGTCTTGCTATCATACTCTCATTAATAAAAAAAGAAAGTTATTAAAATCTCTTAAAGCAAATTGCAATTTAACCCTTTCATCCATATATGCCGTCTGATCAGGATCTGCACTGGTTGCATTTTGGTCAGAATTAACCTAACCAATCAAAACAGTGTTTTTTTTCTCTTTTGGGGAAAGGGGGTTGCAGCCCTTTGGAGGGGGAAAATTGTGACGCGAACAAAGGAAAGGGGGAATATTTGGAAAATACTTGCGGCCTTTCAAACACAACATAACAAAGTATTCACTGATTTTTCAATTTAAAGAAATTCAATGGTCTACAGTGAAATGTCTTTTTCTGTCTGCAAATTTATCAATTATTCTTGTCACTGTATTGTACATCAGTGGGGTTTCCATTAAACATATCCAAAATTAAGATTTATCATCTTCACTATCGAATGGTGCTTAACAGACTCCAGCAAAGGGGGAATTTTTTACAGATGTGGAGAAAAATATATACTATTTTGAGGGGGGAATGGGGCCCAATTTCTCCAAATATTAGGCATAAAAAAACACTGCAAAAAGTGAACAGTGCTGATCTGGATCTACATTGTTTGCTCAAGCATTTAGGGGTGTCTATGGAGGAAAGGGTTAATAAAACTTTGCACAGATAAATATTATTAATTCTATAATATTATTACATGATTGATATGTTAAGAAATAATAGGACAGTATTGAAAAATATCCAGACCAAAAATTCCCTAAACTTCTGTTTACATCTAAATGCAAGAAGTTAACATATGTTACACAGAAAATAATGTTTTAAATTATAGCTTGAGTAATATGATTCAGGCATTATTAGCTTGTGTCCTTTTGCCTTACAAAATTAATGTATAAAATATTAAATATTTGTATTTACACCCAAGGTGCTAAATCTAAAAATTCACAAAACAAGTAGCAAAAATCTTCGCACACAATAAGTTGGGTTATTAATTTAAATGGTTAATGACAGAGAAAGTGTTTTATGTTTGTTTTGAAAATGCTAATTTTAACCTTCTACTCTAAAGATACAACATTTATCACATGGACAAACAATGTAGATCTGGACCAGCTGTGTCACAAAAGATTAACCTCATTTTATGCATAAATACCGTATATTCCCTATTAAACGCCCTCGGGGGCGTTACATTTTGCAAAGAGGGGGCGTTTAATGAAGACCAACTATTGACAAAATGTAGTTTTCAATAATTGTGCTATTTTTTAATAAATAACCGTAGGAAACAATTTTGTCATTTTCCTAGAACTTATTTTTTAAAAACTTAACCTGAAATGAAATTTTTCACACCAAAATGATTATTAAATTATTCATTTGGATTAATGCTGAGAGATTAAAGATCGTCATGTCATGGTAAGTCACTCGTTTACTTTTGAAAAAAGACTGGGGGGCGTTTATTAGGGGAGGGGCGTTTAATAGGGAATATATGGTAATCTGCTGAAAAACTTGCTGTTTTTCAGTTGACTGGAATCATTCAGAGTATGGTGGATGACCAGCCACACATAGAAGAGGTTCTACTGGTATGTCAATAATCTCCTTCACCTATAGAAGAGGTTCTACAGTTATTATATATATCACAATCTCCTTCACCTTTAGTAGAGGTTCTACTACTATGTGTATTCAGATGTTCTTCACCTATGGTAAAGGTTCTACAGGGATGTGTATAAATATCTCCTTCACCTTTAGTAGAGGTTCTACAGGCATGTGTCTAATCCTCTTTACATATAAAAGAGATTCTACAGGTGTGAGTATAATCTCCTTCACTTAAGACGAGGTTCTAAAGGTATGTGTCTAACTTCCTTCACATAAAGTAGATGTTCCACAAGTATGTGTCTAATCTCCTTTACATTTAAAAGAGGCTCTACAGGTATGTGTTTAACCCCTTTACATATTAAAGAGACTCTACAGGTGTGTGTATAATCTTCTTCTGTTAAATGATACAAATGTACCTATGACATTCTTTATAAGTGCTGCTTTTGTACAGATTCAGGTATGTTATCATCTTTGTTTTCTGTTAATTTTTGTGACTTTTCTGTTGCAGAAATTCAACCAGTGGATGGAAGAGAACAAATTGTTAGACCCCGATGTGAAGTCAGTGTTTGTTACATGTGGAGACTGGGATCTCATGAAAATGTAAGAAAGTGTTGATTGTTCCATACAAGATTTATCAGTTTGTATTTGAAATTTGAAAAAAGACACAAATATTTACAAAAAGTAACAAAAAGAGAATCTGAGGGGTTACTACAATCAGAGGATTTTAAGACTGGGGGGGGTGGGTGGAGGGGGGGGGGGGTTACATCACATTCAAGGGCGCACCAATCACACTCGTGCCCCCATCAAAATCTCATATAAACAGAGAAGTGTAAGTTTCCTTAGTAAATTAACTGCAACCAATCGATCTACAAAATAGTGTTGCATTCAAATGCAAACAAACACACAGAACATATTAAGTAGTAAAGGCGCTGTAAACCATTCACTCCATATATACATTTGATCTGGATTTGCATTTGTTTTTTCTTGGTAAGGAATGGATGATCTGCACTGCTCGCGCATCTATAATTGATGACAACAATATACCATGACGTAAAGGGTTAACCTTAAATGTCCTTAATGACTTTACTGAGCCTAATTTACTAGAAAAAATACGGATCTTTTCAGGTTGCCATCACAAGCTGGTTATTTCAAGCTGAAGACGGCTGAATACTTTAACAAGTGGCTAAATATTAAAAAGGTAGACTTTTACAAGTTTTTGTTATAAATAGAATGGTGTAGAGCTTGAATAGCAGATAATTAACAATTTGTTAGTCTGGTAAGAAGTGACCAAAAAAAACATGAAAAGTACTGTAAGTGAACCCTTCAACAAGATGGCATATGGGTTATAATCCTGGTGCAGATCAGCCTGCACATCCGTGCCATCAGGCTCCAAGGTTATAAAGCTGAGTTTGGAAACCAGTCTCAAATCTCAAGCATCTGATTGGCTGAAATGGCGACTGGTCGCCATTTCAGCCAATCAGATGCTTGAGATTTGAGACTGGTTTCCATGCTCAGTTTTATAACCTTGGGCACTGATCAGAAACTGCACTGTTTCTAATTGGTCAGAAATAACCTAAAGAATCTAAAAGTGAACGGGGTAGATTCTGAATGGACTCTATGAATATGCATGCTGAGCTGACGGATGAGATGCAAGTTCTGTTCCCAAGATCATAAATCAGGAAACCAGTCTCAAATCTCAAGCATCTGATAGGCTGAAATGGCAACAGTTTTGTTCTTGCAATAATTTTAATAACAATATTTTCCCATTTTGGTGTTTGTTTATTTTTTTGTTGTTCATAATAATAAACAATTTATTAAAAAAAAACAATGCCTGGGGTTGAATTATATTAAATAATTACAGGAACATTTTAACAAAAGTGAATAATAATTTATATTTAAATTTAAGAACAGTGAATAATAATTTATATTTAAATGTGTAAAAAAATATTTTTAATGACACATGCAGCTGTTATGTAGAAATGGAAGTTCTTAAAAGATCAATAATAAAATCCTATATTCCTGCAGGCGTATGCAGAGGTGACATCCACCTACCCTAAAGGAATGATGCCGATGTTAGAGGGACTTAATATTTCCCATCAGGGCAGACATCACAGTGGAATAGGTATGTAATTTATACTCTTATTTACTGTTAACTTTATGATAAACAGATAAGAGGGACTAAGGTATTAAGAGAATTTAAGAGAGAAATATTTCTTGCCTTATACCGGGTATTTGCATTTTCTGTTGGTTTGGATCATTAGAGGCAGTATTATATGTCTTAAAGATGCTTGTTTATGTTGATTCAAATAAGTATTTTAATAAAGGCATACATGTAGAATTACAGAATGTGCCCGAAAAATGCCAAATGCGACCGAAAACTATAGAAAAATGCTGAATGTGACTGAAAGTGCACATATTTAATAACAAGTTAATTAAATTTTGTCAAAATGTTGTTTTCTGTAGCTACAGACAAAAATTACGGCCATTACAAAAAAAATACCCATACCCCTTTATTCTTTATTTAAGTTGTCTTAAAAAACTTATTTTATAGCACCATTATCGCTGTTCTACCAACTTTAAACAATTTATTGAAACATTAAACTAGTAATTGTTATCAGCTCTTATAATATATGAAAGATAATAGAGGTGAAAAAAAACAGCATACAAAATGTTTTTGTTTTTTGGTTTTACAGATGACTGCAAAAACATTGGTAACATCCTAATAGAACTGTTGAAACGAGGCTATGTTGCTAAGGAAACAGGGTCAAGGTGATTGATTCTACAGTGCACAGTTTACGTGTATATAGAATTCCACAGTGCACACCAGATGTACATGTATTAAGGTTACGAAAATTTGTAAAATATGACAGTGATGTTGTATTCACATGAAGGCACTGGATCCTGGATGTATTGTGTATTGTACGTTCACAACTGGTTCTATATGGGTTGCTATGAAAATGATTTTAAATTGTTTTTATTATTAAGTGTTTATATAAATACAAATAGCAAAATAGATAAACATCATAACTTTGAGGTGGCTTCGTTTTTATTTACCCCATTGTCCTTAGTCCTTGTCACAGGGAATCAGTAGATAACTTTTTATGCCCCCACAAAGTGGTAGGCATATAGAGTTGCGCTCGTCCGTACATACCCAAATCTTGTGGCATCAATTCCTCCTAAATTATAAGGTGGATTTCTTTCAAACTTGCAAAGATGATCAAGCAGGATGTGTAGATGATCGTAAAGAGAGGATTTTTTTCCTGCGACCATTTCTACCAGAGTTATGACCCTTTGTTATTAAAAATAATGTTTCAGCAGTGGGGGCATCAGTGTCCGAGGACATATTCTAGTTTTCTAATCCTCGGAATGCTTGTCATGATCTCTTATTATAACAAAGATTAAAAGGATTAGAAGAAAAGTTATGCGCCAATTCCCTATGGTCTATGTCTGGTAATTTTCTCAAGAAACTATAATCACAGATGCTATTTAACAATTTCACAATAACAGATCAGTTCACATTCTACCAATAAATAAAACCTTCTTTATTTGCATTCACTTTCTATTATGGAAAAATTGAAGTATACTTGTCGGTAGGGGCATAATCCATAGTTGAATGATCTAAATATAGAACAATATGTACTGCACGAAAATATCCACGCTTCACTATTTAACTGTGACTACATTACCTGAAGGGAAATTATAATTTCATTCTAATTTGATCTTCCAACGAAAGAAATCATATTTCTGTGTAGGTATTGCGCACCTCGCGATTGCTTTGCCATAGACAAAAAAAAGAGAAAAATATAATACACAAAACATCAATTCAAATGTCAACATGCGTGAAATGATACCGACAACAATATCTTCAAGGTTCTTCAAAAGAACTTTCAATTGTGAAGAGAGCTCTCGAGAAATCAACATTTTTATGTCATCCATTCTCGCGACCTGGGAATTGAAGGTCAAACACACTTTTACAAATAACTTACATCGTAAACATTTTTTTAGACCAAAGGACCTTAAACCCCTGTCACACTTGGGTCGCGTTCTCACGGCGTCCAAGAACGCCGAGTTGAGCGCAGAACGATCGCAAGCATCGCCGCAGCAACGCAGTTCTGATAAGAGCGCAGTGGGGTCGCCGTAGCAGCGCTTTAAGATCTCCTACAACGCCACGCGAGCTCTGGGGGCACGCACAAAGGAGGCAGTCTGAGCGCCATGGTAAACGGTGGCGCTTGCGTGAAGATTGCACGGCGTTGTCTGAGATGTCACTGCGACTCTACTGCGCTTAATGGCGCATCTACGGCGCTTATACGCAGTGTTAAGTTTTTTTAATACGCCCTTGCAACGAATGTACGGAGCTTCCACGGCGGTCATTGTGCTCCCAATGCACTTCTTCCGCGTTCATTGGTATTTGCATGACGTACACGAGCGAAGTGGTAAAAATGTACAAATGAAAGTGTCTCTAGCTGGGAGCGAACCCGCACCGTCACGGAGACAGCGCCTAGCCATGCAATTCCTGCGACGTAACCAACTGGGGCTAACCGGGACAACGCCTTTATCGGATAGCCCTGATATACGTAACAATCACTGCATGACATCGGTAACGGGTTAATTTACTGATAACAGTAATGACTAAAGATATACAAAACAATCATTTCACTTTGATATCGGCCTATTGCTGGCCTATATCCAGGTCAAGCAGAAACACCAAGATGCAGACCATATGCCTGTCAATGGCTGTCATTCTTACACAACGAAGGATGAGGGCCCAAGGGCGTATGAGAGTTCAGTCATGTCTGGACGAAGGCAGAAAGTTGCAGCAAGGCGACTATCACCGACTCATGCTTGAGCTGCGATATGAGGATCCTGCTAGTTACTTCAACTAACTAAGTGCAACCCGCACACTGTAAAGGAAAGGGCTCGAACCAGGATTTAAACTTACTAATTTAATGACCGGATTCCTTCACTCATCTGGTATTACCCCACACAGACATGTTCTGTTGGCGGGTTTAGGTCACTGCTGAGGTGAAAACGTAGTGCACGTAGTGGACGCGTCGTAAGATCGCCATGAAAGCGCAAGGCACGCAGTGGAAGCACCGTAAGAGCGCCGTGAAAGCACAGTGCACGCAGTGGAAGCGCCGCAAGAGTGCAGGCAATCGCCAACAAGAACTCCGTACGCAGGAACGCGATAGAACGCCACATGAGCTCCGTAGCAACTTCTTGGTCGCAGTGAGGGCGCAGTGACATCTCCATCCTCACGAAAAATATATTTTTCTTGCAATCTCACGGCGTTCTGGAAAATTAAACAACGCCCTGGCAACGCGCTATAGTGTGACAGGGCCTTTAGGTATCTTCGTCAGTAACTCATTACTCATCAAGACATTTAAATTGATGTTTAGTGTGAAAAATTGCAAATAGAATTTTAGGGTTTTTTGGGGTATAACTACTTTTCTTTGCTGTTCTAACTTTTCATATCGTATGTAAATGAAACATATATTTATAACATTGGTTTGTGCAAAGTTTGGTGGGACTGCATTGTGCCATTCGAGAGATTTTTATATTTTTCTCTTTTTTTGGTGTTCATGGCAAATGAATGGCGAAAGACGTAGACTGGTTCCACGATCGTCTATACATAGACGAACTCTTTCGCGTGACAAGTCGCTCGGGGACCAGTCTACGAAAGACGTAGACTGGTTCCACGATCGTCTATACATAGTCTTGGTAGACGAACTCTTTCGCGTGACAAGTCGCTCGGGGACCAGTCTACGAAAGACGCAGTAACAAAGTTACGTCCCCTTATTAAGCTTCGTCATTAAATTTTGTCTGTTGCACATTCCTGTGTTTACCACACATCATTATTAAAAGATAACCTTTTTGTAAGTATACAAACTTTATTTTTAGTTTAATTGTTACAAATGAATGTTCAATACTGTTTGTTTACTTCAGTAAAGTCTGGCTATGACTAAATTGCTGAAGATTTATTTTATCATGTAGACGCTCATTGCACTGTTGAACGCGGTACCGAACCTACGGGAATTACCGGGATTTGCCGAATGTAGGTAATCAATCCTATTAGGTTCCCAGATGGATGCACTTGTTCAGGTTGTTAAAGCGGATCATTAGCGCGTCTGCCTCCGAGTCCATGGATCGCTGGTTCGATATCCTGTTACTCCTATTAAAATTACTAATGGTCTTGCGGATGAGACTAAATCAAGGTCCAGTGTAGTGTAGTCTCAATAATTCGACCGCAAGCACAGACCCATTATCATACGGACGTTTTCGTTGTCTGTCCTTTGCGTCTCGAGCAGTTAGGCCTACGATCAAAACTGTGGTGGAAATCGACCCGATTTAAATTCTTTTTTTTTCACTCCCACATGAAAATTTCAACACTGGTATGTCAAATATCGTTATAAAACATAAATAATGATAAAAGTAACAATAAAATAACGAATAATCCACAAAATAACTTGTTAAACCTACCACAGCATATGCCGTTTACACGGTGATAATTACCAATAAACGCGAGTCAGATAAACTTTATGCGGTGTAATCGACATGGGTGGAGGTTTAAAATAGTTTTGCATAATAAAAAACGAAAACGTTACTTATAAAGGATTACATATATTGATTCTACTTGAATGTGGCTTCTCCGGTATGTATTTTTTTTTATAAATTAATATGGTTTAAGATGCGTCATGAAGCCGGCAAAAGATTGAAAAGTTGCGATTCATTTTCCGATCGGCGGCATATAGAAATAGAAGGAAAAATTTCCGCATTGATTTGAATAGTATTAACTGGGATGTGCGCGAAGAGCGACCATCTTATATAGAAAAGCTCTTGTTGCGCACAAATAGTTGGGCTACAGTGTAGTGGTGCTATACATCGAGCGCTTAAAAGAACTAGGGGCGACTCTGGAATTGGAGTCCTCTGTGACTGGATCTGCCGAAGATTTTATTACGCCTATGCCCATAGCGGCCAGTTCCTTAATTGTCTGCATCTAGGGTCTTGCTAAAATCACGCGACAAAGGAAGCAACATCACTTTTTGAATATGTAAATGTCTTTAAACTTATTGAATCCTTTGAAATACCTCTGAATGCTGCTACATATTTCAACCATGTGGCGGGGCTCTGCCCATTCTCTCCACAAGGTCACTGCCCAATCATCCTTGTTTCGAGTCTTACGAGGTATTGCTTCCGACAGAAGTAGGGGAGACTGGGGATAGTTGTTACACTTTTAGCATTTTTCAGAATTGTGATTGTTTCAGTTGTGCGAAAGTAATGTAAATAGTGGCAATTAAAATCATAGGAAGTTAAGTTTAATATAAAATTAGACCGATCACAGTATATAAACTGAATTCATAAAAAAAAAATTTTTCATAAGTAGACTAAAGTGTAACAACTTACCCCGGTCGTGGGGCATGTTGTTACAGGTCTTAGGGTAAATTGTTACAATAGCTCTAGGGAAAATTTGTAACAGATTCAGATACATAACAGTTAATTTTTTGATAACGGTTTCATTCAAAGACGTGAAAATTGTTTAGAATATGATTTTTGACGAAAACATGCATGTTGTTTCAGAAATATAGTCACTGTGGATGTTAAGTTGAAAGTCGCAAACGTTTCAATAAAGCATGCATTTTTTTAAATCTATTGTAAATTCGGATACGTTGAATATATAAATTTGTGGTTTACTTATATTGCTCGAACGAAAACAATGTAAATGTATAACTTTTGCGAAAGAACTTTGCGAAAGTTTAGTATGATACCTGTAAAAGTGTTGGTCAAATATACATTCAGGAACAGCCAAAACCACAGTCACAAAATACAAAAGCGTACCCACACAAACAAACCGTAGATCTGCATGAAATTCTGAGAGTGTGTCAGCTTATAATTTGATCAGTGTAAAAAGACACCACAAAAAAGAGAACAAGAAGGATTACCTTTTCGAGCGGTCAGCGCCAATAGTTTTCTTGTTTAGGCCAGAGAAAATAAATTATTAGATTCTCATCCGGATTTTGGGGAGAAAAGGGGCGGACGGGCACTTATAATTTTTATTTTTTATTAACGAATTACCTTAAGAAGGTATTTCGGGATGGTCTAAAATCCGTTCTGTACGGAACAGAATATGTTTCGATTTTTTACCAATAAATTTTTTTGGGGCGGGTGGTTTTGGACAGGGGCGGGCGGGGATGAGAATTAAAATATTTTTTTTCTCTGGCCATACTTGTTTAATGCAATTAGATAAAGATATAAATAGTTCGGGTTATTTTTGCATTTACACGGGCATTTTTCCGATAAAATATCGGTAATATTGTAGAAAGTTGTGAAATGAATAATATTAAGGTGTACCATGCTGGTAAAAAATCTGTGTTTTGTTGAGGGACAAAATGTTACCCTGTAACAACATGCCCCATCACCGACGTAACAACTTACCCCACCCACCCCTTGTCGCACTTCAAGGTCGCTATTAAAATATAACATATAGCCTGATTTATTACTAGTTTCAAAGAAAATACAAATATTTATGTAATTTTTTTAGTGTTTAAGACTATATATATGTATATGCAATAAGGAGGAAATATCGAAATGTTTTCCAAATTCGAAAAAAATACTTTTACATAGTAAAACCAGTATTTCCTAGGTAATCGGACTATTTCCCGGACAATTTAAACGAAACATTAAACATAGAGGAACCTTTAACGTTTTTTTTAGTATCCATACCAACTTCATCAGTGATGCAATGTTGTCGCAAAATTAAGTGTAACAAATTGCCCCGTGTAACAAGTATCCCCGGTCTCCCCTATATACACGAGTTAAAATTATTTCGGTATCTTCGTTGTGTTTTACTTTTCCGCTAAGTTTTTTGTGTGTAATGTATTAAATAACTTTTTAAAATTGAATATGTTTCACGGTATGTACCCAGATAATGAGAATCGCGGATAATGATAGATTGTGAGTTTAATGATAGATCGCTAGGTCGCAGAAAACAGCATGGAGAGTTTAGTTATTGCATGAATTTCATGATATTGTGATCTAATACTTCTCCTTTGCGATAGATAACAATCAAACTCAATAGCCTGTGTCCATTGATTGCGAGTTCGTTCAACTAAAATATGCAAACAGTCTGGAATTAATTAAATTACTATTTTCAGAAAACAAATTGAACTTCGTTATCAGTTTGATTTTTTTTTTGTTTCCAAACCACTATCATTTGAAATTCACAGTAGCGCCATTTGTTCAGTGTGGCAGCCGTAAAAAGTCTCCCCGTACATATAGTCAGTACTGTTATCAGTAAAATAACCCGTTGCTGATGTCATGCAATGACTGTTACGTATATCGGGGCTATACGATCAACGTCGCAGGATTTGCAGGGCTAGGCGCTGTCGCCGTGACGTTGCGGGTTCGCTCCCAGCTAGAGGCACTTTCATTTGTTATGCAATGTGGAAAACACAAATAGAAGTTTGAATCATTATTTTCAGAAAACAATTTGAACTTCGATATCACAGTTTTTTTTTCGAACACGCTGTCAATTTTGTTAAAATTCAAGCAGATTTTTAATTTATGACCTTACAACACACTTTAATATTTCTTAAGTAACTGTAATAATAGTGTGTAATAGGGCTATCTAAAACAAACGTTGCAGATTCTGGGTTTTAATGATCTGCAGAACTAACAAATACATACAAGAATAGCGTGTCTAAATGTTTAAAGGAAAACAGGTATTTGCAGCAAAGTCGCTTTGATTCTAACTAAATCCAGTTGTTCTTTTGCACTCCCAGAGCTGGCGAAGTACTAGCCAATACATCAAAATGGCAGGATTTAAATCTGAACTAAAACCGCAGCACTTTGATTTCTTCCTCGTGCTTGACTTTGAAGCGACTTGTGTGGAGAAAGGAAAGATAGTTCCACAGGTAATATAATACCTTTTTTAAGTATCTCGAACTTTAGTTTAGTTGTTAGTTTCAATTACCTCCCTTGGTGTTAATATGCTAATTTCAAACCAGGCAGAATGTCAATCATTGTTGGTGGCAGTATATAGGCATACTTAAACCGTTTTTGTTGTGTTTTTTGTTGTTGTTGTTGTTTTTGGGGAGTGGCGATAGGGATGGTATGAACTGTGTCTGTCTCTTGCAAACCTGGCTATTCGCTGCCGCCGCGTTTGCATGACCTTGTGATTATCCATACACATAGTGACATAATATTAAAGGGCTTTAAAGGAGGCTTTCTTTACTATAAAAATTAGATAATTTTCCACCTGTAAATAACTCAAAAAATATTTCCTGCATTTAGGGATTTGTTACATTTATTTCCAACTTTGACGAGTATAATTTCGTTAGTTCTCTTTTTTGTTAATTGTTTGTGGCGTCTTATTTGAATTGGCATACTTATAACGGACATGTCTTCATCTCTTCTTTTTCGCTGCGTGGAGAGGCTGTGATATGAATTTCGCGATTTCTGAGATGCATATTTCACTTTTTTGCTTATAAATCATGGTATTTGTATATGTTTATTCATTTTGAAAATATGTTATGAGTTATTTACCATTTCGCAAAAAATGTTCAACTTGTTGTTATTAACATACTTCATAATAGCTAAGTCTATAAATCAGTTGAAATGATAACAAACATTCTTCAAGCTTTATTGCAGCCTTTTTATTGCTTCCTTTTCCTATATGGTAATTGCTAATATTATCCGGTTAAACTATATTTAATTAAACTTAAATAAAACAGTTTGTTGTATATCTTAGCCATCAGTTTTCAAAATATGCTGATATTTAATTTTACAGGAAATTATAGAATTCCCAGTACTGAAAATCAATGCCAAGACTCTTGAAACAGAAGCCATATTTCATCAGTATGTTCAGCCGAGAGTTCATGCTCAGCTAACTCCATTCTGTACAAAGGTAATACAGTCCAGTCATACCTATCCAAACCATTCGTACAAAATGTATGCGATTTGTTAAAGTGGGTTCAAATATAAGTTTTTTCTGCTTATATGATTGCCCAGAGCATAATCTTGCAAACCCTTCAAAAGTTGTGACCATTTATTTGACTATTAATTGGTAGAAACTTAGACCCAATCTTAAGGCTACACTTGAACTTATGATGTCAAAATTTAAGCAATATTGCTGATCGTGACATTGAAACTGTTTACGGGATCTTATTAGGAATATATATGATTTCCACAAGCTTGGACTTTGACTCAGTATTCAAGGCCGCACTTGTGCATTTAACATTCAGCACTAACTTAGGCAGTTCTTTTTTTCCTCAGAACTTTGCAAGATACCTTAGCTGAATTGACCTCACGATTAAAAATTGAAATTTGCCCTTTTTTGGTAACATTTATCTTCGAGCATGTAGACATGTGGGAAAATTATAAAGGCATTGGTTAGAAAAAAGTTGAGTTTTCAGCTTAAAATATGAGGGGGTAACTACAATGAGGTGAAGCGGAAAAGACATGTGATCATTTGTTTTATCAAAAATTCACCACATACAATTAAAACAAATGCTGTTGAGAACCCGAGGGTCAGCCTCTTTGAAATATCAGTGGCAAAACATTTTCCTAAAGAGTTTAAACGAGGTCTAACTGTAAATAAAGTAATGTTAACTTTTATTAATTTAGTTTTAACTTTTTGTTTATAGTTGACTGGGATCACCCAGGATATGGTGGACAATCAGCCATATATCGAAGAGGTTTTGCAGGTATGTGTGTGGTTTGTGACAACATATACAGGTATGTGTGTAGTTTGTTGATTAACCATACCAGATAGAGATATTTTTTGTTTAGTACATTTCGTATAATTACTTAAAGCGAGCCAATCTCCACACAGAGTTGTCGTTCCGTGCAGTCTCTTAAAGCGAGTGTAAGGAGCGACAACTCTGGATAGAGATTGAAAGCGAGCATAAGTCCACTGTAGCTTAGGGAGGTAAATATCTAAGAAGGACTCTGTTCATTATTCATTAGACGCTGTCGCGGTACAGATTCGATTTCTTGTGTAGGCATATATCATTTGTAATTACTGGCCATGTTAAAAATTCAAACTTGAGGTACTTTTCTAGTGTGTTTGAAACGACAACCTTAGAATAATGTCGGTCAAAAGAGCGAATTTGACAGAGTTTTAAGTATTACGCATTCTTTTGCACTTCTTAATCATCAAAACTTTCCTGCTGTGCATGAACTTTCAGAAATTCCATCAGTGGATGGGAGAGAACAAATTGCTAGACACCAACGTGAAGTCAGTGTTTGTTACCTGTGGAGACTGGGATCTATTGAGAATGTAAGAACGTTGTATTAATATGAAGTGTGCTTTAATATATTTAATATAACCTTTTTTAAATCAATAACATTGTCCGAATGCGCTAATAAATTGTTTATTGAGTTCAAGACCCGCAGTAAAAAGGTCAAAGTCAGCACTTAGAATTGACATCTCAATATTCCTCCTAAGAATGGTAACCTGCATAATGGCATAACGTTGATTGTTGGCTACAAGGCCTGAAGGTTATAAAGCTGAGTTTGGAAACCAGTCTCAAATCTCAAGCATCTGATTGGCTGAAATGGCGACCAGTCGCCATTTCAGCCAATCAGATGCTTGAGATTTGAGACTGGTTTCCATGCTCAGTTTTATAACCTTGGGCACAGTTGTTACATGATGAAATAAATCTGATACAAAAAAAAAGAAATAAATGTTTTATTATGTATTAGTAAAAGTCCTTGGAGAATTGAACTTTTCTAGGTGACTGTATATCTGAAAAACATTGCATCTAAAGTTAAAATTTCAGAATATTTGATCAGGCTGATCATGGATAAACAAGGATCTGTCAGTGGCAGCCATGCCACATAAAACCTTGCAAATCATAAATACCAACCAAATTTACTAGGGTTGAATTAAATGAAGACAGCCAATTACATTTATAATACTGTTTTTACCATCAAATTATAATTGTTGTAAACTGACCGTAGCCGGTTACTTTAACATTGTTTTCTGGCTGTCATCCCTAGCGGACTATTTGAAGTTGGTTATTTTTAACATTGTTTTCAGGTTGCCATCACAAGCTGATTATTTCAATCTGAAAACTCCTGGTTACTTTGACAAGTGGCTAAATATTAAAAAGGTAAACATTTTAATGTACTAATACGATAATTTGTGTTAATCATAGATCTATAATTTGCTAGAGGAAATAACCCAGGCAAGGACTCTATTTCAATTATTTATTTATTATAAACTAAGAGTAAATGAAAATGAATCGATTTTAATAATAGTAGAAAAATCTAGCATTGTGCCCTGCCTGTGGTTGTTTGATTCTTTTATTGTTTATATTATTGACAAAGTTCTGTATTCGCATGCGGGGTTTAACTTAGTTATTATCAGTACATTTTTTGCAGAAAATGATCAATTATATGATGCAATAATATTGTACATAACCGCGCTTTAAAAGACACATAAAGTAATGACTTTAAGGTCGAATAAAACATGTTCTTAAAGGCATACGCAGAGGTGACATCAACTGGCCGCCTTGTAGAATTGCTGCCAATGTTGGAGGGACTTAAAATACCCCACCAAGGTAGACATCACAGCGGAATAGGTATGCAAAGGATTCTGTGATTTTGTTATTACTGTAATGTTGATTGATTTGAAGGACAGACTAGAAGTTATAAATAAGTTAATAAATAATGCATGTTTCCAAAGATATTATACATCAATTTCGTCCTCTACAATAAAGTCTTATTCGAAGAAGAGGGGGTAGTCTGTTTTACCCTTGTCCGTCCGTCCATCCGTCCGTCCATAACAAAAGTTCCGTTGCAGTTTTCTAAGCAACTATAACATGCAGCAGCCTGATGGTATGCATATTGGTTTATCCTATCGGCCCATATGGTTTAAAGCGATGTTATGCACCGTGCTCATCTACTTCCTGTTTCCAGATAATTTTTAGATTTGTTTACTATATAGGTGCATTATATAAACCAAGGGGCATTTTTTTATTGACAATATATGTTCATTGCATAAACGGAAGGGCATCTTATCGACAAATGCAAATTACATTTTGAAAGTCGTAATTCTCAAAGCGGAGATATCACCAGTGATTTGTTTGTTTGTTTGTTTGGGGTTTAACGCCTGGTTTCAACAGCTTTCTAGGTTATATCCCGGCGGTCAGTCCACCTAACCGGTGTTCCTGGGTCTCCAAGCAGTACTAACCAATTTCTCCGCAAGCGACTGACTGCTTCCTCACTTGAATCAGAGGTGAGGGACAAATGACTCTCAGACGCAATGTCCGAGTTCAATTGTCACGGAGAAATTATTTTCCCGCCTCGGCTGGGGATCGAACTCACGACCCCTGGATTGACAGTCCGATGCTCTATCCACTGAGCTAGCCGGGCGGGCTATATCACCAGTGAGCTCACTGATTTAATTACTTGTTTATCTAACGAATCATAATATCCGATTATTAACAGTGTGACGAGTTGCTGCGAACAAGCGTGCCGTCGTTTACTTTGTCGTCAACGTGGCTGTTTCAACAGCCATTCGAAAAAGCCGTTATATCAAGAATTCTTATTATTATTTCTGTATTAATGAGAGTATTTATGTGTGTAAATATAAAGAATATATTAATGGTTTTCGTTTAGGTATGAAAATCAGTTGGTATGAAAAATGTTAAAGTATGCGGGAAGCCTTCCCGTCCTGCGGGCTTCACACACTTTTAACAACCCAACTGTTTTCCATACCCTAATGAAAACTATCAAAACTCGGTTCAATCCTTAAAAAATACATTTCTGGCCTTTATGAAATTGTATCTGAAACATCATTCATGTTTTAAAGTGCATGTTTTAAAGTATACACCTAGTAGATTCTAGTAAAATAATCAACACAAGACGAAATGTAGTAGATGCTTTCAAAATACAGTGTTATAGAGTTTCAGAACAACACAAGACGAAAGATAGTGAATGCTCATGTGTTATCAAAAATGTTATAGACTTTCAAAATAATAAACAAAATATTTTTATGTTTACAGATGACTGCAAAAACATTGGTAACATTCTAAGAGAACTTTTGAAACGAGGTTATGTTGCTAGGGTAACTGGATCTAGATGATTGATTCAACAGTCAAGAAAATGTACTTCGTATAAAACTAGACGATTACAAGAACCAAGTTATACATAGGATGAAACAGTTTTATTTGATATGCACTGGATCCTAGATGCATTGTTTATCAAGTATGTTCAAAACTGGGTCAAATTGTTCAAATACGGATTGCTATAAAGGATAAACATTAACCGATTTAAAATTTTAAGTAAGGATTTAAGTGCTGTTTTAATTCTGTTAATGGTAAAATACAACAATGTTCACTTTTAGGTGGCTTAGTTTTCATTTATTTTCCCCGATGTCTATTATTAGCTCAATGGATATGTTAGAGTTAGTATAAACAGTTAGAGGTTCCAACCAGCGCGAATTAAACAATAGGCTAAGCTTTTAAAATGCGAATTTAAATCTATCATTGCCGGCCAGAGTTTTGTGAAGAAATGTATTCAATTGCGACTGAATTTAATGTCAAAACAGCATTGCAGTTAAAACTACTGCATCAATATTTTGATTGAGCTTGTTCATTGGCAGTATTATGCATTTTACTGCCGACGCCGCCTAGTCCCAGTTGGAGCTTTACTCAATATTAACACTGATTAACAGTAAACTTTTGATCCATCCCAAACAATGGTATGCATATGGCGGTCATTATGGAACCTTCAATGTAGTACTATGGTCCCTAAATAAAAGAATGGGGTTGCATTAAAACGAGAAAACAATGGGCGGAACTAAACGGAATAGAATTTTGAAAGGGGTTATGAGAATAGAAATCCTGCATATCACAGGCAATATAATAGGCTTTACTTCTTAATGTGTCGCGAATATAGATGGCTACTCCGCCTCCTAATCTACCGATTCTATCGACGCGGTATGGTTTACTAAAGTTTGAAATCATAATGTCATCATCAGAAATGTTGGGAGATAACCATGTTTCGGTGAACACAAGAATATCGTAATATTGCGCTTAGGCTTCAAGTTTTTCTATTTTGGTTTAAGATGTTTATGTGCATTATGCTAAACCCTTTGTTGAGTAAATCTAAAGATGATGTCGGGTTGTCAGGAGGTGTTTGGCCTGGATTTGGATGAACATCAGCAGATACTATGATTTGAAATATAGTAAAACTTTGATGATTACAGAAAGAATAAGGCTTGATGTTGTAAATATGCGCGCCATTAGTTCTATATTAGTTGGGAAAATTGAGGTAATTATTATTTTTTCCTTGGATAAATGAATGATTACTTTGGCAACAGAATGATCTCTGTAGAAACTGATATATAGGTATGGTATAATAGTTAATGTTAAACAGGAGCATAGAGTATAACAAGAAATATCTTTAAAAAATATAAACGGCGTTGATGGAATATATTTATATATACACGTATATAAGAAAGAAACACAGAGAGGCGAAGCAGACACAGTTTAGTTATTTTATTTTACTTGTTATAGCTGTTGACGAACCCTCCCTGCCTTCTTAATATGGCCTAGAGATTAAGCGACCGAATCATGACAACTCATAAATTCATTGAAAGTGTCTTTCAAATAAATGTTTAAGCTGTTGCAACAATTTAATACAAGGATAACAAGTCGATTAAAGAAGCAATGTCTTACATTAAGTCTTGATCTACATTTATTCAGTTTCAATAAAATACCTCTTGTAGAGTTAGAACTCAAGATGAATAAATGTCCTTGAAATTTAATAAAAATAAATACAAACAGCCTGTTACAAGAGCAAAATCTACCAACTTTTACTTAAATTAACTTTAAAAAAAAGCGTCAGTCCCGAGTATTGAACCCGGGGTCTCCGCTTCAGAGGCGAGAGTGTCATCCACTACACTACAATGAACTTGTTGTTTGTACTTGAAATTAACAATCAGTATCAAAAGAACTAGAAAGGAACCAGTAAGAACTAGAAATATCTACACTTTTCTTTCGTTTTACACTGTGTAAACTTGTATGCAAGTGTTTACCTGACACCCAAGAATATTCCATATAAAATTGTATTTAAGCCATCAATATTGACTTAACTGGTTATTTAAATCGTAAATATGTTGTTTTTTTTCTCCAATACAACACCCACTAACAACCAATCGAAATAATCTATTTGATTTTTCCGCTGCATAATAATAAAAATCCCACTAGATACCTCTCCAACCTGTTAGCCGCCTCTCTAGTGTAAATAGCTACCAATGGAAATAGTTTATTTCATTTTCCCTCTGCATAATAAGAGAATACGAGTATTATTTACAACATTTCATTGGTCGAAAAACTAGGTCAAAAGTGAGCTTAGACAGCTAACGCCGAAAAATGAATCGTTCGAACGTATTCCGTTATGGATGCTTTGATACAACCACTAAGACACTCTATGCATGTGCACACAGCGGACGTTTTGGTGTTTTTACACGTCATGTTATAGCACTATGAAAGCTTGGGATCTATGTGTCCACTGCGAGCACACATACATGTATGTATTGGAAAGATGTTCTAGGCTTGGCTGATAAGATATAGATGTCAGTAGAAGAAAAAATGACAGAGAGAAGGGTTTTGGCATGAACATAAATCTTTTAATATTTAAAGCCAAAAAATGAAAAATAAGATGTCGAAAAACACAAAAATATATATATCTGAGAATCACAGCACAATAAAAAAAATACTCTCAAGAAAAATAAAAACAAGTCCAGGTTGTGTTGTGAATGGCCCAGTGCAACCTGAAACAGAAAATATGCTTATGATAGGCGAAATACAGTACAGTAAAAACACCCTTTACCGGTTACCTACAGCACCAGAGGAAAACCCGGTTTAGAGAGCATTTCGGTATAGAGAGGATTTCATCTTTATCACCCAATTTTACAAGTGGTGCACTAATCACATATCTACTGCCATCACTAGTTCCAGGGGGATCTTGACTTGTTATCGAGTAACAGAATTATTGAGCATTATTGTTTTTCAATATTAAAGCCCAGAACAAGAAAAATTAAAAAGGAGCGTTGCATATTTTCACTTTTGTATTGCCACTTACAAGTACATTGTATAATAAAGACAGAAAAAAAACAACATCTCGAGTACTTACATAATGGGCTATAATTTCTTAGATCTGTTTATGGCATGGCTGTTGTAACTTGTTCCATGTCCTCAGTGACACTCTGTCAAATGATAAAATCATTTCATTTTAGCTATGACTATAAAGTAAAAAAACAGTTTTGGTTGAATGAACCGCACAACCTATCTGTTTAATTAATATGTTATTTTCTTGCAAATCAAATGACAAAAAACATTGAAATTTAACATTTAAACTTATTAAAATATCTGCATCATTTATATATCAAAACACATTAGGCCGGTTAACAGTAATCACTTTAATTAAAGTTAAAAGATTTAAAATATCCATGTTTTATTAATCAGCACTGTATTAAATATGCTTTGATTTTACGTTGATGTTGACCTTATTTACTCAGAGAGATAAGTATACATTGTATTTTAACTTCTTCTCTCTTCTCTTTCGCTGCGTGGAGAGGCTGTGTTTTGTGAGTGTAGCGATTCCTGATATTCATATTTTACTTTTTTCTTAACTGTGAAAGTCAATACAATTCGAAAGAGATTCTAAATCGCTATGATCAAAAGCATTTCCAACACTTTTAATCCATTTCAACAGATGTACTTTGTAAGCAATTCTTCTACCAAAATAACTAAAATGAAACACGGATATATTTACTGGATTTGTAGATGACGATGAGGATCTCTCATCTTCCATCTTCACAGATGATGAACTAATGAAAACATAAAGAAAGAACTTGAAGCACTGGTGTGGGAGAGGTGTATATGGGGTAACACGATTTCACAACATTTCAATTCTCAACCCTTTCGTCCATGAATACAACTTACACTATTCTCTAGAGCAACATGGATACATCAAGATCAACGAGCACATCTTTGCAGTCAGATCAGGATCTACACTGTTTGCATTTTTTTGCTAGAAATAACCTTCTAAAAGCAGCATATGTTTTTAACAAAATGTAGAACTATGTCATTTCCTTGGTAATAAGAGTTTTATTTTTACTTTTTTGTTTTGTTTCTCAAACAATACAAAGATAACGGTCATAATTATTAGTATTCATTATCAGATTTTGTTTACATTTTTAGAATATAGCAATAATATATCTATTGATGGTGTGTTAAAGGCCCATAATAATCTCACCATATGCTGGATGTTTCGCTGGCATCATTGGACGGAGCAACTTTGTTCTGGAAACAGAATATGATCAGTTGTTTAATTTTGATGATAACTCTAAAGCTATATGAAGGCAGCGTCTTGTCAACCAATCAAGAGACAGAGCTATACGAAGGCAGCGCCTAGTCAACCAATCAGGAGACAGCGCTATACGAAGGCAGCGCCAAGTTAACCAATCAGGAGACAGAGCTATACGAAGGCAGCACCTAGCCAACCAATCAAGAGACAGAGCTATATGAAAGCAGCGTCTAGCCAACCAATCAAGAGACAGAGCTATACGAAGGCAGCGTCTAGCCAACCAATCAAGAGACAGAGCTATACGAAGGCAGCGCCAAGCCAACCAATCAAGAGACAGACACTGTACATACCATAAGTTTCCTCCAAAACAAATAGTTCAACTGTGCATATATACTTCGCTAGACATCAATTGACATTCTGCATGGTTTGAAATTAGCATAATACCATCAAGGGAGATAATTGAAAAAGATTACTACACTGGAGTGAAGTACGGGTAAACATTACAACCTAAAAGTAGTAGGCTGCATATCACAATCGTAGCTGTATGAATACGATATGTGGTTGCAGCCATTACATAATCAGAACATGCATATGACTGTCGCTATAGTCAAAACGTCATCAATGGCAACTATATATTATGAAACATGTTCTGTTCAACTTCTATTTCATTTTACAAACATGTCTACATAAATAACATTGTAGGTTGTTGTTATTGTAATTAAACCACACACAACAAACAGAAAGTGTAAACAATCAAGTAGTCGTTTGTCTTTTGTAGTACAGTAAATGTATTATTTTGCTGTTGTTCCTGGTAAACAGTATAGTTCCTGATCAGATCAGCTTATCTAGAGGTAAACTTCTCGCACATGCAAAAAATATAAATTCGGAGCAATCGGATAATAATAAAAAAATAGGGATGACAACGAGTACTCGAGTAACCGATCGATCATCCGAGTATCGAATACTTAATCTACTACTCGAGTACTCGGATTATTGTTTTTTATATAAAAATTGTTTCTCTTGTTTTCGTTCAAATTCGTATGATATAGGTTGTTAAGGAATAGACAATATATGCGCCAATTTGACACAATGTGGGAAACATTTAATCCCCACAGGTGACATAGAATATTGATAATATTTACTGTAACAGTGTTGTGTTCAATATCATTTAACAGAAAACAAATCTGAGACATGTTAGTATAAAATCAAAAGGCGTTAGTAGGAAGATATATTGTATTCCTTTATGTCCGTTAACTATGTTAATTGATGGTTTATTAAATGGTAACTGATGAATATTTTATTTGTTTTGTTGTTTTTGTACAATAAAAAACATGTGATATACCGATCACCTACCTTCTTACAACGTTGAAAGCACCCTGTGTTGTTTCTTTCAACATCGCGTTCCTCTTTCTGTCTCTCTTTCATCTCAACCCAATCGTTCCCACTAAGGCCGTGATATACTGAAATAGCATACACTTTATAAGAAATGTGACAAAGCATTAAAGGTACAAAACAAGAGTTTAACATATACATGGTAAAAATACTAGTGCCAATTCGTCTAAATAATATTCAAGTTTTCAAGAAATTCAAGGAAAACTTACTTCCTGTTTCAAACTGAAAGTAGATTTCTATAGATTTCTACTTTCGTTGTAAACCAGGTATTAAGTTTTCCTTGAATTTCTTGAAACCCCTCACATTATTTTGATGAATTGGCACTAAACATTGTAGACCAGCATATACTTATTTCAGATATCAGTTGCTTTGGTATATTGTCCATGAATTTCAGAGTTCTCATGCAAACGGTTTTTCTTTTGTTTTCGTATGTGCTTGGTAATTAGAACATGAATTAGACTAAATTGAGTTTACAAACATTAACTAAATACTTAGCTTAATACATTTCTTTACTAAAATCTACGTGGCAATAAGTATTTTCCACAAAATTCATTTTGAAATTTTAGCTAGTTTTCGCCATTTGCAATGTTTGCGACACCTTAAACTGCACCTATATTATTGAAATTATACTTACTGGTTAATACTGAGGTAAATACTTACTAAGATCAACACCTAGGTAAATACTTACTGAAGTAAATACTTACAGAAGTTAACACTGAGGAAATAATCACTGAGTTAAAGACTTAAAGAAATAAATACTGAGGTAAATACTGACTGAAGTAAGTACTAATTGGTCGATCAAGCATAAGGTAGTCTAACTGTAATGATTTCCCGCGCTTTTTTCTCGAATGTCGGGAATACTCGGTTAACTGTCACTAACAGTCGACAATAATCGTTGTCGCTTCGGTTACTATCGGCTCTGACGAGTAGCGTCGGAAGTCACCGAAAGCGAGCCGATGTTTGACGACGTCGCAAATTTATGCGCGGGAAAGCATTACAGTTAGACTACCTTAATATTGGCGATGTTGACAATTATTTTTAGAATGTAAACACGGGTTAAGGCAAATTTACGCGTTTAGGAAATAATTTAGATTTTTTTTTAAGTTTTATTGCAGTTATTTCAAAGTATTATATGTATTTTCATTCAGATTTTTTTATCGCGGAAATAATTTTTGTGTTATAAATTAAAAAAACAACATGTTTGAACCTGCAACAGCGTTGCTACCATTGAATTTCAAATTGACTGCGTCTTAGGCCACTCGGCTAGTGGGACAAGTATTGGGATTTTCACGCTTTGTTATTTAAAAGCGATATAGATATTAATTCATTGTTCACATGTTACGCCAATGTAACCATTGCCAAATTAGCTTTGTGGAATAGTACCTTTGTCCAATAATACACACTCAAGGTATAAAATACTTACTGAGGTAAATATTTACAAAGTGAAATACTTACACAGTTAAATACTAAGGAGCACGGACACACAGTTACTTACTGGGGTATTCTTGAGGTAATTAGTTATTAATTAAGTAGAGAAATACTTAAAATAAATACTTTATTAGGAAAGTACTTACTGGTGTATTCTTGATGCTATTAGTTACTGATATCAACACTGATGTTATTGATTACTAAGATAAATACTTGAAGTAAATACTTTATAAGAAAAGAACTTACCTAGATTAAGATGGAAAACAAAGAGTGGGGCGACACTAACGAGCCCAACAAGCCCAAGGACAAAGACAATTCCGACAATTGCCAACCATAACTTCTGTGACACAGGTTGGAAATATATTTTAAATACAGCGTCCGTGTAAACCTGGGTTGGTGCAAGATCTACAATAAATAAGTGTTCATGATAGTGCTTTTTATATTATTTTGTAGGTTATTTTCAAATGTATGTTTATTTAAGCAAAATGCATGTGAAGAAATGTTTTCTTCTCTACACTAAAATGCACTTACAAGGAATGATGTATACTCACAATTCCTATTTCCCCAAACTTACAAGGAATGATGTATAATCACAATCCCTATTTCCCCAAACTTTATTTCAAATATGTTGACACTAATGAAAGTTTATTGTATTATGATAAATATGACAAAACTTCTAAATTCACACACATATTGGTCATGACTTTGTTCTGTTTTCTCATTATTTTACCTTAAAGCACATCTTAAGCTGACAGTTTAGATTACCTCTATAGGGTCCCAAAATGGTTCTGTCCTTCTGATAATAGGCAGCAAACAGTATAGTTGCAACGATCAATATTGTAACCATGTACAATTCAGTCGCCAACAAAGTTCTAAAGAACCATCTGGAATTTATTAAAATGTTTAAGCAAACTAAATTGCAAATAAAATGCTAAGTAAGAATTATCCTTTAACTCGTCCTGACTAAAAATAATATAAGCATCAATTACTACTACTACTACTACTACTACTACTACTACTACTACTGCTACAATTACTACTACTAGTACTACTACTACTACACCTACTACTACTAGTAGTACTAATTATTAGTATTATTATTGTAAGTATTATTATTATTATTAGTAGTAGTAGTTACTGTAGTAGTAGTAGTAGTAGTAGTAGTAGTAGTAGTAGTAGTAGTAGTAGTAGTAGTAGTAGTAGTAGTTTTGAGCCCGATCAGACTTAGGGGATAAACAGTCTGATCTGGTATTTCACTTGTTAAAAAAGTGACATCAAAACAAGATTTTAACAAGTTAACAAAGCATTTGTCTGTTAATAACCAGGCATTCCTTCTCGGAAGGCAAGATGCTGCAGATGTTTGACAAATAACTCCAGACAAAATATCGTTCAGCTGATAATCAAAGGTGCCTGATCACGTGGATGACCAATAACTCCAGACAAAACATCGTTCAACTGATTATCAGAGGTGCCTTGTCTCGTGGTTGACCAATAACTCCAGACAAAACATCGTTCAACTGAATATCAGAGGAGCCTTGTCACGTGGTTGACCAATAACTCCAGACAAAACATCGTTCAACTGATTATCAGAGTGCCTTGTCACGTGGTTGACCAATAACTCCAGACAAAACATCGTTCAACTGATTATCAGAGGTGCCTTGTCACGTGGTTGACCAATAACCCCAGACAAAACATTCAACTGATTAAATAATTTGCCTGGTAAAGTGGTTGACAAATAACTCCAGGCAAAATATTGAAAACAAATAGAACACCTGTAAACAAAGAAATTTTTTTTATAATTTTCTTACACAATCAACGTACAATAAATAAAATGTGAGCCGAACTTGTCATACCGTTACCAACGAAGTAGAATTCACTAACAACTTGTCCTAACATGTATGGATTATTTCAAGATGTCCTAACATATATGGATTAATTCAACATGTCCTAACATGTATGGATTATTTCAACATGTCATAACATGTATGGATTATTCCAACATGTCCTAACATGTATGGATTATTCCAACATGTCCTAACATGTATACATGGATTATTCCAACATGTCCCAACATGTATGGATTATTCCAACATGTGCTAACATGTATGGATTATTCAAACATGTCCTAACATGTATGGATTATTTCAACATGTCCTTATATGTATGGATTATTTCAACATGTCCTAACATGTATGGATTATTTCCGACATGTCCTTACATGTATGGATTATTCCAACATGTCCTAACATGTATGGATTATTCCAGACATGTCCTTACATGTATGGATTATTCCAACATGTCCTTACATGTATGGATTATTCCAATATGTCCTAACATGTATGGATTATTCCAACATGTCCTAACATGTAGACATGGATTATTCCAACATGTCCCAACATGTATGGATTATTCCAACATGTCCTAACATGTATGGATTATTCAAACATGTTCTAACATGTATGGATTATTTCAACATGTCCTTATATGTATGGATTATTTCAACATGTCCTAACATGTATGGATTATTTCCGACATGTCCTTACATGTATGGATTATTCCAACATGTCCTAACATGTATGGATTATTCCAGACATGTCCTTACATGTATGGATTATTCCAACATGTCCTTACATGTATGGATTATTTCAACATGTCCTAACATGTATGGATTATTTCCGACATGTCCTTACATGTATGGATTATTCCAACATGTCCTAACATGTATGGATTATTCCAGACATGTCCTTACATGTATGGATTATTCCAACATGTCCTTACATGTATGGATTATTCCAATATGTCCTAACATGTATAGATTATTCAAATACGTCCTGACATGTATGGATTATTCCAACATGTCCTAACATGTATGGATATTCCAACATTACGGCAAATCTGACTCCTGTTTAGTCATTAATAGTCATAACATAGAATAAAACTTAATAATAACCACTTCTGGGACATTGAAATAGTTCAATCTGTACTGTGACCGGGCAGCTTTAAAGAAAGGAAAGCATTTATCTACAGTCAAACAATAAACAAAGCACTAATGTCGCTGGGATATTTGATAATAGGTACCTGTAATTGTTCGCCCCAATACAGGTGTTTAATAGCTCACAGTGATGATCAAAGTCGACGACGCATTTGTTACAATAATCACAATGGTATGACTTCGCCCCACTGGAATAAATGAAAAAAAATCAAAGATATTTACAGCTTAAACACGTAATGTGTCAAAATATATGCATATCAGAAATGGCAACATTCGGCAGACACAGTCTCCACACAGCCAAAAGTACAGAGGAATAGAGAGCTTAGGTTATAAAAATCATCGGTTCAAAATAGTTTCTACAAATAATAAACGAAATGAGAACCTTGGTTGTTTCACAGCGGAAATGTCATTTGCAAAACAATTTGCCATATTGGGTTTAAAACAATGTTCTAGAATGCAAGCACCTCACACTTACCCCTAATAGATTCTCATATGAACAAACAGAAATAAATATAAGCTAACAACCTTTAAAATATCTGTGATTGTGTTTTGAAAAATGAAAATAGATTATTTATAAAGATCTGCAGCAAGTGTAGATAATAAACAAATGACACGGATCTGCAACAAGTGTAGATAATGAACAGATGACACAGATCTGCAACAAGTGTAGATAATAAACAGATGACACGGATCTGCAACAAGTGTAGATAATAAACAGATGACACAGATCTGCAACACGTGTAGATAATAAACAGATGACACAGATCTGCAACAAGTGTAGATAATAAACAGATGACACAGATCTGCAACAAGTGTAGATAATAAACAGATGACACAGATCTGCAACAAGTGTAGATAATAAACAGATGACACAGATCTGCAACAAGTGTAGATAATAAACAGATGACACAGATCTGCAACAAGTGTAGATAATAAACAGATGACACAGATCTGCAACAAGTGTAGATAATAAACAGATGACACCGATCTGCAACAAGTGTAGATAATAAACAGATGACACAGATCTGCAACAAGTGTAGATAATAAACAGATGACACAGATCTGTGCTGGCTGATCTGAAACTTACACGTTTTCTCCAATGGATAACTGTGTTGGCTGTTCTGAAACTTACACGTTTTCTCCAATGGATAACGGTCAAACCCCCACGAAGGAAAGGATTTTAAAAAGTTGCGCCTTGGTGCACTTACAAGGAAAGTTTCGTTGAGTTTTCTTGTTTTGCAGCTGAGGTGACACCTTACGAGAAGACATTAGAACTGGACAACTTTCAAGAATACAGCCTTCAACCATACAAACAATACATTTTTGTCAAGAGTTTTGTTGAAACATTTTATTATTATTAATAATTATAAATAAGTTGAAAAACAACCATCTTTTCGAAGGGTACAAAATGGATAAACACAGTTTTTGAGTACTTACACGTTTACATTGCATACTGAGCAGAAGTTTGAAAGTTCTATTCTTTCATCGAGTTCTTTGCTTTTGTTTTCATGTTTTACAACATTAGGGTCTGACGGGTCGATTGAACAAACCGTGCAGATGCAAATCAAAAGCAGCAAAAGGATTACACCTGGAATCTTTTCACTGTCAAGGAAAATCCTTTTAAAAAGTTGCTTGTCATAATGCCATTGTGTTATGGCTCCAACTTTAGCTATTTTAGTTACCGCCCTTGGTGGAATTATGCTAATTTCGAACTATGCAGAATATCAAAAATAATTGTGGATGACAGTATACGGGCATACTTGAACTGCGAACGATATGAACAAAGCCTGTCTTTTGAATAGTTGGCTGGGCCCTACCGCCGTGTTTTATATAAATAATATATAAAAACCATATTATTGGATAAGGCCAAATTTTGAAAAATTCATTAATTTGATGAAAAGCGAGAACACAAACGAAGTAAACTCACTAGCAGTATTTATTTATAAAGCTTTTGAAAGACGAACACAAATAATGAACTTATAATCGTGTAAACTGGTCTCTCCCATACTGTTGTCAAAGTAAATTTTGCCATTCTTGCCTCACATAACTTAGAATATGTTTTGTATTTTGATTTTGAATATGTGTTTTTGTCACACTGTTACCTGTCTGAATATTGTCTATTATTATGCAATATAATATGTTGATATATGTGTACATCTTCATGGGCCAGAAATGGCTTATTACATTGAACAAAAGTATAATACAAAGTATATATATTTAGCGTTTTGGGGGTTATCTATATAGTATATATTAAAGACTTTTCTAAATGAAACTAAATGAAATAAGTAACTCAAGTTTTAGGAGAGTAATAATATTGACATGTTCAGCCAAGGCACCAAGGACCTCACTGGCTCACACAGTAACATCTCTAGAAATGCATGGTAATAACATGGGGCTTAATATTGGTCTTAACTCTTATATTCAATATAATTTAATATAAATATATGTTATGCAACAGAACTTAAACATAAGCAATTCTTTCAAATTGGCTCAGTATCAATGAAGCGAAGAAAATGAATTTGATTGTTTTTCCATATGGCCACCATGAATGAAGCAAGAGAATTTAAGGAAAATGGTATTACTATTTGCAAAAAAGATAAATCTTGTCTGTTGTAGCTTAGATATATAATTTAAAAAAATACTTAACACATGTAAATAATTGAAATGTTATAAGTAGAACAACAGTATGACTGCCAATGTTATCATGATGTTCCCTCCAGAATTGTTGACAACGGCCAAATTACCCCTGATGTTGTGCACAAATGCTATTGATATCTTGTGTTTTTTTTTACCGAGCCTACAGCATTTTCATATTTGTCGTGTTATGAAGCTTTTTAAGTTCTATTTTCATCTCTTTTGTTATATCCCAACAATCACTAAGGGATTATAATTGGTGTGCAGCTTAGTCACGTTGCTTCCTGGGTGTCAAAACAGTACTATCACCTTGTGTGTGGCTTGTGGAAATCACGGTAGAATCCTGACCCGGGAAGGGTTTTAAACCTGTAACCTCTGAATCTACTAGTCCAGTACTCAAAAAGGATACGATATATGCTGGCAATCGCCATGTTGATGCAATCATCGGTGCTACACCACCAAAATAAAGAATGGCAATGACCGATATGTAAGTCCATGCAATTACTTGCCATGGATCTGGAGGCCAAGACCATCCGTTTCTTCTAATCTTTATGTCTTCCTCCTTTTCACTCATCTGAAATACAATGATACAATATAGCCCTGAATTTCAGGGGAAAAAAACCAGCATCAAGACTATACACTAATTAAGCATACATAGTGTCTAGTAGAAGTACACATGCGCCTATTTTTTATGCGCTTATAATTAGGCCGCCAAATATGCGCTGATTTTTTTATGCACTTATAGCTTAGGTTGACCGATTATAATCTTTTTTTTCATAAATACTTTATTTATATTAATTTTATTATTGTCAACTATAGATACAGTGCAATCATCTTTAATTATCTTTTTTGAAAGATCGGCTAAGTTCCCAGCTTACTGCAACTTTAAACACTTATAAACACTAAGCTATGGATTCCTGAGGAAAGGCTGCATATTTGCGCTAAATTTTGGGATTAGATTGTAACTTCAAGGGACGTTTTCTGATTGTTTGGATAGATTTTAACTGTTTGAGACGGGTATGCGCTTATTTTTAGGTATGAGTCACTGTAGGAGAAATATGCGTTAATTTCAGTATGAGCTTATTTTAGATAGACTAGCCTACATAGTTTTAGTAACATATGGGTCCATTAAGAACTACAGAAATTATCAGAGCATTTTGAAGTTTCAATGAACAAAAGGTTCATTATGTACATCCGTACAAGCCACAGCAAACAGTCTCCGACCACACACTAAGTAGAAATAAAATAGAGGGAGCAATTCTTGTATATACCACTACCAAGTCCATAAAACAAGAACCATTACATACCAAATCAAAGTACTTAGAATAAGAAAACCAAGTTGGTTTGCTTATTGTTTTATTAATGGAGAGAAACTCAATGTCCATGATTCTCATGCAGTGTCGTATTTAATTGTATGTCACACGCAGACAAACTAGGTTCAGTGTGGAAGTGTGAAAATTTGGGCTGTAATAAAAGCTTATCATCGACGACCTGTGTAGGACATCGAAAGTTGCGTTTGCAGTAATTTTTAGTATGGGAAATAACAGCATGTCATTGAAGAGTGCAGAAGCTTGTTTAACAGTAAACCCAATTTTGTGTTTTAACTGCAGGTGTGCTGTGGTGTGGAAGTGATGGATAGTTTAATTTACCAAAAACTTACAAACTAGTCCTTCATTATTTAGAAGCCATCAACATTCTTATGCTTTTCAGAGCAGCCTCACTTTTCGATTTATGGAAGTTATTGTAATTAGGCTAAAATGATTTAACTTGTCACACAAATGTTTATTTCTTGTTTTAATACTCGTTTTTAACAATTCTTTTTTTTTTGGTCTGTTTTTTTTGTTATTGTGTTTTGTTTTGTGTTATGCCTGAGACAGATCATTTTCACTAAAACATATTTTGCATTATTACTTATAAAATTTCTTAACACATATATTTCATTATAAAAAAATAAAATTCATTTATCAAATTTTTTAGTTCAAATCACACATAACTAGCCAATTTAAAAAGATGCATTAATTTCTGCTATACGATTTTATGTTTTCAAAAATACTAATATAATATATAGTAATATCACGCATTATATTAATATTGACGTTTTGGCCTATGGCCGTTATCAAAGTCTTTATTATTATGGTTCTGTAAATTTGATAGAAAAAAATGTAAAAAGTTTTCTGACATAAATATTTTGATAAATGTCATAGGTCGAAACGTTAATAATAATAAAATGAGTGAAATTACTATTATGGTTTGTATTTAACACTATCCCTAAGGATTATTTCAATAATATAATTTAAATTACCTTTCGTTAAAATCGTCCATCGCGCATCAAAGGAATCGGCTTCGAGATAAAATTTTCAAAAATTTTCTAACGTATTTCACGTAACTATGTCCTCTTAAGATTTTGACGTTGTTTCCAAGACGTCGTGTTTACGTCACTGATTTGTGTACACATTTCGTTAATTGTGACTATTTTTAGAATTAACTGTGTAAACATGCCAACAATATTTTTACACTCTATTGAGAATGAAATGAGGTATTCGTCTTCTGTTTATCAGGAACTAAACACACAGGCAAATATGGTATTTCGAGCAAGTATAGTTTTTTTTTTCCAAGACTGTCAATGTTTGTTGCTTTATCAAAAAGAGATAGTAAAACTGCTTTGATTAGAAGAATGATAAACTAATATTTTAAAGAAATGAAAACTCTTAAAGGTGCCTGACCACGCGTCAGAACGAAAATATTTAGTGTTTTTAAAATATCATTTTTAATAAAACTTTAATAAAAAAATCGGAACATGTTATGTTCTGGATATAAAGAGGATTTAGACCTTCCCGGATATGGAACCCTCGATTATGGAGTAAACAAAACATATGGACAGGAAGAATAACACAAAATGTTCATAATTTCAAAGCTTGCACAAGGCGATGGTGTCATTATTAAAGACTGGTTTGGCTTTTCAAGCAAGGATAGGCACCAACCTTCTACTTTTGTTAGTTTTTACTTTAATTCTTAGATATTTCGTAAATAAAAAACAAAAAGTTAAAAGTGTACACCCTCCCCTTTTTTCCCGAAATCCGGATGAGAATCTAGCAATTTATTTTCTCTGGCCTAAATGTGATGTAACATTATTACACAATATACATACGCGTTAGTTTGTTGAAAGCCACAGTCGTTATATAGCGCCACTAACGCAGTTAAAATTCACTCACAAAAGATCCCCAAAATGTACGGATTACTTAGAAATTTCGACTAAATTCGTTTTTAGTCAGTTATAGGCATAATATAGTACTATTAATATTAATCACAGTTGAAACATTGAATTGTTTCACCCTTAATAGTGAATATGCAGCTTTAAATACATTAATCAATGTGAATATTTTGAAATTCTGAGACGCACGCTTGGCGAGAGAAAAAAAGCAACAAAAACCTTGTAAGTTCGAGTGACAGTGCATTGGAGTGGCATGTGCATGTTTTGGTTGGAGTCGGTTATTACCCACGCAAACTTTCGATCGATCAACAATGTGTTGGTGCTCATATCCTTAATTCATTAGATCCTTGCATTAAAGGTGCATGGTCACGTAGTAGGATGACAATATTAAGTGTTTTCAAATATAAAACATTACTTCGAAAAGTAGAAAACAAATAATAATAAAAGTAAATGAGATGTAATTTTCTTAAAAAGTAAGCAACGAGTGAAGATATTCAAAGCTGAAGCTGTTAAGGTGATGTTAAGGCGATACTAATGCAGTAAACTTCGCTTCAAACAGAACATAACATGTTTTAGTTAGTCCAAAATGTCGACGAAATTCGTTTCTGATCAGTCATTTATAGGTATTACACAGTATACTTTATAAAAATTGCACTCTTCATTTTCGAATTTTCGAACTCGCGTTCTTCTTTAAGATAAAAATACAGAAATTTTGCTATTTAGCCTGGAACCCCGTTGTATCGATCTATTTAATAGCCAATATTAAACAGTAAAACAAAATAAACCACATACCTTTTAATTTCTGCATTTCAATATCCTTTTATGTCTTTTTAATTCAATTATTTCTAAAGTTTCTTCAATATTAATTATTTTCATCAACATCTAAATAATAACACACAAGGGGGGTAAATCTTACTGAAATATGAGGTCAAGCCATTATATCGATGCATTGTGGGAAACAGTTCAAAATATGAATGGCGGCCTTTTCTTTACTGAATGAAACTGTGACGTAGGTGTCATGCGACCTTTCATTTTGATCATTGACAGCTGCAGACATACTGGCATTGCATCATTGTCGATTAAATGTGTTTTTATGCATGTGTATAAAAAACACTTAGTGAAAGTACTGGTATTTGTGGAGAAAACACTATTCAAAGGTACTTACTAGCTGCTGCTCTTTATAGATTTATACAATGGGGTTTGAGTATAAATGACATCAATTTTGAAAGCGTATTGTTGTTTTTTTGTGTTTTTTTTTTCAAATGTCAAAATTTAAAATTTCAAAAGTAGAAAACAAATAATAAAAGTAAATGTGATGGGTTTTTTTTTTCTTTGAAAAAAAAAACAACAAAAAAAACAGCAATACGCTTTCAAAATGGAGTAACTTAAATAGCAAAATTCTCTATGTTTATCTTCAAGAAGAACACGAGTTCGAAAGTAAAGAGAATTTTTTTTATAAATTATATAACTGACTTCCCTTTTGGAAGACTACGTAATTGGGATATTACGCAGTAGGTACAATTTACAACGAATATTAACCACAACCGAGACAATGAAGTGTTCCACACTGAATTCTGTATAAGCAGCTTAAACGTAGGGAAAACAATATACTGTTGTATCATTTAATTTCACGTGGATCAAATTTCGCGCAAATGACATAAGTGACATTTTTGCGATGGCTAAAATTCGCGTACTTGTATTCTTGTAATAAGTCTAGATATTCAATGGTTTGACTTCGCTATGATTATATTTCGCGTCCTTACCTTAGCGCGAAATATGCGAAAATTAAACCTCAGCGAAATATAATGATATTACAATAATTACTTCATGTGTAACATGATTTTTAATCATTGTACTTACTTTTGTAGCAATTCGTTCGTGTTTGATTTTACTTGAATGCCTTTTTTATACTCTATCTCTCGTCCGTCTTTGTCATAGATACGACGACACTTGACGTCATCGAAGATGCACAGACGTTGTTTGTTACGTCCCCTCTATAGTCTTACTTGTGTGGCATCGTTACTATTGGAAGGATAGCCTCCATGTGTAAGGGTCAAAATAATACATTAATAGAATCCTTTACTATATCAGCTTGGCCATACTATAAGGTTCGTTACCTAACTTTTAGGTAATATGAATTAGGCTATGCCTAGTTGCGGCAAAAGCCTTAAAAGCCATTAAAAAAATAAATTGCTTGTACATGTATATGTCTTGTAAACAAAGCCAGTTTTTAGATTCAGAGCTGCAGATTTTCAGATTTGGGGTCAATTTTGAGATCGATGTCCATAAATCCAAGAAAAAATGGGGAGGGGTAGAGGGTAGAGAGAGAAACTGCTTGCAAAAAATGGCATACAGTTCTCTAAAATCGGAAGATTAGAAATGTATATAATAAAATGGAAATAGCTCTTTTAAAAGACGCAGAAAGGATTAAAGAAATAGACAAAGGTGTTGTCAATTAATTTAATTTTAAGTGGTTAGAAGTCAAAGTGGACTTAGAAGTAAATAAGGCAGCAAAATCTATTCTTATCGATGATGATTACGTTACGCTTGCTTCTCTCGGTCTGGCGTTCTGCAAACTTTGCAAAAAAGAAATGTTGTTTTTAGACAAAAAGCTTTTTTTTTTTAACAAGTTCACATACTTGTTATGCATACATATATCTTGTTTTCTAGACAGAGATTAAAAAGGAATAAATATTGCTGTAAGAGAATTTTTCATTTGTATATCAATAAATAGAAGATGATGATACTCTCAATGAGAAAAACATTGCAGGAGATTGGGTTCTAAGCCCACCAAACCAGCTTGAAACCAGGAGCTTCCGGGGGCTAACGCGGCCCCCTTGATCCCCGGTGCATAGTCCTCTTTTTTCACAATTTGCTGTTGGCAGCCCTGTAGATTACTGATTCAACATAAAATACTGGTAATTTCTGTGCGCAAAGTTTACCTTAATGAACAAGAGTTCTTACTACTTATTTATTATATAACAACATTTTAGTTACAAACATAATTTTACCAATTGGATTTTACATGGATTAATCACAATAATAACTAGAAATGTGTCCATAGGACACGGATGCCCCCGCTACGCATGTTTGTCACGGTGAACATTTATGCCAAGTTATTTTAAAATCCAATAAGTAATAACAAACTCACAGCCCAGACAAGAAAATTCTGGTTTTAGTAATAGTGACCTTGACCTTGGACCTACAGGCATTGTACTCAACACAACACCTTGTCATAGTGAACATTTGTGCCAAATTGTTTTGAAATCGTTCTGTTAATAACGAAGTTATAGCCAGTACAAGAAATTTCTATTATTTGTAACAGTGAATCTGACCTTGGACCTACAGGCATGGGTATTGTACAAAACACATCGTCTTGATATAATAAACATTTATACCGACTTACTTTAAAATCCAATAAGACATAACAAAAACAGAGCAGACAAGATTTTTAAAGAAATTCTATTTTTAGTAACAGTGACCTTGACCTCTGACCTTTAGACATGGGTGTTGTACACGACATATTGCCTTATTATGGTGAACATTTGTGCCAAGTGATTTTGAAATCCCTCCTTTCATAAGAAAGTTACAGCCTGGACAACAAAATTCTTTTTTTAGTAACAGCGACCTTGACCTTGGACCTACAGGCATGGGTATTGTACGTGACACACCGTCTTGATATCTTGAATATTTATACCAAGTTATTTTAAAATCCATTAAGAAATAACAAAGTTACAGAGCGGACAAGATTTTTCCAACACAATTCTATTTTTAGTAACAGTGACCTTGACCTTGGACCTACAGGCATGGGTGTTGTACGCGACACACCGCCTTGTGATGGTGAACATTTGTGCCAAGTTATTTTGAAATCCCTCCATTCATAAGAAAGTTACAGCCCGGACAAGAAAATTCTATTTTTAGTAACAGTGACCTTGACCTTGTACCTACAGGCATGGGTATTGTACGCAACACACCGTCTTGATATGGTGAATATTGATACCAATTTATTTTAAAATCCATTAAGAAACAACAAAGTTACAGAGCAGACAAGATTTTTCCAACACAATTCTATTTTTAGTAACAGTGACCTTGACCTTGGACCTACAGGCATGGGTGTTGTACACGACACACCGCCATGTCATGGTGAACATTTGTGCCAAGTTATTTTGAAATCCCTCTATTCATAAGGAAGTTACAGCCCGGACAAGAAAATTCTATTTTTAGTAACAGTGACCTTGACCTTGGACCTACGGGCATGGGTATTGTACGCGACACACCGTCTTGATATGGTGAACATTCATACCAAGTTATTTTAAAATCCAATAAGAAATAACAAAGTTACAAGGCGGACAAGATTTTTCCAACAAAATTCTATTTTTAGTAACAGTGACCTTGACCTTGGACCTACAGGCATGGGTGTTGTACGCGACACACCGCCTTGTCATGTTGAACATTTGTGCCAAGTTATTTTGAAATCCCTCTATTCATAAAGAAGTTACAGCCTGGACAAGAAAATTCTATTTTTAGTAACAGTGAACTTGACCTTGGACCTACGGGCACGGGTATTGTACGCGACACACCGTCTTGATATGGTGAACATTCATACCAAGTTATTTTAAAATCCAATAAGAAATAACAAAGTTACAGAGCGGACAAGATTTTTCCAACAAAATTCTATTTTTAGTAACAGTGACCTTGACCTTGGACCTACAGGCATGGGTGTTGTACGCGACACACCGCCTTGTCATGGTGAACATTTGTGCCAAGTTATTTTGAAATCCCTCTATTCATAAGGAAGTTACAGCCCGGACAAGAAAATTCTATTTTTAGAAACAGTGACCTTGACCTTGGACCTACGGGCATGGGTATTGTACGCGACACACCGTCTTGATATGGTGAACATTCATACCAAGTTATTTTAAAATCCAATAAGAAATAACAAAGTTACAGAGCGGACAAGATTTTTCCAACAAAATTCTATTTTTAGTGACAGTGACCTTGACCTTGGACCTACAGGCATGGGTGTTGTACGCAACACACCGCCTTGTCATGTTGAACATTTGTGCCAAGTTATTTTGAAATCCCTCTATTCATAAGGAAGTTACATCCCGGACAAAAAAATTCTATTTTTAGTAACAGTGACCTTGACCTTGGACCTACGGGCATGGGTATTGTACGCAACACACCGTCTTGATATGGTGAACATTCATACCAAGTTATTTTAAAATCCAATAAGAAATAACAAAGTTACAAGGCGGACAAGATTTTTCCAACAAAATTCTATTTTTAGTAACAGTGACCTTGACCTTGGACCTACAGGCATGGGTGTTGTACGCGACACACCGCCTTGTCATGGTGAACATTTGTGCCAAGTTATTTTGAAATCCCTCTATTCATAAGGAAGTTACAGCCCGGACAAGAAAATTCTATTTTTAGTAACAGTGACCTTGACCTTGGACCTACGGGCATGGGTATTGTACGCGACACACCGTCTTGATATGGTGAACATTCATACCAAGTTATTTTAAAATCCAATAAGAAATAACAAAGTTACAGAGCGGACACGATTTTCGAACATACACACACACTGACACACTGACACACACACACACAGCCAGGGTGAACACTATATGCCCTTCCGCCATTACATGGCGGGGGCATAAAAATAGTTCATTTGCTTAAATCATATGTACATTATTTGGCATGAACTTTTTTTCTTAACAAGCTAATGGAGAACTTCGCAAGCAAATGAACTAGTCTGGTACCCGTCGTACTATCAAACAGTACGGGTGATAACGTAGTGTTAGGGGCAGGTAATCCTGACTAGCAAATGAACAAGAAAAATATGAAAATATTGGAGGCTTGGTTTCATTGAGCCTGTTCATGTGCAGTGATGAAAGTTATACAGTGTGACTTTTAGTTATGTCAGCCTATTTACACACATCAGTTCAATTCAAACTTTATTTATTTTCAGAGCTAACAACACTGAACAGTAACCACTATGTTATTTTATAGTGCTTTACAAGTTTTGTTATCAGTTTGTCATACAGTTGTTTTCGTTTCATTCCAAGAGTGTTTGCATGATGGAGCCTCTACTAGAAATATGACAAGGAATTCTTATCTCTGCATTAAGGAATTAAAAATTTATTTAAATTTGACTCTCAAATATGTTTAAGCTTTCCCCAAAATTAATTTGCTAAATGATGACGAAAGAAGCACAATCGAAATAGATGAGGTTTTTCATATTTATTAACCTTTTTTTTCCAAGCACCATTTTCCTACATTCATTTTGCATTAACAGGCAGTTGGAGAATATTAACAAAATCTCATGGTGTCAGTTTTCATAACAACAATAAGTAAGATCATCTATAAACGATTTTATAGAGGTGTGTTCTCAACACGACGTGTAACTGATTGATCACATGATATTGTGTTGATCTTATGGGACAAGTTTGCACTTCTCATTTTGAACATCTCAGTCTGATTGCCTATCTTTTCTGTATAGGTCTTTCTGCAACTACTTCTCTAGTGATCTTGCTGATATATGATTGATGTAATGTTCAGAGAGACCTTTTCAAGAGAATTTTATCTTAATAATGATTATCCTTTTTTCAAGTTCTATATGTTTATGCCCTTGCATGTCACACATGTTATCTGTGTGTTAAGGTTAGAATTACAAAACTATCCACTTGTATTTGTATTTTTATCGTTCTTTAATGAGAAAAGTTGCATATTTCACTTTTGTGTGTGGGTTATGTCATCATTTCATTATTTTGATCCTAGAGTGATTGAAATTAGAAAATTCTAATACGCACAACAATGGCTGTACTGCATACTTTTTATTGGCTATGCAGAGATTTTGATTTCTTATTGACTTTGTCTGACATGAATATTTTAATTTGTAATGCTGAAATGGCCAGATAATATCAATAATATGAAAGTCATACACTCCCCCCATGCAGATGGCAAGTAATTGAACAGAAAACCTTCCGAAAAATATATAAAAGTCTAAAAGGTTGGGAAAATAAAGCCTGTCTTCTTTAATTTTGGTGAAGCTGCATAATTTGTATATTTGTGAATAATACACATAAATTTGAGTAATAACTGTGATACAGAGAGGAATCTTTGAAATCACAGAAAAAAAACACACATGAAAATAGACCATTTGATGTAGCCTATCTATGGACTGGAAATACATTTAAATGTGTATGCTTCAGGGACTGTAAATGTAAATTACTGTCTGTGCCATTGAGCCAGACACAGAAGTCAAAACAAATGTGTATACATCCCAAATGATAAGCAGTACAGATATATACTAATTAGATTTCGATGTACAAAGCTGTCTAGGAGTCTATTCAATGATAAAGACTGTGTGATAGTCTTCCAGAATCTAGTTTTTAGCTGAAACCCAACTCTCCACAGTGGAGATTAGAAGCAGACGATGTGAATGTTTGGGTGTGCGGGCATTCGTTTTGGAATTGAAAAACTGTTAACCAAGAAAACTACTTTTTTGTAAGACAATTTAATTGTATACACTTCAAGGTTTTTTGAGATGGGCATTGAAAATAATTATCTTCTAGATAAATTTAAATTTTCGATTAAATATCTTAAAAAAGAATTCAACTTCCGGGAAAATGGCCACCAAAAAAGGACACGGGTTTATCCCCCTCTAAAAATAATTACATACGATTTTTTAATAAATTAGATTGTTTTAAAATAAAAATACGTGTTACCTATAAGCGGCAACGCCCGGGCGCTTCGCGCCCGGGCTTTTGCCGTATTAGGGCAAGAAAAATCCATCAATTCAAATCTTCTAAACTTTGTTAGTATTTTCTTAATTCACCTTAATCGACGAAATTAAGCGCATTCTAAGGGGAAAGTTGAACTCAACCAGGTTGTCAATACATTGTCTCCTTATTTCTACTTATGTCTGTGATTCGGGACAAATACTAAAATTGTATGATAGAAATTTTATTAAATCAGCTAATTTTTATATATATCAAGTCTATAATATCACTTATTTTTATAACCAACTTGAACTCCGCAAGTCGGATGTGCCGCCTGACACAATTTTTGTTAGTCGACATAAAAAAGTAAATTAGTTTTTTGTTGTTGTACAGTTTCAATAGCAATGTATTTGCATAAAATAACATTTTAATTGTCTCATTGCAAGAAACATGCACAACAAGTGATGCCTTTGGCAAGAAATGCACTAAAATCAATAAAAGGGGAATAGTTCAAAAACAGAACAAGGTAGAGTTACGGTTCTTGTGCACTGCACTTTGAGTCATTGCCAGAAACATGCATACCAAGATTGGAGTCATTTGAACCTATGATGACAAAGTTACGCTCCGGACAAGAAATGCTCTTTAAAAATCAATCAAAAATGGAACAAGGTAGAGTAACGTTTCTTGTGCACTAGACTTCCAGGCAGAAACATGCATACCAAGAGACATTTGTACCTATGTGACGAAGTTACGCTCCGGACAAGAAATGCTCTATAAAATAAATCAAAGGGGAATAATTAAAAAACAAGGTAATGTTGTGGTTCTTGTGAAATGCACTTCGAGTCAAAGCTAGAAACATGCATACCAAGTTTGAACCTATGGTGACAAAGTTACGCTCCGGACAAGAAATGCTCTATAAAAATCAAAGGGGAATAACTAAAATCGGAAGAAGGTAGAGTTACGGTTCTTGTGCATTGGACTTTGAGTTATTGGCAAAAACATGCACCTATGGTGACAAAGTTACGCTCCGAACAAGAATTCCTCAATAAAAATCAAAGGGGAAAAATTCAAAAACGTAGTAGAGTTACGGTTCCCGGCACTGCACTTCGAGTCATTTCCAGAAACATGTACACCAAGTTTGGAGCCGTTTGGACCTACGGTGACAAAGTAAGGCTCCGGACAAGGAAATACCACCGCCGACGAAAGTAATCCCTGTATGTCACCTAGTCAGGGGACACAAAAACTGGAAAACATCTTTTATTTGTGTGTGCGCTCATAAAAAGGCGAGATCACGAAAACGCGAAAAAAAAAACGATGGAATGTCGGGAAACAACAATGCGAGATCGCGAAACGCGAAAGTACGAAGCGGGGCGCGATATTAATATAGCATCCTGGTATCGCCCTTTCTCAAATTCGCATCGCGTTTACCCGGTCTTGCTGTCCTGAGTACAAGACCACGAAAATGCGAAAACAAGATGAGAGAAAGTAATATCGCACTTTCGCGATCTCGCATCGTTGTTTCGCGTTTTCGCATCGTGTTTTCGCGATCTCGCATAAATGTTTAGCGATCGATTTTTTTTGTTGGTCTCGCTTAAAAGGTTGAAAGGGGAAAACGATTGCCGTACTGGACACCGTACTGGACCGACTGTAGAAAAGTAGGTAGAACTGGTTTGACTGTAGGAATGAACGAAGTAGTTAGAGAGGATAACTATACCGACTTAGAAAAGAACGAAGAAATTTGTCGACTGTAGAAAAAAAGAACCTTGGTATGTCGTATTAGCCCTAACGCATATATCTGTAAAGCTTTTACTTGTTTTTTAGTACTTAAGTCCGGCGAAACATGCAAAAAATGGCAGAAACTCAAGATGGGTTAAATACGTACACTTTTATATTTTATACCAATATACGAAATGAAAATTTAGTTTTGAACACGATATTTTTCTCATTGTGAAAGCATTCTCTGAATTTCCTTACATGTATTTTTTTTTTCAATAAAAATTTCAATTTGTTATTAATTTCTTAAGTCTGTTATATATAATTCCTTTCCGCGAATATTCCTTCCATATTTGTCGTGTTCGGTGGCTTTCAAAGTTCCCTTTTCATCTATTTCAATATCACAGTAGCGTTGTTTGTGCCGTGTGGCGGCTGTAAAAAGTCTCCCCGTACATTCAATCAGTGCTGTTATCAGTTACGTCCTTTGAAGGTCGGCTGAGCACGATACTTATGTACTATGTTTATGGTACTTCTAAAATTACTTTTGTTTTAATATTTCGGCCAGTTTATAGATAGGTGGTTTCAATATCCCAAAAAATATAGATTTGGATATTGTCCAATCACCCCCAAGAATATACTTCCTGGTTTTTAAATTTTGCCTTTGGCGTGATCTGTGATATGCAGGATTTATATTCTAAGATCCCCTGTCAAAATTCTATTCTGTTTAGTTCCACCCATTGTTTTCTCGTTTAGGGCAAACCCATTCTTTTATCTGGGGACCATACGCCGCTGAACATGGAATGGTATTAATCTGAAAATACCTCATTGAAGGTTCCATGTTCACCGCCATATGCATACCATCGTTTGGGATGGATCGAAATTGTACTATTTAATGGTGTAATTACTGAGTTGCGCTCAACCCGGGGCTAGGCGGCGTGGGCAGTAATAAGCATTCCCATTACTGCCCATGAACAGGCTCAATCAAACCGAGTCTGCAGTATTTTCATATTTGTCGTGTTCGGTGGCTTTCAAAGTTCCCTTTTCATCTATTCCAAATACGTTTACGTTTATAAAAAGAACGAAGCCTTATAAAAATACAATTTATAAACACATAATGACTGTCCGGTGAAAGGTGAATGTAAATGGATAATTAAATCACTTTGTAAGCACTTACTCATATATTTTACAAATGAATAAGATAACATTCCTGCTTTATACTCACTTATTATAATTGTAACAATACAGAATTGTACAAAGTATACGGTGGGAATGTAAGATTACTTACTCGTTCGTAATCAACGATTATAACGTAAAAAAAACGTTGTTTTTTGTGTCGAGATGTAGTAATGTATACTGAGTGCCAATGAAAACGCAACACTTTATTTTTTGGAAAATATTTGATGTTTGTAAAAGTTAAATAAATTGGCAAAGGTATATGTGTTTTAAAATAAAAAAGTAACCAATCAATACATTTTCTCCTACAGTAACCCCTTACAAACGGATTAAAGTTTCGTTTTGGCATGTAGACGTGCATAAATAACCACAAAGTTTTACTCTATACAAATGTGAATAAGCCAAGACTTTTAGACAACCAGCGACACGAGTTTTTAGGCATGATCCAAGGAGGTATGTCTCGACGTAAAATCGCTCGTCGAATGCATTGTTCGCCGTCGACAACTAATCGCTTGGCCCAACGACAACCCATGTCAAAATTCTATTTTGTTTAGGGCCCATTGTTTTCTTGTTTAGGACAAACCCATTCTTTTATCTGGGGAACATACGCAGCTGAACAAGGAATGGTGTTTATCTGAAAATACAGCATCGAAGGCTCCATGTTCAGCGCTATATGCATACCATCGTTTGGGATGGATCGAATTTGTACTGTTAATTGGTGTAATTATTGAGTTGCGCTCAACCCGGACCTATGCGGCGTGGGCAGAAATATACATTTTCGTTCATGCCAATGAACAGGCTCAATCAAATGGAGGATGCAATATTTTCATATTTGTTGTGTTTGATGGCTTTCAAAGTTCCCTTTTCATCCATTATTCATTATAAAACACATCTATTTTTTGCGAATTTATTAAACTTATCCACACATCGAAAATATTCCAAAAAGTAAAGTGTTGCGTTTTCAATGGCCCTTAGTATATAAATTTGCATTATAGTTTTTTCTACCTGCCAAATCCTTGTCAATACAAATAACTAGGCTGGTTTGAGATAATCTGAGCAAATCTGTGCAGAAGGAAGTTTATATTTAGACCTTGCAATGGATAGTATTTTAGGGACAACGGATCAAAGGGTCGCTGGTACAGTTCAATGGTACAGTTACTTTGTACCTATTTTTTCAGTTCCCCTCACCAAACTCAGTGTGTTGGAACATCAATATCTATCATAAATGTAAAGTTTCCTATAACCAGATTTTGCATAAACAGACGTTCCAGGCATCAACTACATGTTCATCCAAGGAGATTTTGCATTTTACAAATATAATTTCAGAAAATAATTGGATGACAGAAAATAGGATATACATTGGTGTAACATAAAAAAAAACAAATATTTGTTATGCCCATTTGTTTATAAACCGTTTGTTTTTAAACCATTTAAAAGTGCATCAAATAGATTGTGATGTCTCATATGCAATACCGTTACAATTATTGCTTTAAAAAGAAAATTTAATGATATTTTTGAAAAAGGCAATGGTTCAAAGCACACACCCTACATAAGTTATAGCGGTTTTCTCCAATTACTATTTTTTTAAAATTGTTAACAAAGAAAGCATGATTTATAACACTAGCAAAATGATCTGAAGATGTCATTACATTAGAAATGAATGAAATACTACATAAATGCATATCTCTCCGGTAAAATATGTCTTACGCAGGCTGTCAACACTTTCCATGGTTTAAAAAACTATTTTTACTTTCACTTTTGCGATATTGTAGGCGACAATCTGATTGGTTCAAAGGGTTAGTGATAAAAGCATGTTTAAGTTCCTCGTCGTCAGAATTTGAAAGCTTGGCGGTTTTCAGTAGATGATTTTAATCAGATGGCAGACAAACAATGCAAATGGTCACTATAAGGTTATATGTACAATGTAGATCAGATAAAATAAAATTTTCTCATGTTATTTAATTTTTGTTTTGATATATGTTCATATTTTAGAAAATTGGATCTGAATTGCGTTACTAATAAATATTGTTAAAAAAATTATGTTGTTTTATTTTAAAAACGAAAATTACACGTTATTTTTTTATTATTTTATTATGCCAGATATAATCTCAGAAACACATATCAACAATGTTATACATATGTATTATATGCAAATGTTGTGTTCACCATTTTTTTAAAATTGCCTTTCTTTTTCTTGATTTGTTTTTGAGAGTTACAGATAACTAACAACGTACAAAGTACAAAAATCTGTTGTGATTGTATCAACTTACCAAAAAGGATTGTTTTGGAGGCTAAATCTCATTTTTATGTCAAGGGTTTTGCTTTGAAATAAAGACACGTTATTCTACATTGTGTTTTCGAATGTTTTTGTTTGTGAAGGCCTACGTCCATCCCCCCACACCTGGCCCACCCACATTGTGAAATACTTGACTGGCTAACTTCGGAGTAATGTAGTGAACAATTCAAACAAAAGTTTGAAGACGAGACCTTATATAACAAAGCCAAATTAAAAAATGCTTTTATAAAGAAGTATGTTAGTACTTTCAGATTTTCTCTATTTGTATTTTATTGTTTTTTGTAGACTTATAGTTTCCTCCACAGAACGAGTCTATGACTCCAGTACAAGAGTTGCGAATTTGAATAAAAAAGGAGCTGAACTTCTTAAACAAAATAATATAGGTTGTTTTTTATATTTAAAATAAAATCTCATAAGACAAAACTGATGATTCTTTACGAATATTTATATTATTCTAAATGGAAAAAATGAAATCAGTGTACATGGAATAATGGCATCACTGGTAATGAGAGATGAGATGATGATGATAATATCACTACCAATGGCGGACACAAAAATGAGAAAGTTTTTGGTATTAATGTTGTTTAATTTAAAATTACTGTTTTCTAAAATGATTTTGGCAGACATCACTTGAAATTTAAGGCCAGAAATGAAAACAAGATATCCAAAATGCAATAACAAAAATATTTAATCATATTTTTAAGAACAAAAAAAAACATATAAAGAAACAAGTCCAGATTGTGTTGTGAATAGCCCAGGGAAACCTGAAAAAGATAATGTGCTTCTGCTAGGCGAAAAACAGTAATGTAAAAATCCCTTAACCGGTGACCTTTGGGACCAGGTGAACGTCCGGTTTAGAGAGGATCAACTTTATCACACAATTTGACAAGCGGTGCACTAATCACATATCTACTGAAATCATCTGATCCAGGAGAGAATTTGACTACTTATCAAATAATAAAAGTATTGAGCATTTTTTTTAATTTTACGAAAAGTCATCGGTCCTTGGTACTGAAGGAAAATAAAACAAGTGTTGCATATTTTCACTTTTGTATTGCCACTTACAAGTGCATTGTATAATAAAGAAAGAAAAAAAACATCTCGAGTACTTACATAATAGTGTATAATTTATTAGAACTGTTTATGACAAGGCTGTTGCGACCTGTTCCGTGGTCTCCGTGGTCTCAATCTGTAAAATGATAAAATCATTTCGTTTTAGCTATGACTTATAAAGTAACAAAAACAGTTTTGGTTGAATGAACTTTTCTTTAATTATGATCTTTTAATGCAAAACCAATGCCAAAAACATTACTTAAAATTTAAAATTTAAACTTAATACAGTATCTGCATCATTTATACATCAAAACACTATAGACCAGTTAACAAGAATTACTTTAAATTAAAGTAAAAAGATTTTATAAAAAGAATATGTACAAATTATTCATGCAATCAGCAAGATATTATCATTTTGCTTTGATTTTACGTGGATGTTGACCTTATGTACTCATAGATATAAATATACACTGTATTTTAACTTCTTCTCTCTTCTTTTTCGCTGCGCGGGGAGGCTGTGTTTTGTGTGAGAGGCGATTCCTAAAATTCATACTTCACTTTTTTCTTAGCTGTGGAAGTCAATACAATTCTAAAGAGATTGTACATTGCTATGATCAAATTTTCAACACTTTTAATCTATTTCAACAGATGTACTTTGTAAGCAATACATTTACAAAATAACTACTATGAAACAAGGAGATATTTACTGGGTTTGTGGATGGCGGCGAGGATCTTTCATCTTCCATCTTCACAGATGATGAGCTAAAGAAAAAATAAAGAAGAATTTGAAGCACTGGTCTGGGAGGGATGGGTATGAGGTACCACGGTACAGCTTACACAAGTCTCTAGAGCAACAAACGCAGATTCAGATCAGCCAGCACATCTCTGCAATCTGATTTACACTGTCTGCTTTTCTTGCCAGAAATAACTTATCATTCTAAAAGCAGGACCAGTAGATCGTCTAAAATATGGACTCGTTCTCTTATTCTTTGGAAATTTATGTTTTACTTTGAATGGGAGCTCTTTTTTGTTCTCAAAAATACAGAGATAACAGTCACTTGTGTATATTTATAATCAGAAATGGGTTATATGGTCAGAATATGGCAAAATTTTTGTTAATTTTGTGCTTGAATAATCTCACCATATGCTGGATGTTTCGCTGGGATCATTGGACGGAACAACTTCGTTCTGGAAACAGAATATGAACAGGTTTGTAAATGTAATGATAACTCTAAAGCTATACCAATGCAATGGCAGGGTCTAGCCAACCATGCAAGCGACAGGACACTCAACATACCATCTGTATCCTCCATAAAAGGATAGTTCAAGTTGCTTATATAATGCCGCCCATATCATGTGACAATCTGCATGGTTTGAAATTAGCATATTACCAAAGGGAGATAATTGAAAAGGATAACTACACTGGAGTGAAGTACGGGTAAACATTACAAAGTAAAAGTAGTAAGCTGCAGATCACAATATCACATTTGGAGCTGTATGAATGCGACAAGTGGTTGCAGCCATTACATAATCAGAACATGCATTTGACTGCGCTATAGTCAACAGGTCACAAATGGCAATTAAATAAAATGAAACATGTTCATTTCAACTTCTATTTCATTTTTCAAACATGTCTATATCGACAACATTGTAGGTTGTTGTTATTGAAATTAAACCACACACAACAAACAGAAAGTGTAAACAATCAAGTAGTCGTGTGTCTTTTGTAGTACACTGAATGTATTGTTTTGCTGCTGCTTTTCTGGTAAACAGTATAGTTCCCGATCCCGTGCATTAAATATTTCAAACAAGAAAAGGAACTGCATGGTAGGAGGCTACCTGATTTAACTCCATTGCATTAACCGACAACGAATGACTATTTCGCTATAATTTATAACAAGATACATTTATTAAATGAGTGGTCAACCTTTAAAATATCTGCACAGGAACAGAGTTTCATTTTGTGCTCCTATGCACACTTTAGATATCTGATGGTCAGTGCAACTTTTTTAAGACAAAGCAAAAGGCAATTAAAAGATACGTGTCTAGGATCAATGTACCAATCATTGCTTTAAAGTATCCAAATAATTATCATTTACGTGTTTTTGTTTTTTTTTCTTTTGATTTTTCTTTTCATATCCCTTTTCAGGGTTAACCATATATTCTGTATTTATAATACAATGCAACTACAATCATATAAAGAAAGTCTCAAGATTACTTTAAAATAGGGATGACAACTCGAGAAATCGAGTACTAGATCGATCGTCCGAGTATCGAATACTAAATCTACTACTCGAGTACTCGGATATTTTCTTTTAAATAAAAATGATTATTTTGATTTGGTTAATTCATATGATATATGATGTTAAAGAATTGCAGATGCATGCGCCAATTTATCATAGAAAACAAATCTGAGACATGTTTTGTAAAAAAAACAAAAGGCGTTATTAGAAAGATATATTGTATTCCTTCAGCATATTATAAATGTCTAAACTATGTCAACTGATGGTTTATTAAATGGTAACTGATGAATATTTTATTTGTTTTGTTGTTGTTTTTGTAAAATAAAGACATGTGATTTACTGATCACCTACCTGCTTGCAACGCTGAACGCATCCAGTGTTGTTATTTTCAACATCGCGTTCCTCTTTCTCTCTCTCTTTCTTCTCAACCCAATCATTCCCACTAAGGCCGTGAGATACTAAAATAGCATACAATGTATAAGAAATGTGACAAAGCATTAAAGGTATAAAACAAGAGTTTAACGTTTACATGGTCACAATAAAAAAACACAGAAGGAGAATAGCAGTTTCTAATAAGAAAAATACAAAACGGACGTTATTGATATTACTACATAGATGTTCGAAGTTGTTGTTACAATGCAGCAAACTTCTATACGATCGTTTGAGCCATGTGAGGTGAATACTGAGCTTCATACTTACTAACCTTAACACTTTCTAAGGTAAATGCAATGGTAAATACTTACTGAGCTCAATACTTGCTAAGATGAATGCCATGGTAAATACTTACTGTGCTCAATACCTACACAGGAAAATGCTGAAGTAAATACATATTGAGACAAATGCAGGCTGAGCTATGTACTTACTAATGTAAATACTTACAGAGGTTTTCTACTGAGGTAAATACAAAGGGAACTAAAGACTTCAAGATTAATACGGAAGTAGATTATTACAAAGTTAAATACTGAGGTAAATACTTCTTAAGACAAATACCGAGGTCAATACTTACTGAAATAAGTATAAACTGACGTAAATACGAAAGTAAATACTCACTGAGCTAAAGACACGAAGGTAAATAGTCAGAAAAATACTTACTTAGATGAATACTTAGGTCAATACTTACTTATGTAAGTTTTAACAGAGGTAAAAACTAAGGTAAATACATATTGAGCTAAAGTGTCAGACGTTAATACAGATGAAAAAGTGAAATATGCATATCAGGAATCGCCATACTCAAAAAACAAAGCCTCCCCACACAGCAAAAAAGAAGGGAGGAAAAGACAGCATGTGTTTATAAACTTCAAATAAGACAACACTTAACGAAAAGTTAACATAACAATTTGCCACAAAGGGTTTAAACCGGGTTCTAGGGTGAACCAACCTCTAATTTGCCCCAACAGGTTCTCGTATTCACAAACCAGCACAAGTTGCCTAGGTGAAATAACTCCAACCCAATCTTCAGCTTGACAGTGTTGCATGCAAACGCACACAAACATATTTAACACAAGAAGCTAACACTACAAATCAAAAAGGCGGGCACTCAATGATCTTACCGATACCTGAACCCCCGAATTAGGAAGAACACGATGACAGGGATAAAAACAAATCGAGCTTCTGGGTTCTTTAACGGTTTCCCCCGAAGATCATCGTGAACGCTTTAACCCTTGCAAACGCCGTGAAACCAAAGATGTAGGCATAATGATCAACTGTGATGAGTTAATCACCAGGCATGCGGAGAGCTGTAGAATATCCTGTTGGAAACCTTTCTTTTTGAAATCACATTATTATGGTATTTACGAATATCGTGGGTAAATTGACATTGCCTTTTATTTTCTTTCTTTAGTGTAAATCTCCACAAAAACTGACTGCGAAATACATTGTTGGAAAAGTAAACTGAACCTTTATTTTTGAAATACTTACTGGTAAATACTGGGTAAATACTTACTAAGATCAACACATAGGTAAATACTTTCTGAAGTAAATACTTACATAAGGTCACACTGAGGTAATGCTCACTGAGTTAAAGACTTAAAAAATTAAATACTGGGGTAAATACTACTTTTTTGTCTATCAAGCTAAATTGGCGATGTTTACAATTATTTATAAAATGTTAACACGGGTTAAGGCAAATTTACGCGTTTAGGAAATACTTTACTTTTTTTAATTTTTATTGCAGTTATTTCAAAGTATTATATGTATTTACATTCAGATTTTTATCGCGGAAATAATTTTTGTGTAAAAAATAAAACAAAAACGTGTTTTGAACCTGCAACCTATAACAACGTTGCTACCATTGAATTTCAAATTGACTGCGTCTTAGGCCACTCGGCCTATAGGACAAGTATTGGGATCTTCACGCTTTATATTTTACAACGATAAAAATATTAATTCATTGTTCACATGTAACGCCAATGTAAACATTGCCAAAATTAGCGTTGTGGAATAGTACCTTTGTCCAAAAATACACACTGAATGTATAAAATACTAACTGAGGTAAATATTTACAAAGTTAAATACTTACACAGTTAAATACTAAGGAGCACACACACACAGAGTTACTTACTGAGGTATTATTGCGGTTATTAGTTACTGGTATAAAACACCCAGGTCATTAATTACTTAGAAAAATACTTAAAATAAATACTTTATTAGTAAAGTACTTACTGAGGTATTCTTGAGGTTATCAGTTACTGATATTAACACTAGGTTATTAATTACTTAGAAAAATACTTAAAATAAATACTTTATTAGTAAAGTACTTACTGAGGTATTCTTGAGGTTATCAGTTACTGATATTAACACTAGGTTATTAATTACTTAGAAAAATACTTAAAATAAATACTTTATTAGTAAAGTACTTACTGAGGTATTCTTGAGGTTATCAGTTACTGATATTAACACTAGGTTATTAATTACTTAGAAAAATACTTAAAATAAATACTTTATTAGTAAAGTACTTACTGAGGTATTCTTGAGGTTATCAGTTACTGATATTAACACCAGGTTATTAATTACTTAGAAAAATACTTAAAATAAATACTTTATTAGTAAAGTACTTACTGAGGTATTCTTGAGGTTATCAGTTACTGATATTAACACTAGGTTATTAATTACTTAGAAAAATACTTAAAATAAATACTTTATTAGTAAAGTACTTACTGAGGTATTCTTGAGGTTATCAGTTACTGATATTAACACTATGTTATTAATTACTTAGAGAAATACTTCAAGTAAATACTTAATTAGGAAAGTACTTACTGAGGTATTCTTGATGTAATTAGTAACCGATATAAAACACTTAGGTTATTAATTACTAACTTAATAATAGATAAATACTTGAAGTAAATACTTAATTAGGAAAGTACTTACTGAGATATTCTTGAGGTTATTAGTTACTGATATCAAAACTGATGTTATTAATAACTAAGATAAATACTTGAAGTAGATACTAAATTAGGAAATTACTTACCTAGATAAAGATGGAAAACAAAGAGTGGCGCGACACTAAGTAGCCCAACAAGCCCAAGGACAAAGGTTATTCCGACTATTGCCAACCAGAACTTCTGTGACACGGGTAGGAAATATATTTTAAATACAGCGTCCGTGTAAACCTGGGTTGGTGCAAGATCTACAATAAATAAGTGTTCACGATGAAGATTTTTACATTATTTTGTAGGTTTTCTTCAAATGTATGTTAATTTTAGAAAAATGCATTTGAAGAAATGTTTTCTGCTCTACACCTAAATGCATTTACAAGGAATGCTGTAAACTCACAATTCCTATTTCCTCATACTTTATTTCAAATATAAAGTGTTGAGACTAATAAAAGTTTATTGGATTATGATAAATATGACGAAACTTCTGAAATTCCCACACAGTGTTACTGCTTTTAATGATTCTGTCAGAATACGTTGTAAATTCAGTTTTAGCTTCAAAGTCGATCAAGTGTTACTGCTTAAAATGATTCTGTCAGAATAAGTCGTTAATTCAGTTTTAGCTTTAAAGTCGATACATGATTCTGTCAGAATACGTTGTTTATTAAGTTTTAGCTTTAAGTCAATTCAGTGTTACTGCTTTTAATGATTCTGTCAGAATAAGTTGTTTATTCAGTTTTAGCTTTAAAGTCGATTCAGTGTTACTGCTTTAAATGATTCTGTCAGAATAAGTCGTTAATTCAGTATTAGCTTTAAAGTCGATTCAGTGTTACTGCTTTAAATGATTCTGTCAGAATAAGTTGTTTATTCAGTTTTAGCTTTAAAGTCGATTCAGTGTTACTGCTTTTCAGTATTCTGTCAGAATTAGTTGTTCATTCAGTTTTGGCTTCAAAGTCAATTCAGTGGTTCTGCTTTTAATGATTCTGTCAGAATAAGTCGTTCATTCAGTCTAAGCTTATAAGTCAATTCAGTGTTACTGAATTCAGTATTCTGTCAGGATAAGTTTTTCATTCAGTTATAGATTTTAAGTCGATTCAGTGTTACTGCTTTTAATGATAATGTCAGAATAAGTCGTGCATTCAGTTTTAGCTTTTAAGTCGAATCAGTGTTACTGCTTTAAATGATTCTGTCAGAATTAGTTGTTTATTCAGTTTTAGCTTCAAAGCACTGTGGTACAGAATTTGAAGACTAAAATCTATAAAACTAGAGTTTTGTTTGACTTAAACATAATTGATCTTTTTATTCTTTTCATGCTGATATATAAATGAGCTAAAATCTTTAAAAAAGCTGTCTTAAATATGGCAATCATATGAAGTAAAGATGAGACAACTCTGGAGACCAAAACCATAATTTCATATTGGTCATGACTTAATTCTGTTTTCTCATTATTCTAACTTAAAGCGCATCTTAAGCTGACAGTTTAGATTACCTGAATACGGTTGTAAAATGGTTCTGTCCTTCTGATAATAGGCAGTAAACAGTATAGTTGCAACGCTCAATATTGTAACCATGTACAATTCAGTTGCCACTAAGGTTCCAAAGAACCACCTGAAGTAGTAGTAGAAGTAGTCGTAGTAGTAGTAGTAGAAGTATTAAATAATAATAATAATAATGATGATGATAATAATAATAATAATAATAATATTATATCGTTCAGCTGATTATCAAATGTATCTGGTCTAGTAGTTGACAAATAACTCCAGACAAAACATCGTTCAGCTGATTATATAATTTGCCCTGTCACGTGGTTGTCAAATAACTCCAGACAAAAACATCGTTCAGAAAAGTGGTTGACAAATAACTCCAGACAAAACATCCTTTATTGATTATAAAAAGTGGCTGGTCACATGGTTGACAAAAAACTCCAAGCAAAACATCGGTCAGCTAATTATGTAATGTATATAACAAAAAAAAATGATGTGAGCGCATTTATCTTAAACTGTATAACACCTGTAAACAAATGTAAATATTGTGTAATTTTCTTACACAGTCAACGTAAGATAAATAGAATGTGAGCCGAACTTGTTTCGTTTAACTAAGTTAGTAGAATTCACTTACAACATGTCCTAACATGTATGGATTATTACAACATGTCCTAACATGTATGGATTATTCCAACAGGTAGAATTCACTTACAACATGTCCTAACATGTATGGATTATTACAACATGTAGAATTCACTAACAGCATGTCCTAACATGTATGGATTATTCCAACATGTAGAATTCACTTACAACATGTCCTTAGACATGTATGGATTATTCCAACATGTAGAATTCACTTACAACATGTCCTTAGACATGTATGGATTATTCCAACATGTAGAATTCACTTACAACATGTCCTTAGACATGTATGGATTATTCCAACATGTAGAATTCACTTACAACATGTCCTTAGGCATGTATTGATTATTCCAACATGTAGAATTCACTTACAACATGTCCTAACATATATGGATTATTTCAACATGTTCTTAGACATGTATGGATTATTCCAACATGTAGAATTCACTTACAACATGTCGTTTGACATGTATGGATTATTCTAACATGTAGAATTCACTTACAATATGTCCTAATATGTATGGATTATTCCAACATGTATAATTCACTTACAACATATCCTAATATGTATGGATTATTCCAACGTGTAGAATTCACTAACAACATGTCCTAACATTTATGGATTATTCCAATACTACGGAAAATCTGGCTCCTGTTCAGTCATTTATAGTCATAACATAGAATTAAACTTAATAATAACCACTTCTGGGAAATGGCTATATTTCAATCTGAACTGTGACCGGGCAGCTTTAAAGAAAGGAAAGCATTTTCTACAGTTAAACAATAAACAAAGCACTTAATATGTCTCTGGGATATTTGATAATAGGTACCTGTAATTGGTCGCCCCAACACAAGTGTTCAAATAACTGCAGTGATGGTCTAAGTCGACGACGCATTTATTACAACAATCACAGTGGTATGACTTCGACCCACTGGAATAAATGAAAAAAAAAATCAAAGATATTTACAGCTTAAACACGTAATGTGTCAAAATATATGCATATCAGAAATGGCAACATTCGGCAGACACAGTCTCCACACAGCCAAAAGTACAGGGAAATAGAGAGCATATTTTATAAAATAATCAGCTTCAAAATAGTTTCTACAAACCAATAACGAAAATGAGAACAAAATTCTAGGATGCACGCACCTCACACTTACCCTTAAAAGGTCCTCACATGAACAAATAGAAATAAAATATTAGCAAACAACCTTTTAAATATCTGTGCTTCAGTTTAGAAAATTGAAAATAGATTATATATCTTTGGGGTATAATCAGCCTCTACATTTTTTTTCAAATGGATAACGGTCAAATACCCATGAAGTAAGGATTTAAAAAATTGCGCCTTGGTGCCCTAACAATGAAAGTTTCGTTGAGTTTTCTTGTTTTGCAGCTTAGGTGACACCTTTCGATAAGACCTTAGAACTTTAGAACTAGACAACTTTCAAGAATACAGCCTTCAACCGTACAGACAATACATTTTTGCCAAGAGTTTTGTTGAAACATTCTATATATAGATTATAAATATGTTGAAAAACAACTATCTTTTCGAAGGGTACAAAATGGATAAACACAGTTTTTGAGTACTTACACGTTTACATTGCATTTTGAGCAGAAGTTTAAACTTTCTTCTATTCTTTCATCTAGTTCTTTGGTTTTGTTTTCATGTTTCACAACATTCGGGTCTGCCGGGTCTATATAACAAACCGTGCAGATGCAAATCACAAGAAGCAAAAGGATTACACCTGGAATCTTTTCACTGTCAAGGAAAAACCTTTTAAAAAGTTGCATGTCATATTGCCATTGTGTTATGGCTCCGACTTTAGTTTTCTTAGTTACCTCCCTTGGTGGAAATATGCCAATTTCGAACAATGCAGAATATCAAAAATAATTGTGGATGACAGTATACAGGCATACTTGAACTGCGGACGATATGAACAAAGCCTGTCTTTTGAGTAGTTGGCTGGGCCCTACCGCCGTGTTTTATATATTTGGCGTTTTGGGGGTTATCTATATATTGAAAACTTTTCTAAAAGACTTAAATGAAATAAGTAACTCTAGTTTTAGGAGAGTTATAAAATAAACATGTTCAGCCAAGGCACCAAGGACCTCACGGGCTCACACAGTAACATCTCTAGAAATGCATGGTAATAACATGGGGCTTAATATTGGTCTTAACTCTTATATTAAATATAATTTAATATAAATATATGTTATCCAACAGAACTTAAACACAAGCAATTTATTCAAATTGGCTCATTATCAATGAAGCGAAGCAAATGAATTTGATTGTTTTTCCTTAGGGCCACCATGAATGAAGCAAGAGAATTTTAGGAAAAAGGGTATTACTATTTGCAAAAAAGATAAATCGTTGTCTGTTGTAGCTTAGATATATAATTAAAAAAAATACATAACACATGAAAATAATTGAAAGGTTATAAGTAAAGCATTATGACTGCCAATGTTTTCATGATGTTCCCTCCAGAATTGTTGACAACGGCCAAAATACCCCTGATGTTATGCACAAATGCTATTGAAATCTTGTAAAAAATTTTACCGAGCCTATGTAACATTTTGATATTTGTCGTGTTATGAAGCTTTTTAATTTATATTTTCATCTCTTTTGTTATATCCCAACAATCACTAAGGGATTATAAATTGTGTGCAGCTTAGTCACGTTGCATCCTGGAGGGTCAAACCAGTACTTTCACCTTGTGTGTGGCTTGTGGAAATCACGGTAAAATCCTGACCTGGGAAGGGTTTTAAATCTGTAACCTCTGAATCTACAAGTCCAATACTCAAAAAGGATACAATATATGCTGGCAATCGCCATGTTGATGCAATCATCGGTGCTACACCACCAAAATAAAAAATGGCAATGACCGATATGTAAGTCCATGCAATTACTTGCCATGGATCCGGAGGCCAAGACCATCCGTTTCTTCTAATCTTTATAATTTCCTCCTTTTCACTCATCTGAAATACAATGGTACATTATAGCCCTGGATTTCAGAAAAAACATCATCAAGACTATACACTAATTAAACATACATAGTGGCTAGTATAAGTACCCAGCTCAACAGTATTTTATCTTCTTCGAAATTGTATACGAGATGACATAAATGAGAAGAGACCTTAGTATAAGAGTATCAAAACTCAATTACAAGAACCACCTTCTTCTTACCAGTACAATTATTATATCAGTATAGCTAGAATCTCTAAAATATCTTTACGCTTATTTTAGATTTTGTGAAGCCTTTATGCGCTTTTTTATTAAATGTGCTTATAATTAAGCCGCCAAATACGAGCTCATTTTTATATGCTTAGGTTGACCGACTGTAAGCTTATTTTTTATACAAAATACTTTTATTTATATTTATTATTGTAAACTATAGATGTATACTGCAATTATCTTTAATTGAAGATCGCCTAAGTTTCCATCTTACTGCAACTATATAAAACTACCATGTCCATAAAATAAGAACCATCAAATACCAAATTAAAGGACTTAAAATAAGAAAACCAAGTGGTTTTGCTTACTGTTTTATTCATGAAGAGAAAACTAATTTCCATGATTCTCATGCAGTGTGGTATTTAATTGTATTTTACACGCAGACAAACTAGGTTTAGTGTGTTAGTGTGCAATTAAGCTGAAATAAAAGCTTATCATCGACGGCCTGTGTAAAACATCGAAAGTTGCGTTCGCAGTTTCTTTTAGTACGGGAAAGAACAACAGGTCATTGAACATGCGAAAGAGTGCAGAAACTTGTTTTACAGTTAACCCAATTTCGTGTTTTAACACTGTTTTACTGCATGCGTGTTCTGGTGTTGATCGACGAGATTAATAGTTTAATTTACCAAAATCTTCCAAACTAATCCTTGATTATTTAGTAGCCGTCAACATTCTTATGCTTTTCACAGCAGCCTTACTTATCCATTTTTTTATATTCAGCTCAAATGATTTAACTTGTCACACAATAGTTCATTTTATTGTGTTAACGACCCTTTCTTTGGCTTGAAATATTTTTGCCTGTACTTTGTCGCTTTTTTAGTGTTTTTTTGTTGTTGTTCTGTTGTTGTTTTTTTGTTATTGTGTTTTGTTTTGTGTTATGCCTCAGGTAGATCATTTTCACTAAAACATATTTTGCATAATTACTAATAAAATTTCTTAATAAATATATTTCATCATGAAATTATTTATAATTTATATATATATATATCAGGTTTGTTAGTTAAAATAAGACATTTCCATTTTTAAACATGCATTTTTTTCGGTTATATGATGTTGTGTATTCAAAAATACTAATATGATTTTAATTACCTTTCGTTAAAATCGTCCATCGTGCATCAAAGGAATGGGCTTCGATATAAAATTTGCAAAACTTGTCTAAGGTATTACGCGTAACTATGTCCTCTTAAGATTTGACGTTGTTTCTAAGACGTCGTGTTTACGTCACTGATTTGTGTACACATTTCGTTAATTGTGGCTATTTTTGGAATTAACTGTGTAAACATGCCAACAATCCTTACACTGTATTGAGAATGAAAGGGGGTATTCGTCTCCTGTTTATCAGGAAATTATCTCACATGAAAATATTAAATTTCGAGCAAATATAGTTGTTTTTCCAAGACTGACAATGCTTGTTGCTTTATCAAAAAGAGATAGTAAAACTGCTTTGATTAGAAGAATGATAAACTAATATTTTAAAGAAATGAAAACTCTTAAAGGTGCCTGGCCACGCGTCAGAACGAAACTATTAAATGTTTTTAAATATCATTTTTAATAAAACTTAAGAAGACCGGAAAATAAATTAAGGTAATAGAAAGAAATATGTTAGATTCTCATCCCTACCCGCCCCTGTCGGAAACCACCCGCCCCCAAAACATTATTGGTAAAAATTTCGGAACATATTTTATAGTTCTGGATTGAAAGAGGATTTAGACCATCCCGGATATGGATCCCTCGATTATGGAGTTAAACAAACATATGGAGGGCAAGAATAACACAAAGTGTTCATCATTTCAAAGCTTACCCAAAGCGATGGTATCAGTTATAAAGACTGGTTTGGATTTACAAGCAATGATAGGCACCAACCTGCTACTTTTGTTAGTTTTAACTTCTATTCTCAGGTATTTTGTAAATAAAAAACAAAAAATAAAAAGTGTCCATCCGCCCCTTTTTTCCCAAAATCCGGATGAGAATCTAACAATTAATTTTCTCTGGCCTAAATGTGATGTAACATTATTACACAGTATACATACGCGTTAGTTTGTTGAAAGCCACAGTCGTTATATAGCGCCACTAACGCAGTTAAAATTCACTCAACAAAAGACCCCCAAAATGTACGGATTACTTATAAATTTCGGCGTAATTCGTTTCTGTTAAATCAGTTATAGGCATAATATAGTACACTTGAAGTGTTACACCCTTAAGGGATTGTCACACTCCTTCCAACTTTGTTCGTCGATAAAAAGAAAAATATCAAAATCTCAATAACGGCAAAATGCCGTAAAATGAAACTTTGCACAAATGTATGTTATTAATGTATCTTTATTTTGCAGATGGTAAGACACGTAAAAAGAGTAAAGACAAATAGCGAGATCTAAAAAAATCCCTAAACTTCTATTTACATAAATTCACAAAAACTAAACAACACAATTCATCATTTTAAAAGCGCACATCAGTAATATAATACTGACAACAATGTGTTGTGTCCTCGTGACTTACATATGTAAACTGTACGAGATATAAGTAAAAGTGTGTTTGACCTTCAAGTTTCTGGTCGCTTCCTGGTCGCGTAAACGGATGACAATCACTGATTTCTCTTTTAGTAGTTAAAATTTTGTTACAAAGTACGCAATATTTTCTTGTCGTTATCATTACGCTCACGTGGAAATTTAAAATTATGTTTTGTATTGCTGAGTTTTTGTGAATTTATGTAAATGGAATTTTAAGGAATTTTTAGGTATAGCTTTTTGTCTTTACTTTTCTAACGTGTCTTACTGTATGCAAAATAAAGATTTATTAGTAACATTCATTTGTGCAAAGTTTCACTGAACGGCATTTTGCCATTATTGAGATTTTGATTATTTTCTTTTTATCGATGAACAAAGTTGGGAGGAGTGTGGCAATCCGTTAAAGGCAGAGTCATACTATAGCGTTACTAACATAATATGGTTGCTTCCCACCCGCCCACCCAGCTGGTTTTGTCATCGATGAATTTTGAAGTTAGTTAAAGTACTTGTTTATCTATCTTTATAATAATATGAATTTAGAATAAATTTCGATCTTGTTCTCAATTTTACACAGTATATTTTAGGTCTAACGTAAATTCACACTACAGATCTGAAACCGAGGGATATTCGTTTTGGATGCCTATTATCCAAAACTAGTTAACAATGAAGTGTTTTTAAAACCTAAAATCATTCGACGAAATGTGCAAAATGTTAATCGTTGATGTTAATTGAACTAAATGAACCTTAGCATGATATTTTTGTGTCGATTCCTTTGATTTGTAAAGATACATAATTGTGACATAATCGGTGTAAAGATACATAATTGTGACATAATCGGTGTAAAGATACATAATTGTGACATAATCGGTGTAAAGATATCACATTGTGTTAAAAGATCATTTGTATCATGTCAATGTTGTATTAGTTGTCACCGGACATATTTATGTCGATTGAAATGCTGGCAAATACTTTAGCCTATTTCCTATAAAAGCTTGTGTTTTACTTAGTTTTAGTGAAGTTATAATGCAATTAGTGAATAATTGGTTTACTCGCGATACTAAGTGAGTAATATTAATCACAACTGAAACATTTAAGTGTTACACCCTTAATAGTGAATAGGCAGCTTTAAATACATTTATCAATGTTAATACTTTGAAATTTCGAGACGCACGCTTGGCGAGACAAAAAATCAACAAAGACCTTGTTAGTACGAGTGACAGTGCATTGGAGTGGTATGTGCATGTTTTGGTTGGAGTCGGTTATTACCCACGCAAACTTTCGATCAATCAACAATGTGAACCGTATGTTTGCATACCAAATTAATGAAGCTGATTATAAATCATGTTGTTCTGCAACCAAAGCAATTCAAGAAATAAAGTTAAAAGATTTTCAGATAAAGATAAATAACTCTATTCTTGTGACAAAAAACTTCTTACATAAAATTAACAGAGCCGACAACGACCGTTGTTCGTATTGTAACCAAGAACCCGAAACTATAAATCATTTGTTTTTATAATGTCGAAATACTCAACGCTTTACACTCGACGTACAGAACTGGTTACGAAACGATTGTGATTATAATTTTTCTTTTCAGAAAAAGATTTTATATTTTCATACGAAAAAGGCAAAAAAAATGCGAGTTTTGTATACTTGCTTATGAAATATTTCATTTATAAGAGTAAATTTAAAGTCGAGAATACAGTATGTTTAACAATTGCTGGGTTCAAAGTGTATTTGAAAAAAAACTTCTTTCAAAAAAGTACATTGCAAAAGTAAATTCTCAACTGGAGCAATTTGAAGAATTTGACAAGTTATTACAAAAACTTTAAGGCTTGACCTATAAACACATGTTTCCCCAAGGCAATTCTGAGGCTCCTCATGTAAGAAAAAAATCTTGTCGTATAAACAGAGTTTAAATAAAAATTTGTTTTTCCAAAATCACCACAAGTAACTTTGAAACACAACTAAACGAATTATCAGCAGCCAAAAATATAATGCAGATCGTATAGCGCATTTGGTGCCCATACATTTTTGTTTAACTTTTAACTACGTTTTTCTTTTTTGCTATATAAAAACTCGTTTCAGGCCAGAATCTTACGAGGCATTTACCGTATTTATGATAATGAAGTTAATTATCTAGTTGAAAAACATGTAACGCTACAATTTAAATCGTGTACATATCTGTAATTCACATTATACGATGTTGGTTTATGTCAATTTATCAATAAATGGGGTCACCCGCAACAGGGGCCCGAAACGAAAAAAAAAACAATGTGAGGGGTGCTCATATCCTTAATTCATCAGTTTCTTGCATTAAAGATGCCTGGTCACCTATTCGGATGACAATATTAAGTGTTTTCAAATATCAAAATTTATGCTTCGAAAAGTAGAAAACAAATAATAATAAAAGTAAATGAGATGTATTTTTCTTAAAAAATAAGAATCGAGTGAAGATATTTAAAGCCGAAGAATTGCGATATTAATGCAGTATAATTCACTTCAAACAGAACAAAAAAAGAAATAGTTAGTCTAATTTTTCGGCGAAATTCGTTTCTGATCAGTCATTTATAGGTATAACACAGTAAGTACAATGAATATTAACCACACACGAAACACTGAAGTGTTGCACACTGAATCCTGAAAAAGCAGCTTAAATATCGGCAAAGCAACACAAACGCTCATGTGTAAAATTGTTTTGAGTGAATTATACTTACTTTTGTAGCAATTCTTTCATTTTTGTCTTAACTTGTCCGACTTGGTGATACGCTTTTCTCTTTTCTGGCTTTGTCATAGATACGACGTCACTATACGTCATCAAATTTGTTGCACTAACGTTGTTTGTTACGTCACCTCATTGTCGTACATTACTATAGAAGGGACAAACCTTCGAATGCTTGTGATTATTTTATTAGATAACCATTCTCGACTTAAATCAGCGCATTATAAGGGGAAAGTCAATAAATGTGTCGCCATGTGTCTACTTTTTTCTGTGACTTGGGGCAAATACTGAAATTGTGTGATAAATTGTTTTATTCTTATCAGCTTATGTTTATATCTAGTCTAGGTCACGAAATTTTTTTAACCAATTGAAAATTTGTTTAATTCTAATCAGCTAATATTTATATCTAGTCTAGGTCACTAACTTTTTTAAACCAATTGAAAAAGTGTTTAATTCTAATCAGCTAATATTTATATCTAGTCTAGGTCACTAACTTTTTTAAACCAATAAAAGTGTTTAATTTTAATCAGCTAATATTTATATCTAGTCTAGGTCACTAACTTTTTTAAACCAATTGAAAAAGTGTTTAATTCTAATCAGCTAATATTTATATCTAGTCTAGGTCACTAACTTTTTTAAACCAATTGAAAAAGTGTTTAATTCTAATCAGCTAATATTTATATCTAGTCTAGGTCACTAACTTTTTTAAACCAATTGAAAAAGTGTTTAATTCTAATCAGCTAATATTTATATCTAGTCTAGGTCACTAACTTTTTTAAACCAATTGAAAAAGTGTTTAATTCTAATCAGCTAATATTTATATCTAGTCTAGGTCACTCACTTTTTAAAACCTATCTCGAATCGCTGTCCTGTGGCGAGACCAAGAAAACGCAAAACACGATGCGAGAACGCGATACAACGATGCGAGATCGCGAAACTACGATGCGATGGCGCGATAATACATTTAATGACACGTTCTCGCAACGTACTATTGCGACCTCGCATCGTTGTTTCGTGTTATCGCATTGTGTTTTTGCAAATTTGCATAGTTGTTTCGCAATCTATCAACGTGTTTTTGCGTTAACGTTGTTCTCGCCAGAGATGTTGAAAGGGTGAAAAAGATGGCCCCAACGGAACACCGTACAAGACCGACTTTAGAAAAGTAAGTAGAACCATTTCGATTTTAGAAATGAACGAAAGATATAGGAAGGATAACTACACCGACTGTAGAAAATAACGTACAACTGATTCGGCTGTACGAAAGAAGTTAATAGGTAGAAAGGATAAATAGACCGACGGTTGAAAAGAACTTAGGAATTAGTCTACTGTAGAAAGAAAGAGGAACCTTGGATTGTCGTTTTAGCCTGACCTCTTTTATCTGTAAAGCTTTCTACCTGGTGTTCCGCACTAAAGTCCGACGATTTCTTCACACTTGTGTCTATTGCTTGGTAATCCGTTGCCAAGAGTATTTACCTAGACTGGATGTGCGTTCAATTAGAAACCTTTACCTTTATATTTAGCATATTAATTACAAATTTAAAATTATTAAAAATTATCAATGTATTCAAAGGCAAACAACCAAAGAAACTTAAACGTACTTTCAATGCATAGTTACTTTTCTTTTTTATTTGGAACACTTTAATGTCCCCGCAAAGTGGGAGGAATATACTAATAGCGTTGCTTTGTTTGTTTGTTTGTTTGTTTGTTTGTTTGTTTGTTTCGGGTTTAACGCCTGGTTTCAACAGCTTTCTAGGTTATATCCCGGCGGTCAGTCCAACTTACCGGTGTTCCTGGGTCTCCAACCAGTACTAACCAATTTCTCCGCAAGCGACTGACTGCTTCCTCACTTGAATCAGAGGTGAGGGACAAATGACTCTCAGACGCAATGTCCGAGTTCAATTGTCACGGAGAAATTTTTCCCGCCTCGGCTAATAGCGTTGCACTCGTCCGTCAGTACGTCTCCACATCTTGTGGCATCAACTCCTTCTAAACTACCAGGCGGATTTCATTCAAACTTGCATAGATATTTAAGAAGGATGTGTAGATTATCGTTAAGCAAGGATTTTTTCCTGCGACTATTTTACCAGATTTATGGCCCTAAACTTTGTTGCAGCAGTGGGGGCATCAGTGTCCGACGACACATTCTAGTTTTATTTGGAACACATTTCTTTTTTAACAAACCGTCAACGGCATTTCCAAATCGTCTGCTGAACTCATGTTACATAGTTTGAAATAAGTTATTTGAATAACAGATTAAAACTTTGGTTATGACTGTCTATCAATTTGGTTATATCCGAATCGAGTCAAGTGGTGTTTTTAATAACGACACCCATTGCTTGCGGATGTGATCGCCATCATTCTCCACACGTTTGAAGTAAATAATGCCCGTATGTCAGTTTGGCATAATTTTCTACTTTTAGCCGACTCGTGGCCGATGAGATTTGACGACTCGAATGCACATGCTCACTGGGGTTGGAAGCACGAGTTTGACGAAGAACATTTGTGCCAGGTCATGTTCGACGCCCTTATTCCTAAATATAGAAATATGGCTGCCGTTAGCACACACACAGTCTCCTAAAGCGAGAAAACATACAGACGTATGAAAAGCAAAAAGGATCACTTATTTGTCTAAGTTTATTTGTAATAAATTACTAACAATACTTGGTAAATATAAGAGATAATATGATCGTTTTTTAAACGCATGTGAAAAATGTTGACTGTTTTGCAAGAAAATCTCCAATTAGAGCCGAATGTCATTTAAGTTTAAAAAATAATGTAAAATGGATCGTACATTGTAGCCTTTTTGTTGATCTACTATCAGATATTTGCTAGTTCATTTCAGATATTTATTATTTTAATGGCAGATATTTATGTTTTATATATGACATACCTTCTTTAAATACCGTGTTTAGATCAGATCTCAGTCTCGTGGAAGTTTTTATCTTTAAAGCTACCGGAGGCATCACGTCTCGCTTGATTTCGAGTTAGAGTTTATTTAAGTCAGTTTTGATTTTATCTATTATTCTAACACGATCCGCTCGCGCTTTCCTATAAACGTATAGGAAAACAACCGTGTTTTATTCTGCAACAAAATATGGCTATTCCATTTCACCCCCACCGTAATAAATAGTCCGTGACGTCATTTACTTACTCCCGGCTTTTCCGAATCGCTGTAAATAGCATATCGAAACCAGACTTATACGTCATTTTACTATGATGAATAGCGTTCAAGTGGTGTAAACAATGTAGTAAAATTGACCTACTTAGCGTCTGTACGAGCCTTTAACGATGGCATCTCTTAAAACGGGTACTATAACAAAGCGCAACTGTCCAAACGATACACAAATCACTGCATTCGGGCTTTTGTCATGACGCATCTCCATCAGAAAGGTTTCTCTAATCAGGCTATTATGTCTCTCACTGGTCACAGGAATGTCCAAAGTCTCACTTCCTACATCAAGCCACATGATGATGAGAAATTGCAAATAAGCAATGCACTAACTTATAACACAAGCTCCAAGGAACTGACTAAATTATCCAGTGCAACATCAACTGATGTAGCCATTGTGTCAGCACAGCCACAGCAAAATTCACTTGCTTCTCATGTGACACAAATGTCCAATGTCAGCAACATGTCAAACTTGCAAACAAACCAGGTCACAGATGTTCGAGAAATTAGCATTTTCTCCGGACAGATAACATCCAGTAATATCACTGTCAATTATTACTCCAAGTAAAATGTCTATTCATGCTATGCCGACGCCTTGACATTAAATATTCACGTATTTTTGTTTAAATTTTAAGCCGTTGAAACAAGGGCCGATCGAGAAGATATCCGAAGGTTTCCAAATGGTTAATTCATGTTTTTCTTGCTGATTTACAATAAATGCTGTCCGATAACATTATACATACTGTTTAGATATGATTTTTGTGTAATATAAAATATGTTTCACAACTGGAAATAAACTGAAATTGGAATAAAGAGAAAAATACGAATTTTCTTTTTTATTACACAGGGGGGTAAAATGTAACAGCCGTTCGCCGAATAACAAGTGTACTCGTCCTAGCTTTCCGAAAAGAAGTCCATAGGATAGAACGACAACTGCATTGAATTATTCATGTTAGAATCGAAATAATACATTTCTGACTGTGTTTTATCGCAGAATAAAATATGGGTACTCGTTTGATGCGTCGTAATTAAATCACTCGTGCTAACGCACTCGTGATTTAATTACTACGCATCAAACTCGTACCCATATTTTATTCTGCGATAAAACACAGTCAGAAATGTATTATTTCTTAATTATGATAAAATCCCAAAGGAAATTTACCCGTTTCATTGTTATTTTAATTAACAAACATGCTTGACAAATTTTATTATCTTGTCTTAAATTATTCGTTAATTAAATTGATTTTCAATGTCTATAAATGACAGAACAAAGGCAAATTTTGTCGAAATTTTTTAACTAATCAGTACATCATTGGGAGTGAATTCTTCTGCTATAAAAACTTCAGTTTCGAATATACTCGCTCGTACATTTACTGTGTAGAATATTACATTGCATTGCTTTGTTTATTGATCTTCTACAGTTGAAGTTACAAATTATGATATTTGAAAACACATTACTATTTCCGCCCTATTTCGTGACCAGGCACATTTAACGAACGCCTGGTTTCCGACCGCATTGCCTCGGAAGCAGTAGGCGCCGAAAACAAGAGGCGCGAAAAGGGAGGTTACTCTCGCAGACAAGCCGTGGAAATAGTCATTAGGAGATATGTACAATGTACATCGGATACAATAACATTTTGCTCATGCTATTTAATTTTTTGTTTTGATATATGTTAAGTATTTTAGAAAATTGGATCTGAATTGCATTAATACTAATGAACATGTTTTACGTTGTTTTATTTAAAAATGAGAAATACACGTTATTGTACATTCCAAATATAATCTCAGAAACACATATCAACAATGTTTATGTATATGCAAATGTTCTTTTCACCATTCCATTGATTTTATATTGGCGTTCTTTTTTATTTGCTTTTGAGAGTTAGGCTAAAGATATAACTAACAAGTACAAAGATCTGTTGTGACTGAATCAAATTACCAAATATTGTTTTGGAGGCTAAATCTCATTTTTATGTTAAGGTTTTTTGCTTGGAAATAAAGACACGTTAATCTACATTGTGTTTTCTAATGGGTTTTAGTAGTAAATATGTAAGTCCACCCCAACACCAGGCCCACCCCACATTGTAAAACATTTAACTCACTAACTAATGAGTAATGTATTTTAACAAGGGATGTTCCAATCATGAAATGTACAATTTCCAGAGCTCACTCGGTGAAGATATTAAATCATTTTTTCTTTCACTGATAAAAACATATATCCTCTATGTGAACGCCTTAACAGACAACAAAATAAAACCTAACGCGAAATACTTTGGTATCATTATATTTCGCGCGGTTTTAAATGTAGCGTAAGCGTACTTCACTCTTATTATGGTATTTAAACCCTAGAGAAATAACATCATAATGTTATATGTTAAAATGAAAAAAAATGCACGAACATATTCCTGCGAGAATAAATAATTTCGGTCTTTTTCACGAAAATATGTCGCCGCGCAATCGAATAATTTTACAGTACATTGTATTACAAATTTGACGGGAAAAGTCACAATAGTGATGAACGTAAATTTTTGGCTCGCTTAAAGCAATTTCATCGGTTGTTACTTTTAGTTTTATTTCAGATTTTATAATAATTGATATTCACAACCTAAGTTGCCTTTGTGAGCGGGAAATCCTTTCTACATACGTATCAGATAGAGGGGCGGATAATAAAGCGGAGATTGAAATTTGAGTTTTATTACTTTATCGTAAATACGTATATATAAGGGCAATCCGATCAACCTTTTTGGAGGGGTTGTCCCGGCAAGCTCAATTGCAGGGCTTGGGGCTGTCGCCCTGACGGTGCGGGTTCGCTCCCAGGTAGAGGCAATATCATTTTTTATCTGATTGATAAGTTTGGAGTTGGGACATTCGATTCTTTTTCGTCTGATAATTTCTCGCTTTCACGCCTGGTGACCTAAAATACAGTCCAATGTAAGGTATAAATATAAGCTTCTTTCAGCACAGATTTGGTCAGAATATCTTACACCAGTTTCAAGTTTTTTTTTTGTCCGAACAATGATTTTGCAGGTACAGACAAATATATATAAGTGTTTGCATTTTTACATACATAAATAAGAGGATATAGATGCATGAACGAAAAAAAGAAAATGAAAAATAAAAAACAACAACAAATATTTGTGTTGCTCATATGTATTTGAACAACTTGAAAAAAAAACAACAAATCAAATGTTTATGTATATAAAGAAAAAAAATATAGAGAAACAAGTCCAGGTTGTGTTGTGAATGGCCCAGTGCAACCTGAAACAGAAAATATGCTTATGGTAGGCATTACAGTACAGCAAAAACTCCCTTAACTACGTTAATGACCAGGAAAGGCCGGTTTACAGAGGATTCCGGTTTACAGAGGATTTCATCTTTATCACTCAATTTTACAAGTGGTGCACCAATCACATATCTACTGCCATCACCAGTTCCAGGGGGGGGGGGGGGGGGGGATCTTGACTAGTTATCGAGTAATAGAAGTATTGAGCATTTTTATTTTTCAATATCAAAGCCCAGAACTGAAGAAAAATTAAGAAAGAGTGTTGCATATTTTCACTTGTGTATTTCCACTTACAAGTACATTGTATACATAAAGAAAGAAAAACCATCTCGAGTACTTACATAATGGGCTATTATTACTAAGAACTGTTTATGGCAAGCCAGTTGTGACCAGATCCGTGGTCTCAGTTAAACTCTATAAAATGATAAAATCATTTCATTTTAGCTATGGCTATAAAGTAAAAAAAAATGGTTAAATGAACCGTACAACCTATCTGTGAAAGGGAGATGTGCAGGATTGATAAATGGAACAGATTTGCGAAATGAGTTATTAATCGGTTGAATATCATTATTTAAAGCTCAAATATTGATTTACACCCAAAATATTTCAAACCAATAAAAAAGATATATTAATGGTGTTTCCTATCCTATGCGACGCGCATAGGTTATCTATTTTTGTATTTCCCGCGTAAAGTCGCGTTGGTTTTTGGGATTGTCACGTGATCATTTCAACCAAAATTCGCATTCGGTTTTACCGAGTACACCTGCTCGACCCTGCACATCTCCCTTTAAATAAATATGTTCTTTCCTTGCAAATCAAATGACCAAAAAATTAAAAACATTGAAATTTAACATTTAAACTTATTAAAATATCAGTGCATCATTTATACATCAAAAAAAGGTCAGTTAACAGGAATTACTTTAAATAAAAGTTAAAAGATTTAAAATATCCAAAAATTGTCAATGCGACCAGCAAGATATTAATAATGCTTTGATTTTACGTTGATGTTGACCTCATTTACTCATCGAGATAAAAATACACTGTATTTTTAATTCTTCTCTCTTCTTTTTTGCTGCGTGGGAAGGCTGTGTTTCATGAGTGTAGCGATTCCTTTTATTCATATTTCACCTTTTTCTTAACGGTGAAAGTCAATACAATTATAGAGATTGAAAATTGCTATGATCAAAAGCATTTCCCACACTTTTAAACCATTTCAACAGATTTACTATGTAAGCATTATCTCTACCAAAATTATAACTATGAAACAAGGAGATATTTACTGGATTTGTAGATGACGATGAGGATCTCTCATCTTCCATCTTCACAGATGATGAACTAATCAAAACATAAAGATAGAATTTGAAGCACTGGTGTGGGAGAGGTGTATATGGGGTAACACGATTTCACAACATTTCAATTCTCAACCCTTTAGTCCATGGATACAACTTACACTATTCTCTAGAGCAACATGGGTACATCAAGATCAACTAGCACATCTGTGCAGTCAGATCAGGATCTACACTGCCTGCATTTTTTGCTAGAAAAAAACCTTCTAAAAGCAGCATATGTTTTTACCAAAATATAGAACTATGTCGTTTCCTTGGTAATAAGAGTTTTATTTATACTTTTTTGTTTTGTTTCTCAAACAATACAGAGGTAACGGTCATAATTATTAGTATTAATTATCAGATTTTGTTTTAATTTTTAGAATATGAGAATAATATATCTATTGATGGTGTGTTAAAGGCCCACAATAATCTCACCATATGCTCGATGTTTCGCTGACATCATTTGACGGAGCAACTTTGTTCTGGAAACAGAATATGATCAGTATGGTAAGTTTGATGATAACTCCAAAGCTATACGAAGGCAGCGCCTAACCAACCAACTAAGAGACAGACCTAATCGAATGCAGCGCCTTGTCAACCAATCAAGAGACAGAGCTATACGAAGGCAGCGCCTAGCCAACCAATCAAGAGACAGAGCTATACGAAGGCAGCGCCTAGCCAACCAATCAAGAGACAGAGCTTTACGAAGGCAGCGCCTTGTCAACCAATCAAGAGACAGATCTATACGAATGTAGCGCCTAGCCAACCAATCAAGAGACAGAGCTATACGAAGACAGCGCCTAGCCAACCAATCAAGAGACAGAGCTATACGAAGGCAGCGCCTAGCCAACCAATCAAGAGACAGAGCTATACGAAGACAGTGCCTAGCCAACCAATCAAGAGACAGCTATACGAAGGCAGCGGCCTAGCCAACCAATCAAGAGACAGAGCTATACGAAGACAGCGCATAGCCAACCAATCAAGAGACAGAGCTATACGAAGGCAGCGCCTAGCCAACCAATCAAGAGACAGAGCTATACGAAGGCAGCGCCTTGTCAACCAATCAAGAGACAGAGCTATACGAAGGCAGCGCCTAGCCAACCAATCAAGAGACAGCTATACGAAGGCAGCGGCCTAGCCAACCAATTAAGAGACAGACGCTGTACATACCATCTGTATCCTCCATAAAAGGATAGTTCAACTATGCATATATACTTCCGCCGACATCAATTGACATTCCGCATGGTTTGAAATTAGCATAATACCATCAAGGGAGATAATTGAAAAGGATAACTACACTGGAGTGAAGTACGGGTAAACATTACAACGTAAATGTAGTAAGCTGCATATCACAATCGTAGCTGTATGAATGCAACATTTGGTTGCAGCCATTACATAATCAGAACATGCACATGACTGTCGCTATAATCATCGGGTCATAAATCGCAATTAAATATAATGAAACATGTTCACTTCAACTTCTATTTCATTTTACAAACATGTCTACCTCAATAACATTGTAGTTTGTTGTTATTGTAATAAAGCCACACACAACAAACAGAAAGTGTAAACAATCATGTAGTCGTGTGTCTTTTGTAGTACAGTAAATGTATTATTTTACTGCTGCTGTTTCTGGTAAACAGTATAGTTCCTGATCAGATCAGCTTATCTGGAGGTAAACTTCTCGCACATTCAAACATATATATACGGAGTAATTGGATAATTAACTGTATCTTCGGATAACAAAAGTGCATTTAATATTTTAAACAAGAAAAGGAACTGCATTGTTAGGGTGGTATCTGATTTAACTCCATTGCATTAACCGACAATGACTGAATATTTCGCTATAATTTTAAGATACATTAATTAAATGAGTGGTCAATCTTTAAAATATCTGCATAGAAACAGAGTTTCATGTTGTGCTCATATGCACACTTTAGATATCTGATGTTCAATGCATCTTTTTTAAGACAAAGCAATAGGCAGTTAAAAGATAAATGTCTAGGACCTTTCAATGGACCTATCATTGCTTTAAATTATCCAAACAATAATATTATCATTTACGTGTTATTGTTGCTGTTTTTGCCTTTTGATTTTTCTTTTCATGTCCCTTTTCAGGGTTAACCATGTATTCTGTATTTATAATACAATACAATTACAATCATATAAAGAAAGTCTCGAGATACTTTAACAAATGGTCGACAACGAATACTCGATAAATCGATAATCAATAAGTTCTCGATCGATCATCCGAGTATCGAATACTTAATCTACTACTCGAGTACTCGGATATTTTCTTTTTAATAAAAGTGTTTTTTTTTTGTTTTGGTTTAAATTCATATGGTATACGATGTTAAGAATTGAAAATGCATGCGTCAATCAGGCACAATATGAGATACATTTAATACCTACAGGTGACATAGAATATTGATAATATTTACTGTAACAGTGTTGAGTTCATTATCATTTAACACAGAAAACAAATCAGAGATATGTTTTGCATCCTCGGAGACCCAGTGGTGATTCCGCTCGCTAAGTTGATGTAGCGAGCGGAATCACACTGGGTCTCCGAGGATGCATGTTTTGGATAAAAACAAAAAGCAAGAGTAGGTATTCCTTCAGCATACTTTAAATATCTAAACAATATCAACTGATGGTTTATTAAATGGTAACTGGTGAATATTTTATTTGTTTTGTTGTTGATTTGTAAAATAAAAACGTGTGATATACCGATCACCTACCTTCTTACAACGTTGAAAGCATCCTGTGTTGTTCCTTTCAACATTTCGTTCCTCTTTCTGTCTCTCTTTCATCTCAAGCCAATCGTTCCCACTAAGGCCGTGACATACTGAAATAGCATACAATGTATAAGAAATGTGACAATACATTAAAGATACAAAACAAATGATAGTGTCTCTAGCTGGGAGCGAACCCGCAACGTCACGGCGACAGCGCCTAGAAACAAGAGTTTTACATATACACGGTAACAATAAAAAAAATAAGCACAGAAAGAGAATAGCAGTTTCTATTAAGCAAAGAAATCTCGAAATATCTAAAAGGTAAATACTAAGACAACAGTTACTGAGCTTCATACTTGCTTAAGTAAATACCATGGTAAATACTTACTGAGCTGAACACTTTCTATTAGTTAAATGCAAAGGTAAATACTTACTGAGCAAAAACTTGCTAGGGTAAATACCATGATAAATACTAACTGAGCTGAATACTTGCTTAGATAAAAACCATTGCAAAAACTTACTGAGCTAAAACGTTCTAAGGTATATGCAATGGTAAATACTTACTTAGCTGAATACTTGCTAAGATAAATATCATGGTAAATACTTACTGAGCTCAATACTTACACAGGCAAATACTGAAGTAAATACATAATGAGATAAATGCAGGGTGAGCTATATACTTACTAATGTTAATACTTACAGAGGTTTTCTACTAAGGTAAATACATAGGGAACAAAAGACTTAAAGGTTAATAGGGAAGTTAATGATTACAAAGTTAAATATTGAGGTAAATACTTACTAAGACAAATACTGAGGTTAATACTTACTGAAATAAGTAAAAACTGATGTAAAAAAGAATATAAATACTCACTGAGCTAAAGACTTACGAAGGTAAATACTGAGATAAATACTTACTTAGATGAATACTTAGGTCAATACTTACTTAAGTCAGTTTTAATAGAAATATATACTAAGGTAAAAACATACTGAGCTAAAGTGACAGACGTTAATACACATATCAGGAATCGCCATACTTACTAAACACAGACTCCCCACGCAGCGAAAAAGAAGACAGGAAAAGACAGCATGTGTTTATAAGTATGTCAAATTCAAAGAAGTCACCACTTAACGAAAATTAACAAAACTATTTGCCACAGGGGGTTAAAACCGGGTTCTAGGGTGCACTAGCCTTGCACTTGCCCCAACAGGTTCTCGTATGCACAAACAAGCACAAGTTGTCTTAGTGAAATAACTCCATCCCAACCTTCAGCTTGAGAGTTTTGCATGAAAACGCACACAAACATATTTAACATAAGACGCTAATAACACTGCAAAGCAAAAAGGCGGGCACTCGATGATTTTACCGAGACCAGAGCCCCAGCAGCCAATTTAGGAAGCTCACGATGACAGGGATAAAAAAGCAAACCGAGCTTCTAGGTTCTTTTACGATTTTCCCGAAGACCATCCTGAACTCTTTAACCCCTGCCAACGCCGTGAAACCAAAGATGTAAGCATAGTGATCAACTGTAGGTGAGGTAATCACCAGGCATGCAGAGCGCTGTAGAATATCCTATTGGTAATCTTATTTTTTTTGAATACATATTATGGTATTTACGAATATCGTGGGTAAATGAATATTGCTTTTTATTTTCTTTCTTTAGTGTATGGATTAAATCTCCACAAAAAAACTGGCTGTGAAATACCTTGTTGGAAAAGTGAATTTCAACTGCACCTTTATTTTTGAAATACTTACTGGTGGATACGGGGTGTAAATACGTACTAAGATCAACACCTAGGTAAATACTTACTGAAGTAAATACTTACGGAAAGTAACACTGAGGTAATACTCACTGAGTTAAAGACAAATAAATACTGGGGTAAATACTTACAAAAGTAAGTACTTATTGGTCGATCAAGCTAAATTGGCGATGTTTACAATTATTTATAGAATGTAAAACCGGGTTAAGGCAAATTTACGCGTTAAGAAAATATTTTAGATTTATTTTTATGTTTTATTGCAGTTATTTCAAAGAATAATATGTATTTTCATTCAGATTTTTTATCACGGAAATAATTATTGTGTAAAAAAATTTTTAAAAAAAATGTTTCGAACCTGCAACCTATAACAGTGTTGCTACCATTGAATTTCAAATTGACTGCGTCTAAGTCCACTTGGCTGATAGGACAAGTATTGGGATATTCACGCTTTGTATTTAACAACGATAAAAATATTAATTCATTGTTCACATGTAACACAAATGTAAACATTGCCAAATTAACTTAGTGGAATAGTATCTTTGTCCAAAAATACACACTGAATGTATAAAATACTTACTGAGGTAAATATTTACAAAGTTAAATACTTACCCAGTTAAATATTAAGGAGCACTCACACACAGTTACTTACTGGGTTATTCTTGAGGTAATTGGTTATTAATTACTTAGAGAAATACTTAAAATAAATACTTTATTAGTAAAGTACTTACTGATGTATTCTTGAGGCTATTAGTTACTGATATCAACAATGATGTTATTAATTACTTCTATAAATACTTGTATTAAATACTTTATTAGAAAAGTACTTACCTAGATTAAGATGGAAAACAAAGAGTGGGGCGACACTAACGAGCCCAACAAGCCCAAGGACAAAGACCATTCCGACAATTGCCAACCATAACTTCTGTGACACGGGTTGGAAATATATTTTAAATACAGCGTCCGTGTAAACCTGGGTTGGTGCAAGATCTACAATAAATCAGTGTTCATGAAGATGCTTTTTATATTATTTTGTAGGTTTTCTTCAAATGTATGTTAACTTTAGCAAAATGCATGCGAAGAAATGTTGTCTGCTCTACACTTAAATGCAATTACAAGGAATGATGTAAACTCACAATTCCTTTGTTGACACTAGTAAAAGTTTATTGGATTATGATAAATATGGCAAAACTTCTGAAATGAACGCACAGTGTTACTGCTTTTAATGATTCTGTCAGAATAAGTTGTTAATTCTGTTTTATCTATAAAGTCGATTCAGTGTGACTGCTTTTAATGATTCTGTCAGAATAAGTTGTTTATTCAGAATTACCTTTAAAGTCGATTCAGTGTTACTGCTTTTAATGATTCTGTCAGAATAAGTTGTTAATTCTGTTTTATCTATAAAGTCGATTCAGTGTGACTGCTTTTGATGATTCTGTCAGAATAAGTTGTTTATTCAGAATTACCTTTAAAGTCGATTCAGTTTTACTGCTTTTAATGATTCTGTCAGAATAAGTTGTTTATTCAGTTTTAGCTTTAAAGTCGATTCAGTGTTACTGCTTTTAATGATTCTGTCAGAATAAGTTGTTTATTCTGAATTACCTTTAAAGTCGATTCAGTGTTACTGCTTTTAATGATTCTGTCAGAATAAGTTGTTTATTCAGAATTACCTTTAAAGTCGATTCAGTGTTACTGCTTTTAATGATTCTGTCAGAATAAGTTGTTAATTCTGTTTTATCTATAAAGTCGATTCAGTGTGACTGCTTTTGATGATTCTGTCAGAATAAGTTGTTTATTCAGAATTACCTTTAAAGTCGATTCAGTTTTACTGCTTTTAATGATTCTGTCAGAATAAGTTGTTTATTCAGTTTTAGCTTTAAAGTCGATTCAGTGTTACTGCTTTTAATGATTCTGTCAGAAGAAGTTGTTTATTCAGTATTACATTTAAAGTCAATACAGTGTTACTGCTTTTAATGATTCTTTCAGAATAAGTTGTTTATTCAGTTTTACCTTTAAAGTCGATACAGTGTTACTGCTTTTCAATATTCTTTCAGAATAAGTTGTTTATTCAGTTTTAGCTTCAAAGCACTGTGATACAAATTTGAAGACTTAAATCTATAAAACTAGATTTGTTTAAATTAAACATAATAAGTCTCTCTTTTTTGATAATATAAATAAGCGAACATATTAAAAGAAAGCTGTCTTAGATCTGACAAACATTTGAAGTAAAGATGAGACACTCTGGAGGCCACAAACATAATTTCATATTGGTCATGACTTTGTTCTGTTTTCTCATTATTTTACCTTAAAGCACATCTTAAGCTGACAGTTTAGATTACCTCTATAGGGTTCCAAAATGGTTCTGTCCTTCTGATAATAGGCAGCAAACAGTATAGTAGCAACGCTCAATATTGTAACCATGTACAGTTCAGTCGCCAACAAAGTTCTAAAGAACCACCTGGAATTTATTAAAATGTTTAAGCAAACTAAATTTCAAATAAAATGCTAATTAAGAATTATCCTTTAAGTAGTCCTGACTAAAAATAATATAAGTATCAAATACTACTACTACTACTATTACTACTACTGCTACAACAACAACAACAACTACTACTACTACTACTACTACTACTCCTACTACTACTAGTACTACTCATTATTAGTATTATTATTGTTATTATTATTATTATTATTATTATTAGTAGTAGTAGTAGTAGTAGTAGTAGTAGTAGTAGTAGTAGTAGTAGTAGTAGTAGTTTTGAGCCCGATCAGACTTAGGGGATAAACAGCCTGATCTGGTATTGCACTTGTTTAAAATGTGACATCAAAACAAGATTTTAACAATTTAACAGAGCATTTGTCTGTAAATAACCAGGCATTTCATCTGGGAATGCCAAATGCTGCAGATGTTTGACAAATAACTCCAGACAAAATATCGTTCAGCTGATAATCAAAGGTGCCTGATCACGTGGATGACAAATAACCCCAGACAAAACATCGTTCAACTGATTATCAGAGGTGCCTTGTCACGTGGTTGACCAATAACTCCAGACAAAACATCGTTCAACTGATTATCAGAGGTGCCTTGTCACGTGGTTGACCAATAACTCCAGACAAAACATCGTTCAACTGATTATCAGAGGTGCCTTGTCTTGTGGTTGACCAATAACCCCAAACAAAACATCGTTCAACTGATTATCAGAGGTGCCTTGTCACGTGGTTGACCAATAACTCCAGACAAAACATCATTCAACTGATTATCAGAGTGCCTTGTCACGTGGTTGACCAATAACTCCAGACAAAACATCGTTCAACTGATTATCAGAGGTGCCTTGTCACGTGGTTGACCAATAACTCCAGACAAAACATCGTTCAACTGATTATCAGAGGTGCCTTGTCACGTGGTTGACCAATAACTCCAGACAAAACATCGTTCAACTGATTATCAGAGGTGCCTTGTCACGTGGTTGACCAATAACTCCAGACAAAACATCGTTCAACTGATTATCAGAGGTGCCTTGTCACGTGGTTGACCAATAACTCCAGACAAAACATCGTTCAACTGATTATCAGAGGTGCCTTGTCACGTGGTTGACCAATAACTCCAGACAAAACATCGCTCAACTGATTAGCAGAGTGCCTTGTCACGTGGTTGACCAATAACTCCAGACAAAACATCGTTCAACTGATTATCAGAGGTGCCTTGTCACGTGGTTGACCAATTACTCCAGACAAAACATCGTTCAACTGATTATCAGAGGTGCATTGTCACGTGGTTGACCAATAACTCCAGACAAAACATTGTTCAACTGATTATCAGAGGTGCCTTGTCACGTGGTTGACCGATAACCCCAGACAAAACATCGTTCAACTGATTATCAGAGGTGCATTGTCACGTGGTTGACCAATTACTCCAGAGAAAACATCGTTCAACTGATTATCAAAATGACTTGTCACGTGGTTGCCCAATAACTCCAGACAAAACATCGTTCAACTGAATAAATAATTTTCCTGGTTACGTGGTTGACAAATAACTCCAGGCAAAATATTGAAAAGATAGAACACCTGCATGTAAACAAAGAAAATTTTGTGTAATTTTCTTACACAACCAACGTATAATAAATATAATGTGAGCCGAAGTTATCATAGCGTTACCAACGTAGTAGAATTCACTAACAACATGTCCTAACATGTATAGATTATTTCAACATGTCCTTACATGTATAGATTATTTCAACATGTCCTTACATGTATGGATTTTTTCAACATGTCCTAACATGTATGGATTATTCCAACATGTCCTAAAATGTATGGGTTATTCCAACATGTCCTAACATGTATGGATTATTCCAACATGTCCTAACATGTATGCATTATTCAGACATGTCCTTACATGTATGGATTATTTCAACATGTTTTAACATGTATGGATTATTTCAGACATGTCCTTACATGTATGGATTATTCCAACATGTCCTTACATGTATGGATTATTTCAACATGTCCTTACATGTATGGATTATTCCAGACATGTCCTTACATGTATGGATTATTCCAATATGTCCTCACATGTATGGATTATTCCAACACGTTCTTACATGTATGGATTATTCCAACACGTCCTTACATGTATGGATTATTTCAACATGTCCTAACATGTATGGATTATTCCAGACATGTCCTAAAATGTATGGGTTATTCCAACATGTCCTCACATGTGTGGATTATTCCAGACATGTCCTAAATGTATGGGTTATTCCAACATGTTCTAACATGTATGGATTATTTCAACATACCCTTACATGTATTGACTATTTCAACATGTCCTAACATGTCGGGATTATTTCAACATGTCCTTACATGTATGTATGGATTATTTCAACATGTCCTAACATGTATGGATTATTTCAACATGTCCTAACATGTATGGATTATTTCAACATGTCCTGACATGTATGGATTATTCCAACATGTCCAAACATGTATGGATTATTCCAGATATGTCCTTACATGTATGGATTATTCCAACATGACCTTACATGTATGGATTATTCCAACATGTCCTTACATGAATGGATTATTCCAATATGTCCAAACATGTATGGATTATTCCAATATGTCCTAACATGTATGGAATATTCCTACATTACGGCAAATCTGACTCCTGTTCAGTCATTAATAGTCATAACATAGAATCAAACCTAATAATAACCACTTCTGGTGACATTGAAATACTTCAATCTGAACTGTGATCGGGCAGCTTTCAAGAAAGAAACGCGTTTATCTACAGTTAAACAATATACAAAGCACTAATGTCGCTGGGATATTTGATAATAGGTACCTGTAATTGTTCGCCCCAATACAGGTGTTTAGCAGCTCACAGTGATGGTCAAAGTCGACGACGCATTTGTTACAATAATTACAATGGTATGACTTCGACCCACTGGAATAAATGAAAAAAAAATCAAAGATATTTACAGCTTAAACACGTAATGTGACAAAATAAATGCATATCAGAAATGGGAACATTCGGCAGACATAGCCTCCACATAGTCAAGTGTATAGAGGAATAGCGAGCATATGTTATAAAAATCATCTGTTTCAAAAAGTTTCTACAAACAATAAACGAAAATGAGACCCCTAGTTGTTTCACAGTGGAACGGTCAGTGGTAAAACAATTTGCCATATGGAGTTTAAACAATATTCTAGGGTGCAAACACCTCACACTTGCCCCTAGTAGGTTCTCATATGAACAAACAGAAATAAAATATTAGCTAACAACCTTTCAAATATTTATGCTGCAGTTTAGAAGATTGAAAATAGATTATATATCTTTGGGGTATAATCAGCCTCCACATTGTTCGCGTGATGGTCAAAAATAACCTTGTGAATCAGAAAGCAGCAAGTGTAGATAATAAACAGATGACACAGATCTGCAACAAGTGTAGATAATAAACAGATGACACAGATCTGCAACAAGTGTAGATAATAAACAAATGACACAGATCTGCAACAAGTGTAGATAATAAACAGATGACACAGATCTGCAACACGTGTAGATAATAAACAGATGACACAGATCTGCAACAAGTGTAGATAATAAACAGATGACACAGATCTGCAACAAGTGTAGATAATAAACAGATGACACAGATCTGCAACAAGTGTAGATAATAAACAGATGACACAGATCTGCAACAAGTGTAGATAATAAACAGATGACACAGATCTGCAACAAGTGTAGATAATAAACAGATGACCCAGATCTGCAACAAGTGTAGATAATAAACAGATGACACAGATCTGCAACAAGTGTAGATAATAAACAGATGACACAGATCTGTGTTGGCTGCTCTGAAACTTACACGTTTTCTCCAATGGATAACGGTCAAATCCCCATGAAGGAAAGGATTTTATAAAGTTGCGCCTTGGTGCACTAACAAGGGACGTTTCGTTGAGTTGACTTGTTTTGCAGCTGAGGTGACACCTTACGAGAAGAACTTAGAACTGGACAACTTTCAAGAATACAGCCTTCAACCATACAGACAATACATTTTTGTCAAGAGTTTTGTTGAAACATTTTATATATAGATTATAAATATGTAGAAAAACAACATTCTTTTCGAAGGGTACAAAATGGATAAACACAGTTTTTGAGTACTTACACGTTTACATTGCATATTGAGCAGAAGTTTGAAAGTTCTATTCTTTCATCGAGTTCTTTGCTTTGGTTTTCATGTTTCACAACATTCGGGTCTGACGGGTCGATGTAACAAACCGTGCAGATGCAAATCAGAAGAAGCAAAAGGATTACACCTGGAATCTTTTCACTGTCAAGGAAAATCCTTTTAAAAAGTTGCATGTCATAATGCCATTGTGTTATGGCTCCAACTTAAGTTATAAGTTTTAGTGGTAATACTGTATGCTTAATCCGAACCATGCAGAATATAAATATATGTTATGCAACAGAACTTAATCAGAAGCAGTTTATTCAGTGAACAGGCTCAATAACAATGAAACGGAGCAGGTGAATTTGATTGTTTTCCCTAAGGGCCACCATGAATGAAACAATAGAATTTAAGGAAAAGGGTATTACATTTTGCAAAAAAAGATAAATATTGTCTTGTAGCTTAGATATAAAAAAAATAATAATACTAAAGAGATGTAAATAATTGAAATGTTATAAGTAAAACAATAGTATGACTGCCAATGTTATCATGATGCGCCGCCCAGAATTGTTGACAACGGCCAAATTACCCCGGATGTTGTGCACAAATGCTATTGAAATCATGTAATTAAAAAAAATATTACCGAGCCTACAACATTTTCATATTTGTTTTGTTATGACGCTTTTAGAGTTCGATTTTCATCTATTTTGTTATATCCCAACAATCACTTGGGGATTATAATTGGTGTGCAGCTATAGTCACGTTGTTTACTGGGGGTCTGACCAGTACTTTCACCTTTTATGTGGCCTGTGGAAATCATAGTAGAATCCTGACTTGGGGATTATAAATGTTGTGCAGCTATAGTCACGTTGCTTCCTGGAGGGTCAAACCAGTACTTGTGGAAATCACGATAATTCCTGACCTGGGTAGGAGTTAAACCTGTAACCTCTGGATCTACTAGTCCAATACTCAAAAAGGATACAATATATGCTGGCAATCGCCATGTTGATGCAATCATCGGTGCTACACCACCAAAATAAAAAATGGCAATGACCGTTATGTAACTCCATGCAATTACTTGCCATGGATCTGGAGGCCAAGACCATCCGTTTCTTCTTATCTTTATGTCTTCCTCTTTTTCACTCATCTGAAACACAATTATACAATAAAACCCTGAATTTCGGAAAAACACATCATCAAGACTATACACTAATTAAGCATACATAGTGGCTAGTAGAAGTACTTATGCGCTTATTTTTTTAATGCGCTTATAATTAAGCCGCCAAATATGCGCTCATTTTTATATGCACTTATAGCTTAGGTTGACCGATTATAATCTTTGTTTTTTTTATAAATACTTTATTTATATTTATTATTATCAACTATAGATACACTGCAATAATCTTACGTAATCACTTATTGAAAGATCGCCTAAGTTCCCAGCTTACTGCAACTTTAAACACTGAGCTATGGATACCTGAGGAGGGGTTGCAAATTTGCACTAAATTTTGGGGTGAGATTGTAACTTTAGGGAAGTTTATGTGCTGATTGTTTGGATAGATTTTAACTATTAGAGACGGGTATACGCTTATTTTCAAGTATAAGTTATCGAGGAGAAATATGCATTTCAGTATGCGCTAATTTTAAATAGACTAGCTTACATAGTTTTAGTAACATATGGGTCCATTAAGAACTACAGAAATTATCAGAGCATTCTGTGGTTTCAATGAACAAAATGTTCATTAAAGACATTTGTATAAGCCACAGACCACATACATCTAAAAAAAAGAGAAGAAGCAATTCTTGTATATAACACAACCAAGTCCTTAAAATAAGAACCATCAAATACCAAATCAAAGTACTTAAATTACCAAAACCAAGTGGATATGGTTATTTGTTTTATTAATGCAGAGAAAACCAATATCTGTGATTCTCATGCAGTATCGTATTTAATTGTATGTCACACGCAGACAAATTAGGTTGAGTGTGGAAGTGTGTAAATTAGGGCTATAAAAATGCTTATCATCGACGGCCTGTGTAAGACATCGAAAGTTGCGTTTGCAGATTCTTTTAGTACGGGAAAGAACAACATGTCATTGAACATGCGAAAGAGTGCAAAAGCTTGTATAACTAGTTAACCCAATTTCGTGTTTTACACTGTTTTACTGCAGGCGTGCTCTGGTGTTGAAGAGATTAAAAGTTTGATTTACCAAAATCTTACAAACTAATCCTTGATTTTTACACGCCCGGTAAACACTGCCTCCTTCACCAAAAAGTGATGTTAAGAAACGGAGGCATGTATACTTCCGTGCTGGAGGCAACGTGATATTTTTTGTCAACAAAGGTGAGTACAATGTGTTTTTATTACAATTATTTTGAAAACATAAAAAATCGGAGAATGTCATTCCATGTAAATATGATTAAACATCATGTTCGACACCCTTTTTCCACCAGATATTACAAACTGGCTTGTCTACAACTTTTACAATGTGAAAGAAACTTGCACATTTAGTACCTTCCACCAAAATAATTGATTCTGGGGCCTGTAATTTTCTGCTATAGACATTTTATCGGTGAATATATAATAAATATGGTCTCCAGATGGTCCCTGAACAGAACAGATATGACTAACGGTCACATTAAGCGAACGAAGCTCATTTTAAAAGAAGTGCTGGAGGCATAGGGATGGTGCAGGCGGCATCGACGAGGTGCTGGAGCCAGAGCAATCTTTTTAACGTCTCCTTTTTTGCTATTACAATTCTAAATCATGTATAATTTTACGTAAGAATTCCATTATATAACGTTACAATATCAGACTTTCGAAGGTTACTTAAATACTTGTATATTTATTCTTTATTAAAATATATGAGAAACAGAAACTTGAAAGCCACTGAACACGACAAATATTAAATATTTTAAGTTTCATTTGAGAACGTTTATGACTCCCAGATACCGCTATTTTTAAAATTCAAGTATCATAACTAATGCACATTTTACATGCTTAGTATTTTATAATCATGCAACAGTTTCATATTTAGTGTAAATCCATTTCAGATTTGCCATGAATTCTGGTATAAGAAAGACGATTGTCTTGCGAAATCTGCGGATTCTGAATAGTTCAAATTGGAGAAACTTTCAAATAATAAAAATGCACCAGAAGGCTGCAGTCAATACAGTGTATTCTATAAGCCAAAGACGGTTTGCCTCCACTAACTCACGGAAGAACTATACTCATGGGGTTCACGTGCAAGCTAAACGACACAAATGTACAATCAGTGAAAAAAGATTAAACAATATCAGATTTTTTTATTATCTTAGAAAGGAACATGGTCGTGTTAAATATCAAATTGAAAATTGTAATAGTACGTTTGTTTACCACAGAAATTATGAAATGCACAATTTTAAGTTGAGTAGTGATATGTCGATGAAGAAAACTTTTTAGTGTGATTTGTGTCCAAAACATTTTTCCAAGCCCTTATTTAAACAGTATACTTCAGAAAACAGTCAACATCAATGATTCATGTTTGTGAACTCTTACATACAAGTATTTCACCAAATACTGCTAATACGCTAAATTTTGTTTATAATTTTTTTATGTCAGACTTCAAAACTAAACTATAGTATTCATATTTATAGGTCAATGCGTATTTTATTACAATGAATTATATGCTTTCTTTGTTTTAAAAACTATATTTAAAGTAAATAAATCTAAATTAAATACCAGAGCTCTGGAGTGAAAGCAGTTCTTTATGCTTTATGGCCAAAAAGTTTGTTTGGATGATTCAAAATACATTTAATTGTGGCAGTGTGTTTGTCAGTTTTTGCATTTTGCCTGCTTTTGTAACTTAATTACAATATGAGACTGTATTCTAGAAAAACCAAAGGATTTCATTAGTTCTTAATCAAGTACGATGTAAGTTTAGTATTACATTGTTAGGTATTATTTTAGTTTGACATTGTTGTTAACATGTAGACCAACAAATAGTAATGTTTTCTTATGATCTCAGTTTCAAAAGAAAATAAATACATAAAATAAATCTTTACACGTTTATTTCTATTCAGGACTCCCTAGAAAGAAAAAGAAAACACTGTCCAGATTGTATCTACTCTGCTTGCCAAAAGTTTGTAAATGTATTTATGTATCACTGGTATAATGCGTTTTGAGTCTTGTCGAGTGCAATAACCTTGGCCCGTTTATTTTATACCCAAATTGACTTCTGGGTTGTTCTCCCTGTGGTTCTCCCGATGCTGTGCAAAGGTTTATACAGTTTTTTTCTCCTTTTGTAAACTTGTGCTCTTGCTTGTCTGTTGAATAAGTGGCTGCTGAATATAAAAATAAAAATGTATTCGATAAATTTGTTAAAATAATGAAAAATAAAATCAACACATTATCAATTGGATCGTAGAACGAGTTAGCATTGAAATGCAAACGATTGATCATCAGTTACGTTTCCTCGACGCTTAGATGTAAGCAAGACAAAATTGATCACCAGCTTCTCATTATGTACGCTTTAAATCAGGAATCTAGACTACCAGGTCTAGATTCCTGTTCAAATGTAAGCAATACATGAATTGATCCTCGGCTTCGATATGTACGCTTTAAATGTAAGCAGCACACGAATCGATTGTTAAGTAATGTAATAATTAGCGTAAGTTTTTAAAGTCCCAGTTAAAGTATAATGCTCGGATGTATGTCGTTACCGTTGCAGTTCGACCCGGTCTAAGCTTCTTTCATTTATAATTAAGGTGGTATCATTTGTCACAATATACTCTTAAAGTTGGGGGGATTGTGGTTTCCTATTTTCATAAAATTTCATATTATTTAATAAATATTAATGTTCTTATTACTTCAGATATCAATTATAGGGCAAATAAATGTTACAGGTCAATCAGGAATTATAAAAAATTAGAAATATGAAACAATTTCTCTCACTGAGTGTAGCCTTATTGCCAATAAGTTCAATCAACTTTACTAGAAAAATAGTTATAAACAATACAAACATGAATTTCAAGTTTTCCTTTTGTAGTTACTGGGAGAAACATGTTTTGCTATTGTTCTAGTAAAGTTTATTGAACTAAATTCTAAGACATTGTTAACCTCGATATAGACAACCTTCCTGTGACTGTAGTTTAATACTACAGTGGATAATTTGGAAGTTTGGACTCCCGGCAATAAGGCTACACTCAGTAAGAGAAATTGTTTAATTTTTTTATAATTCCTGATTCCCCTGTAACATTTATATGCCCTTTATAGATATCAGAAGTAATAAGAATATTTTTAATTATTAAATAACATGAAATTTTATGAAAATAGGAAACCTCACTCCCCCCCCCCCCCCCAACTTTATCAGTATATTGTGACAAATGATACCACATTAATATTGTATGAACCATATCTATATTGCTTTCGCGTATATGCGTACATCAATTGTAAAAATCATGATGGTTTTGGCTCCAGCACATCGTCGATGCCGCCTGCACCATCCCTATGCCTCCAGCACTTCCTTTAAAGTGGGCTTAGTTCGCTACATGTGACCTTTAACCATATCTGTTTTGTTCAGAGACCATTTGGGGACTACATTTATTAATTATCCACGAATAAAATGTCGATATCAATAATAACAGGCCCCAGAATCAAATATTTTGATAGACTATATCAAAATATGCAAGTTTCTTTCGCATTGTAAAAGTTGTAGAAAAGCCAGTTTGTAATATCTGACGAAAAAAATGGTGTCGAACATGCGGTTCAATCATATTTACATGGAATGACATTCTCCGATTTTTGAAACAACTAATGTTTACTAAAGAAAATGTAATTAAAAAATATTGTACTCACCGTTGTTGACAAAAATATAACGATGCCTCCAGCACGGAAGTGAACATGCCTCCGTTTCTTAACATCACTTTTTGTTGAAGGAGGCAGTGTTTACTGGGCGTGTTTTAGTAGCCGTCAACATTGTTATGCTTTTCACAGCAGCCTTTCTTTTCCATTTTTGATATACATTTTAAATGATTTAACTTGTCACGCAATATTTCATTTTATTGTTTTTAATACTCGTTGTGTTAACGACCCTTTCTTTTGTCAGAATTATTTTTGACTGTACTTTGTTATTTTATTTTTGTTTTATTTGTTGTTCTGTTATTTCTTTTTTGTGTGTTTTGTTTTGTGTTTATGCCTAAAACAGATCTTTTTCGCTATAACATAAATTGAATAATTACCAATAAAATTTCTTAACACATATATTTCTTCATAAAAATATAATAAACATAATTCATATATCGGGTTTGTTATTTTAAAATCAAACATCTAGCCAATTTTAAAGATGCATTTATTTCTCCGATATGATGTTATGTATTCAAAAATACTAATATAATTTACATTACCCTTCATTTAAATCTTCCGTCCTGCATCAAAGTAATAGGCTTCGAGATAAAATTTACCAAATTTTTATAACGTGTTACACGTAACTATGTCCTCTTAAGATTTTGACGTTGTTTCCAAGACGTCGTGTATACGTCACTGATTTGTGTACACATTTCGTTAGTTGTGACTATTTTTGGAATTAATTGTTTAAGCATGTCAACAATATTCTTACACTTTATTAACAATATAAGGGAGGTAGTCTCCTGTTTAACAGGAAAACAAAACATAGGAAAATATGATATTTTGAACAAATAAAAATTAATGAAAGCTATTAAAGGCGACTGGTTACGCATCAGAACGAGAGAATTAATTCACAAATACATTCTACAACTATTCCAACAGGGAAGTCAGTTATAATTCTATATTGAAGTTAAATTTGCACAAACACGAACAATATTGTTTTCAATTTTACTCAGACGTCTCGGTTTATTTAAACTATTTTTATTGCTGTGGTACCATTCATTGTATTTCGCGTGTGATAAAGTTTGAATTAGCGTATGGTAAATGCGCAAAATTAGATTCTATCAAAATCACAACATTAAATAGTAAATATGTTACGCTAGTAATATACAATGGCGTGAACTTTGCGTGAAACATAAATATATCACAGATAAATATTAATCCCAATGTAATCACCATATAAACTTTATATATACTGAACAAAAATAAAAAGACTGTTCTCTAAAACACAAATATTTATTCCCGACGTTTCAGGGGGATAACCCACCCCCCACCCCACCCCTTCTTCAAGGGGCTTTTACATTTACAACGTTAACATTGATAAGTGTATGTAAATCCATGTAAAAGCCCCTTGAAGAAGGGAGGTTTATCCCCCTGAAACGTCGGGAATAAATATTGTGTTTTAGAGAACAGTCTTCATATTGTGTTTCTTGACAAAACTAAAAAGCATTCACTTTTTATTCTTATATTCGCATTAACATATTTTCATTTAATCAGGTGGGCTTTGAATGGTGTTTTGTTAGTTAATCTCATTTGTTTTCAAGTTTAATTGTTCATGAACATACTTTTCCACACCAAGACCTGAGCAACTGCCAGTCGAAGAACATTAAATAATGGTTTACACAACACCAGATTCAATATTAAGGGAGGTAATTGGAAATGGTTGTTATTTTCAGCGTTGTTTATCGAGGATTAGGTGTTTTATAAATTTAAGTTTTGTGATTTTATTCATCACAAGCGGTAGAGAAAAATGATGTAATTCAAATAAATCCGGCTGCTAAATCCATGATAGTATAATGGACTGGACAATAAATAACTTGTGAAATAACCAGAAATGACGACCTTTTAAAGCATAAGCATCGGAATTTAATCAGCGAAATAAATGCGCGTTTAAGCAAGTTGATAATTTGTAAACATTGATGGTGAAAGTAATTTTACTACGTTTATAAACGCACGCGGTTGAAGGGCCTCATAATAACATCCCTTGGTTTGATAGCTAGAAGTGCTGTTATAAGTACAGTCTCACATGAAAAGCATGTATTGTACAGTACACATTCAGAAGGCAGTACCATTCCCTTTAGAGCAAAGATTCATAACGTTACTTACCCAGTTATTTCAACTCACTGCAGGCACTTCATAAAATATACTAAATTTCGGCTAAATTCGCTCCTTTCCAGCCATTTACCGGCGTTATGAAGCAGTACAATTAACCCTTTTCTCCATTAGATACACCTTTATTGCGTGGGGAAAACAGTTTAGATTCAGATCAGCTGGCACATCCGTTCCGTCTGATCAGGATCTAAACTGTTTCGCTTTTTTATTCATTAGTTTATTTCTGATTAAAATGCGACCAGTGCAGATTCTGATCAGACGGAATGGATGAGCCGGCTGATCTAGATCTACACTGGTCGGTCGCACACGCGTAAAAATACGTATATATGGAGGAAAGGGCTAATATAAACCACAACTTTGACATTGAAGCATTTCACCCTGAATTGTGAGAAGGCAGCTTTAAAAACATTAATATTCGAACGTTTGAGATGTACGCTTGCAGAGACGAAAACAAAAAAAAACTTTGGCAGTACATAGGGCAGAACATCAGAAATACCTGTGCATATCTTTATCGTTTGGAGTCGGTTTTAATACAAATATTCGAGAAACCAACAATGTAGAATACATGCAATAAAAATAAAGGTGATGTAATATTCTTAAACAGTAATCAATTATTTCATTATACAATAATGTAATTGTAATAATACAATTTCAACATGGATGTGACTTAAGCAATAATTTCTGTACTAATCTTGATAAAGAACAAGAGTTCGAAAATTCGAATAAGAGTGTATTTTATTTATAAATTTTATTGAGTAATCATTACGCTTGAATATATCGTTTGGTGTCGGTTTTAATACAAATATTTGAGAAACCAACAATGTAGAATACATGCAATAAAAATAAATGTGATGTAATATTCTTAAACAGTAATCATTACGCCTGAATATATCGTCTGGAGTCGGTTTTAATACAAATATTCGAGAAACCAACAATGTAGAATACATCCAATAAAAATAAATGTGATGTAATATTCTTAAACAGTCAACATACGAGTGAATATATTTAAAGCCCAAGTCGTTATAGCGTTAATAACACAGTTATATTCACTTACAACAAATTCTTTAATGTAATGATTATTCCTAAATTGTGGCGAAATTCGTGTCTGTCCAGTCACTAGGCATTATTTGGCGATACAACTTATATTAACCAGAACCGAGTGTTCCGCCCTGAAATGTGAATAGGCAGCTTTAACATCGACAACACAGCATAATAACTCTATGTGTAATATAAGAGACAGTTCATTATACTTACGTTTGTATTATTCCGTTCATGTCTGTCTTTACTTGTCTGGCTTTTCTCTCGTCCGGCTTTGTCATAGATACGACGTCACTTGACGTCATCGAATTTGATGCACAGACGTTGTTTGTTATGTCACCTCTTTTGTCTTACATTACTATATAAGGGACAAACCGTCGGATCCTTGTAATTATTTTATTACATTACCATTCTCAACGAAAATCAGCGCATTATAAGGGGAAAGTTGAACACGACTCATTGTTTTCAATAAATTTGTTGCCATATGACTACTTTTGTCTGTATTTCGGTGCAAATACTGAAAGTGTATGAAATTTTTTTTATTCTTATCAGCTCATGTTTATATCTAGTCTATGTCACTAACTTTTTTACCCAATTGAAAAACATCTTTAATGTTGTGTTCGTTGATTATTAAAGGCGAGATCACGAAAATGCGAAAACACAATGCGAGGTTGCGAAACAACGATGCGAAATCGAAAAACAACGATGTAAGATCGCGAAAGCAAGATGCGAGGGCGCGATATTAATATTCCCCTCGCATCGTACTTTTGCTATCGCGGTGTCCCTGGGGCGAGACCAAGAAAACGCGAAAACACGATTCGAGAATGCTAAACAACGATTTGAGATCGCGAAACTACGAAACGATGGCGCGATAATACGTACTTTTGCGACCTCGTATCGTTGTTTCGTGTTCTCGCATCGTGTTTTCGCAAACTTGCATAGTTGTTTCGCAATCTCACAAATTGTTTTTTTTTCGATTTCGTTGTGCTCGCCCAAGATGTCGAAAGGGCGAAACAACGATGGCCCCAAAGGAACACCGTACTGGACCGATTCTAGAAAAGTATATAGAACGTAGAACTGGTTCAATTGTATTTATGAACGAAAGATATAGGAAGGATAACAACAACGACTGTAGAAAAGAACGTAGAACTGGTTCGACCATAGGTGTCCGTATCATTTTTTAAAATAAAATTCCAATAAAAATTTGTTTTTGTTTTTCTTTTATATACAGAACGACGAAATAAGACTTAGTTTTCGTTATTAAGGGAAGTAACGTCGCGATTTTCTTGTTTCAGTGGTTTTCTCTCTTTGACAGTAGGGTTATAAATAAATGTACATGAGGGTTCTGACATTCTATTTATAGACAAATTCCTTGAAAACGTTATGACACTGAATTATTGGAAAAGTTTGTCTTTTGAAGTTGAAGCGAGCGTTTGTTTTGAAATGGGTAGATGAGGTGCCGAATTGATTAGCGACTTAAAGAATGTAGAATGTTCAAATTCAGTGAACTTGCACCAATTTTGGCATAAAATTGGATGATTTTTTTAAATATTTTAAAAATGTTTATGCCATAAAACTATGACGTCTGGTCAACCCCAAAAATGGCAAATTTACATATCAAATCATGTTTTCAGCTTCTAAATATTTGAATAAAAACTACTATTTAATTATATGTATAATGTGAATTGCGTTACATTTTGGACCTAATCAGAAAATATTGTATGATTTTGAATACTAATTCATGTTCCCTTTGCTTTTAATGTATATTTCCATGATGGTTTTAGTTTAAGGGCGTATTGTTCAGGCATACCCACTGTTATTATTTCATATGAATCTGGAGGACAATGTCCTTATTTTCAAGAAATATTTCTTTTTAATCCATACTGCTCTTTTTACTTCAAAAGAAAAGTATATTGTCGCGACCCAGCCAGGCCATAAAGGTGGTTCGAACCCAGGTTCATGCGACAACCAGGACTTGATTTAGCAAAACCCAGCTTAATTTACACCAGCATCATTAGCACCAATGAAAATCAAGCCGTGTACAATTAATTACCCTATGTATAAAATACCATTACAGGGTTTTTTCAGCACTGTCTGCGCCTCCGGAAAACGGAGGTGTTCCCAAATCAAACGGCACCAATCATATCCAGTTGTCATTTTTCTCAATTGAAAACATAATTTTTTTCCGAAATTTCGGCAAAAAAGCGCATTAAATATATCAAAATACACAGGTAATAGAAGAGTGACTTTCCTTTATCTAGAAATTGCAAGCGTTCAGTGAACCTGATGTAAGCATGAATATTTTCAGGACCTTCTTTCAACATTATAGCTATTAATTATATCAATAGATTTAGAACTATTGTGCAAAACTTTACAGAAAGTAACCGTAACTGCAGAAAATGCATCAAAATATGACTCGATAGACACGATATGAGTCTGGACATTTTGGGAATTTTTTATCGACAAAATGCCCATTTTGGGAATTTTCACATCGATAAAATGAGCCATTTTGGGAAATTTTGGTATGCACTTATTTAGCTTAAAACATTAATTTTTACATTACCAATATTCTTTTACCAGCTTTTTGGTCTTTATTCAAAGAAGCAATGCTAAACTGGTAACTTTTTAGCAAACTGTTATCAGAAAATAATTTTCTCATGTTTATTATTTATTATATGAAATTGAAATTAGGCAGAAAAAAACTCTGCATTAAGTGACTTAGAAGGCTGATGTAAAAGCCAGATGTGAGCTGCTTTGATAATTATAATTGAAAAATATTCAAAAATGATACATCAAATATCAGCATGCAAAATCTGATTCTTGCTTGACTGTTTCTACCAGGTCTCCTTGCCACAGGTAAAAGGTCAGGTGTCAGGCAAAATTATGCACAACTAGAGGGAAGCAATACTCCCCTATTGGTGCAAACATAAAATATAGGTATGAGTAGATGGGATCAAAGATGCCCATATGTTACTGCCCAATTTAAATATTTTTTTAAAAGAAAATAAAAGAGCTGTAAGGGAATGATGCGAGCAAACACTCACATATCACCCAATATAGTTCTGAATTACAACCTATACTTTGACTGGAAAAATATCAAGATTAATTCAATGCGCATTTAAGAACACATATTCTTAATGCAATAAATAATAACAGTTTTAGACGAAACTCGAGAAGAACAAGAACGGTTACTGTAACTGTTTCTACGATTGGCTGGTAGTCTAAAACGCCAGCCAATCGGAATGTACAATGTATTGTAAAAAAATGACATCGTAACTGACCAGTACCATCCGGAAGCATTATGGCTGTAAAAGTAAATATTTGAGACGACGCATACAAACCTAATGAAGATTTTAGCGTAAGATCGGGAAAATGTACAAGTTGTAGATAATGATTGAAAAATATGTATTTTATGTACGGGCCGTGTGAATATTTTATAGAAGCGGAAAGACACTAGGTAATGCCAAACCAAAATACTTTTTTGCGATCACCTCATCGATGTCGGCTGAAACGTTAGGCAATGTTTGAGGAGATATGAAAACTCTAGCAAAAAATCGGTTTGAGGAAATTCCAATCGGTTTTCGCGACATGTTAGCATAATGTAAGACTCATCTATTGCTGTATTGTTTAAGCTAGATTTGTTTGTATAAATTTTTTACTTCTTTTGGGATCACTATCAGTGTATGGGACCCGCTACATGGGAACCTGTATCTATATATATATCAAAAAAAACAAAAACATTTTTTTTTCTATATTTGAATTTTATTATTCAACAATGATATTAGGACACCTGTGGTTCGACTGTCAGAAAGATGGAAATAGGTAGAAAGGATAAATAGACCGACGGTTGAAAAGAACGTAGGAATATGTCGACTGTAGAAGGAAGAAGAACGTTGGGCTGTCGTATTAGCCCGATCTTTTTTACCTGTAAAGCTTCTACTTGGTTTTCCGCACTTAAGTCCGGCGAATGCTTCAACAAATGGCAGAAATTCAAGATGGCTTTAAAAGGTACACGTGTATACTTTATATCAATATTTAATGAAAATTTAGTTTTGAACACTATATTTTTCTGATTGTGAAAGTATCTGAATTTCCTTACATATGTTATTTTTTATTTTAACTAATAATTTAAGTCTGTTATTAATTTCTAAAGTCTATTAATTTCTTTTCGCATGTATTCATTCCAAATACGTTGACGTTTATGAAAAGAATGAAGTCTTATAAAAATACAAAGCTGAAAGTAAATGGATAATTAAAATACTTTGTAAGCACTTATTCACATATTTTACAAAAGAATCAGGTAACATCCCCGCTTTATATTTACTTATTATTATTGTAACGATTTAGTATTCTGCAGAGTATAAGGCGTGAATTTAAGCATATTTACTCGTAAACAACGTTACAACGTATGCAAAAGTGTTGTTTTCTTTTGTGCCCAGATGAAGTGGGGGATATAAATGTGCATTATAGTTTTTCATTACCTGCAAGTCCTTGTTGAGACAAATAAGGCTGGTTTGAGAAATTCTGAGCAAATCTGCGCTGGAGGTTGTTTATATATTTAGACCTTGCATTGGATTGTATTTCGGGGTCACCGGATCAAAAGGTCATTGCTACTACTTTTAGGACGGTAACTTTGTAATTTTCTTCAGCTATCCTCACCAAACTTAGTGTATTATGGTATCCATATCTTTTTGGTCAGAAAAGTAAAGTTTCCTGTAATCACATTTTGCACAAACAGACAGTTTATCCAAGGAGTGTTTTCATTTTACAAACAGAATTTGAGAAAATAATTGTATGACAAAATACAGGATTTAACATAAAAACAACAAATATTTGTTATAACCATATGTATTTAAACCATTTGAAGAAAAAGTACACCAAAGATATTGTGATGTCTCAGATACAATTATTGCTTTAACAAGAGAATTTTGATGACATTTTTGAAAAAAAAACAGGACCGATTCTAAAAATGATAAATTTTACCTGAGAAAAGGAATGAAGGATTTATATTTCTTAATAAAACGAACGAAGTAAAGCAAATATTATGAGTATCTATTTGTGCAGTATATTTTGTAGTTTTGAAAACTAATATGAAAAAGGTAAAATTTAATAGGAGACAAAACTACGAAATTTTGAAGAAATATTAGAGAAGTGACCAGATATACCAAATTTTGAAGAAGTGTCCGCATACGGAAAAAAAAATTAAATGTGTCCGAACTATTAAAAAAATGAAGACAGATCTTCAAATGAAAAAAAAAAGAACAAAATATGAAAAGTGAAAAAAAATATTATAAAAAAGTGACAAGATAATAAAAAACAGAACGGGGTCATATGAAAAAGGCAAAATTTTAAAAGTGAATAATTGTAGAAAAAAGAACGAGTTCTTACATGAAAAATGCAAAGTTTGAAAAATGAAGATTAAACAAAATTTTGGAGAAGGGTCCGTATATAAAAATGAAATTGAAATGTGTCAAAACTATTAAAAATTGAAGACGGTTCTTTAAATGAAAAAGAAAAACCAACAAAATATAAAACATGACAAGATTATACAAAAAATTGAACGGGACCTTATATAAAAACAAAAAATTAGAAAAGTGAAAGGATAACACACAATTTTCCTCCGCAGAACGAGTCTATGACTCCATCAAAGTCACAAAACACAGCCTTCCCACGCAGAAAAAAAAAAGAAGAGAGAAGAGAGATAGCATTTTTGTTATAAGTATGTCAATTCAAATCAGACGCAACAAACAATTAACGGAAAAGAGAACCATTGGGGATACCGCCTTGAAACGGTCATTGGCAAAACAATTTGCCACCGGGGGTTTAAACCAGGTTTAAGGGTGCACCAACCTCACACTTGCCGCAACAGTTTCTCATATCACAAAATAAGCACAATTTGTCTTTGTGAAATAACTCAAACCCACTCATCAGCTCAACAATGTTGCATGCAAAAGCACACAAACATATAAAACATAAGAAGCTAAGAGCATTGCAAAGCCGAAGGGGCGGGTACTCAATGATCTTACCGAGACCAGAGCTCCTGGAGTGAAATCAGAAAGAACACGATGACAGGGATAAAAGAAACAAATCTAGCTTCTAGGTTCTTTAAAGATGTAAATATCTTTGATTTTTTTTTCATTTTATTCCAGTGGGTCCAACTCATTCCATTCTGATTGTTGTAATAAATACGTCGTCGACTTAGACCATCACTGCGAGTTTTTGAATACCTGTATTGGGGCCGCCAACTACAGGTACCTATTATCAAATATCCCAGCGACATAAGTGCTTTGTTTATTGTTTGACTGTAGAGAAACGCTTTCCTTTCTTTAAAGCTGCCCGGTCACAGTTCAGATTGAAATATTTCCATTTCCCAGAAGTGGTTATTATTAACTTTAATAGTTTAATTCTATGTTATCACTATAAATGTCTGAACAGTAGCCAGATTTGCGGTAATGCTGGAATAATCCATACATGTTAGGACATGTTGTAAGTGAAATCTACATGTTGGAATAATCCATACATGTAAGGACATGTTATAAGTGAATTCTGCTACCTTAGTAACACTATAACAACTTCGGCTCACATTATATTTATTGTACGTTGATTGTGTAAGAAAATTACACAATATTTACTTTGTTTACATGTGTTCAACAGTTTAAGATAAATGCGCTCACATAATATTTTCGTTATTATACATTTTATAATTAGCTGACCGATGTTTTGCTTGGAGCTATTTGTCAACCATGTGACCAGGCACTTTTGATAATCAGCTGAACTTTGTTTTGTCTGGAGTTATTTGTCAACCACTTTTCCTTGCACCTTTGATAATCAGCTGAACTTTGTTTTGTCTGGAGTTATTTGTCAACCACTTTTCCTTGCACATTTGATAATCAGCTGAACGATGTTTTGTCTGGAGTTATTTGTCAACCACTTTTCATTGCACCTTTGATAATCAGCTGAACGATGTTTTGTCTGGAGTTATTTGTCAACCACTTTTCCTTGCACATTTGATAATCAGCTGAACGATGTTTTGTCTGGAGTTATTTGTCGACCACGTAACCAGGCAAATCATAAAATCAGCTGAACAATGTTTTGTCTATAGTTATTTGTCAACCACATGACCAGGAACCTTTGGTAATCAGCTGAAAGATGTTTTGCCTGTAGTTATTTGTCAACAACGTAACCAGGCACGTTTGATAATCAGCTGAACGATGATTTGCCTGGAGTTATTGGTCAACCACGTAACGAGGAACCTTTGATAATCAGTTGAACGAAGTTTTGTCTGGAGTTATTGCTCAACCACGAAACCAAGCACCTTTGATAATCAGCTGAAAGATGATTTGCCTGGAGTTATTGGTCAACCACGTAACCAGGCACCTTTGATAATCAGCTGAAAGATGATTTGCTTGTAGTTATTGGTCAACCACGAAACCAGGCACCCTTGATAATCAGCGGAACGATGTTTTGCCTGGAGTAATATGTCAACCACGTAACCAGGCACCCTTGATAATCAGTTGAATGATATTTTGTCTGGAGTTATTGGTCAACCACGTAACCAGGCACCCTTGATAATCAGTTGAATGATATTTTGTCTGGAGTTATTGGTCAACCACGTAACCAGGCACCCTTGATCATCAGCTGACTGATATTTTGTCTGGAGTTATTGGTCAACCACGTAACCAGGCACCCTTGATAATCAGCTGAATGATGTTTTGTCTGGAGTTATTGGTCAAACACGTAACCAGGCACCCTTGATAATCAGCTGAACAATGTTTTGTCTGGAGTTATTGGTCAAACATCTGCAGCATTTCGCATTCCGAAAAGGAATGCCTGGTTATTTACAGACAATTGCTTTGTTAACTTTTTAAAATCTTGATACTAATATTTTAGTCAGGACGAATTAAAGGATACTTCTTAATTAGCATTTTGTTTGCAATTTAGTATTTGCTTAAACATTTTAATAACTTCAGGTAGTTTGTTGGAACCTTGGTAGCAACTGAATTGTACATGGTTACAATAATGAGCGTTGCAACTATACTGTTTACTGCCTATTATCAGACGGACAGAAACATTTTGCAACCGTTTTCAGGTAATCTAAACTGTCAGCTTAAGATTTGCTTTAAGTTAAAATAATGAGAAAACAGAATAAAGTCATGACCAATATGACCAATATGACATTATGGTTGTGGCCTCCAGAGTGTTTCATCTTTACTTCTTATGATTGCAAGATCTATCTAAGACAGCTTTCTTTAAATATTTTAGCTTATTTTTATAGTAGCATGAAAAGAATAAAAAGATCAATTATGTTTAAGTCAAACAAGGCAAGAAATCTAGTTTTATAGATTTTAGTTTTCAAATTCTGTACCACAGTGCTTTGAAGCTAAAACTGAATAAACAACTAATTCTGGCAGAATAATTAAAAGCAGTAACACTGAATCGACTTTAAAGCTAAAACTGAATAAACGACTTATTCTGACAGAATTCTGAAATGCAGTAACACCGAAATGACTTTAAAGCTAAAACTGAATAAACAACGATTCTGACAGAATCATTAAAAGCAGTAACACTGAATCGACTTTAAAGCTAACACAGAATTAACATCAGAAGCTAATGGCATTGAAAAGCGAAGGGGCGGGTACTCAAAGACCACATCGAGACCAGACCACCCGGAGTCAAATTAGCAAGAACACGATGACAGGGATAAAAGAAAAAAATCTTCTTCTAGGTTCTTTAATAAAAGATTTCCAAATAAACATTCATCAACTGCCACCGTCGTGCAACTAAAGAGGGAAGCAAGTTGGGGCATGTGTGAGGTTTGTGCACCCTAGAACCCGGTTTAAACCTCCAGTGGCAATTTGTTTTGCCACTGACCGTTCCAAGGCGGTAATCCGAAGGGTTCTGTTTTTCGTTAAATGTTTGTGGCGTCTTATTTGAATTGGCATTCTTATAACAAGCATGCTCTTTCTCTTTCTCTTTTTTCGCTGCGTAGGGAGCTGTTTTTTTTTTTTTTAGTTTGGAGATTCCTGATATGCATATTTCACTTTTAAATGTTACTGTTTTTAATCATTCAGCCAGAATAAGTTGTTTATTTTTTAGCTTGGCGGCCGTAAAACGTCTCCCCATACATTCAATCGATACTTTTATCTTTTCATCCCTCAGGGATTGCTGTTTACATTCACTTTTCACACCCCTCCCCGACCACTCAAAATACCTCATATACTACATTGAAGGTTACATGTTCACCGACTTTTTGTTATGTTTAAATTTAGTTTATCATGTATTGTAATGAAAACAAAAGTGAAAGATGCGTATCAGGAATGGCCACATCCAGCAGACACAGCCTCCCCACATAGCCAATAGAGAGGAAAAGTGTGCATGATTTTTTCAATAGTTTCAATATCGACGCAACTAATAATAAACAAAAGTGAGAACCCGAGGGGTTACCGCCTTTGAACGGTCAGTGGCAAAAAAAGACGCCACTGGGGGTTTAAACCAGGTTCTATGGTGCACGCCAGTCAAAAAGAATCCAGTCAACCAGACAGCAAATTGCATTGAATGTAATCTTTTTCATAAAAAAAACATGAAAAAATTATCTTACTAATTTTTCTGTAAATGGTCACTTACCATAGACAAGGTCAGTAAGAGATGTCGTTTGAAAAATACTATGTTTCTCCTAAAACCATTTCAATTTTTTAAATAATTTTTTTAACCAACAAAACTCATATGCACTTTATTGCAAATTAATCTAGCTCTAAGAAAAAGTTTACTTCAAAGAAAAAATCCAAGAAGTTTTCAATCTACAGTCGAAAATGTCCACCATGGTATAGCGCTTTTTGACGTAACCAGAAAGGTATCGTCGAGTTTTCTTGTTTTTGCAGCTGAGGTGACTACGAGATGATCGTAGGACTGGAGAACTGTCAGCATGACAGACAATACATATTTATGGATTACAATTTCTTTCAACAAATTAATATTATACAATCAATTTTCATAGTTTTTTTTCCTTGACTTTCTTTGTCACCAAATCTCAGATGTCTGAAACCTGCGAACACCCTTTGTCTTTTCTTTGTTTGTCCTTTCCTGGATAACACTGGTAATGGTCTCAGTGCTTTTAATTTTCAATATTAAAACCAGATAACTTAAGCAAGTTAAATACAAAATAGAGAAATAGATGAAAAGGGAACTTTGAAGACCCTCGATCACGACAAATATGAAAATATTGCAGGCTCGGTTTCATTGAGCCTGCTCATGGGCAGTAATGGAAACGCTTTTTACTGCCCACGCCGCCTAGGCCCGGGTGAGCGCAACTCAATATTTACACCAATAAACAGTAAAGTTTTGATCCATCCCAAACGATGGTATGCATATGGCGGTGAACATAGAACCTTCAATGCGGTATTTTCAGATTAATACCATTCCATGTTCAGCGGCGTATGGTCCCCAGATAAAAGAATGGGTTTGCCCTAAACGAGGAAACGTTGGGCGGAACTAAACAGAATAGAATTTTGAGAGGGGATCTTAGAATATAAATCATGCATATCACAGACAACGCCAAAAGCAAAATTTAAAAAGCAGGAAGTATATCCCTGGGGGTGATTGAACAATATCCAAATTTATATTGGCTGGGATATTGAAACCACCCGATTTAAACTGGCCGAAATATTAACAAGAAATATCTTTAAAAAAGATAAACGGCGTTGATGGAAAAGATTTTTATATATAAGAAAGAAAGAAATAAAGACCGTGCAAAAATTTCGTCTGGTGATAATACGTCGATTAAAGAAGAATGTCTAACATTAACTGTACCTTCAGTTTCAATAAAATACCTCTTGTAGAGTTAGCACTAATGATGAATAAATGTCATTAAAATACAATAAATGAAAATAATAACAACTTGTTACAAGAGCGAAATCTACCAACTTTTACGTAAATTAACTTTAAAAGAAAGTGTCCCTCCCGAGTATTGAACCCGGGGCCTCCGCTTGAGAGGCGAGTGTGATAACCACTACACCAAGGCGTTTTTCATTTCTGGACTTGAAATTAACAATGAGTATCAAAGGAACTAGAAAGGAACCAGTAAGAACCAGAAATATCTGCACTTCTCTGTCGTTTTACACTGTGTATTGTACTCGAGTGTTTACCTGACACCTATGAATATTCCATATAAAATCGTATTTAAGCCATCAATTGACTTAACTGGTTATTTATACCGTAAATATCTTTTTCTCCAATACAATTAACGCTTTTTAAAACGAAAATGCCCGAACATATAAGCGCCAGGTAAATACTACACACAATATAAAAATCGTTACGGTAATCATTAACAAGACCCACTCATAACCAATTAAAATAATCTATTTGATTTTCCCGCTGCATAATACATTTTATTTACAATATTTCATTGGTCGAAAAACTAGGTCAAAAGTGAGCTTAGACAGCTAACGCCGAAAAATAAAAAAATAAATTTAGAAGTACTATTAACATAGAGTTTAAATATCGTGCTCGACGACCTTCAAAGGACGTAACAACAACAAAAATACTAACATAATTGCTTATTTTTCACAACGATAAAGAAAGCCCAGTTATTTAATATTTTTTGCGAAGAGCTTCGTTGAAACATTTTATATTTAGATCATAAATATGTTGAAAAACAACCCTCTTTTTGAAGGGTACAAAATATACATCAAGCATAAATACTATATATAGACAATATACAATATACACGTTGACCTTGCATATTTGACAGTAATTGGAAAGTTCGTATTTACTTCCGTCAAGATCTTTGTTGCGATATTCTTGTTTGAGAACATTCGAATCGGCTGGGTTGATGAACGATGCGATTGTAGTGCAAACTATCTGTAGGATGAGGCTTAATCCAGGAATCATGTCATTGTATGTATTAAGCCTCTCTCTTGCATGGTCGGCTAGGTGATACAGTAGTATTTGTATGGATTTAGCGTTTTTGTTTTAGTTTATCTATACATTGAAGACGTTTCCAAATACTCCACTTTAAGGAGAGCCATAACATAATGTGATGATTGCTTTTTATGAAAAAATTCCATTGTATGAACAGCGACCTTCAATTATATCACAAGTTATCAAGTGACGTCACCACGTAATTCATGACGTTAATGCTTACGCGCTATTTGTTTTTTTCTCTAAATAGCACGCAGAACAATCCAAAAATATAAACGCGATATTTACACTTCAACTTCGTCCTCTAAGATAAAGTCTTATTTATCTAACGAATCATAATTTCTAATGGTAAACAGTGTGACGTAATAATTTGAAAGGCGTGGCTAAAGTAGAATCGTTCACAATTTAATGGACGTTGCACAATGTTGTGACGTGAGACGTCGCCGAGCACGCACGTTTTGCCACAAACTAGAAACAAGCAGCATTCTGAGGTTTCACAAAGACGATCTATTCACTAAACACATTAGTACAAGCCACACACATTAACGTTATCAGGACCTGTTGTTAGGGAATGTTACTACGTAAGTAATGCAATAGAACCTTTTAGGTTGAATGTGTAAGAATATTAGGTCTAAACCACATTTATTTTTATTACATGTTTCTACAGTTTGAATAGTTTTGATAATTGAAGACACTTTATGTTTTTTCCCAATACGATACTTGGCGCCTTTTTTGCGAGAAAACCGATTGATAAAAGATTTTAGCACCACTCACATTGATGGTTTTATCGAATGTTTGCGAGGGTCATGAGCGACTTTGCAAACAATTTTCACAGTTTTTTACCTTGACTTTCTTTGTCACCAAATCTCAGATGTCTGAAATCTGCGAACACCCTTCTTCTTTTCTTTGTTTGTCCTTTCCTGAATAACACTGGTAATTGGTCTCAGTGCTTTCAATTTTCAATATATTAAAATCAGATATCTTTAGCAAGTTAAATACAAAATAAAGAAAACAACAACAAAAAAGTAACATTAATTGCTTATTTTTCACAACGACAGATACAGAAAGCCCAGTCATTTAATATTTTATGCGAAGAATTTCGTTGAAACATTTTATATTTAGATAATAAATATGGTGAAAAACGGCCCTCTTTTTGAAAAACAGGTGAAATATGCATATCAGGAATCGCCACATTTAGAAAAAACAGCCTCCCCACACAGCCAAGAAGAAGAGAGGGAGAGAGCATGGTTAATAAAATGATCAGTTTCAAAAGAGACACCACTAACAATTAACAAAAATGAGAACCCGAGGGGTAACGATCATGGAGTACCCGCCCGTTGGCTTTGCAATGCTATTAAATTCTTATGTTTACATGTTTGTATGCTTTTGCATGCTACATTGTTGAGCTGATGGATGGGTTGGAGTTATTTCACCAAGACAATTTGTACTTGTTTTGTGATACGAGAACCTGTTGGGGCAAGTTTGAGGTTGGTGCACCCTAGAACCTGGTTTAAACCCCCAGTGGCAATTTGTTTTGCCACTGACCGTTCCAAGGCGGTAACCCCTCTGGTTCTCACTTTCGTTATTTGTTTGTGACGTCCATTTTTAAACTGATTATTATAATACCATGCTCTCTTTTCCTCTCTACTTTTTGGCTGTGTGGGGAGGCTGTGTATGCTGGATGTGGCCATTCCTGATATGCTTATTTCATTTTTTGGAACGGTCAGAGGCAAATCAAATTGCCACTGGGGGTTTAAACCAGGTTCTAGGGTGCACCAACCTCACACTTGCCCCAACAGGTTCTCATATAACAAAACAAGTACAAGTTGTACTTGGTGAAAAAACTCCAACCCACTTATCGGCTTAACAATGTTGCATGCAAAAGCACACAAACATATAAAACATAAGAAGCTAAGAGCATTGCAAAGCCGAAGGGTACAAAATATACATCAAGCATAAATACAATATATAGTACTTGCACGTTGACCTGGCATATTGGACAGTAATTTGAAAGTTCCTGTTTCCTTCCATCGAGTTCTTTGTTGCTGTTTTCTTGTTTCAGAACATTCGGGTCGGCTGGGTTGATGAATGATACGATTATAGGCTAAACTATCAGTACGACGAGGCTCACTCCATCTCATTGTCAAGGAAAATCCTTTCAAAAAATAGCAGGTCATAATTATGTCACAGTATTATGGATAAGTGGAGTTATCAGTTTGAATAACCTCCCTTGATGGTAAATATGCTATTTTCAATCCATACTGAATGACAATCATCTTGTGTGGCAGTATATAGGCATACTTGAACTATAATTTTGGGCACGTTACGGGAAAAGGTACCTTCGGTCATATTTTGTGACATTTTAGTTGTTACTATATTTAGAAAAAAAAAACTTACAATAATATATTATTTTCTCATAACTAAACAGTGATTTTGTTACACATTTTTTAATAAAATCGTTTTTCTACCGCGAAATGCATAATAAATGTCGTCCGCTCAACTTTATGACGTCATTTTAAGGATTGACGTCAACCGTCCGAAGGTACCTTTTCCCGGGACGCGCCCCATTTTATGGAGACGGGGATTGTATGTACTAAGCCTCTCTCTTGCAAGGTGATACAGTCGTATTGATATGGATTTGGCGTTTTTGTTTTGGATATCTATACATAAAAGACGTTTCCAAATGAACCGAATCATATAAGTTACTCCACTTTTAGGAGAGCCATAACATAAACATGTTCAGCACAGGTATCAAGGACCTCGAAGGCTCACAACGCAACATCACTAGAAACGCATGGTAGTGACATGAGGCAATTATAGCTGTCAACTTTTATATTCAATATACTTAAATATAAAGATGTTTTATGCGATAGTAATCGAAAACTATTGTTTAAACATAAGGCAATTAATTCCTAGATTCTCATCCCCGCCCGCCCCTCAAAAATCACTCCGCCCCAACGTTTTTTATTTTGAAACAAAAAATGTGTACATCAAAATTTACATTACAAGTATTAATCGGTAGAGTACGCAAACATAGTACGAAACTTTTAAGTGTGAATTGCCTATTCATAGTCGGCTAGACGCTTATTTATCTTTGCAGTACACAAGCGTCGTTAGAAACAGTGAGAATGATTAATAAAAAACAATATTATAATTATAATAAATAAAATAAAATGAATATAAAAATAAAATAAATAATAATAATAATTATTATTATTATTATTTAAAAGCATTATTTTTCTGTGTACAACATCTAAGACATTGAAGTGTTCCGCCCTGAACTTTGAATAAGCAGCTTTTACATCGACAACACAACATAATCACTCTATGTGTAAGATTAGAGACAGTTACGTTTGTATCAATTCGTTCATTTCTGCTTTCACTTGTCTGGCTTGCTTATACGCTATCTCTCGTCCGGCTTTGTCATAGATATGATGTCACTTGACTTCATCAACTTTGCTGCACATACGTCACTTCTTTTGTCTTACAGTTACGTTTGTATCAATTCGTTCATTTCCTGGGTCTCTAACCAGTACTAACCAATTTCTCCGCAAGCGACTGACTGCTTCCTCACTCGAATCAGAGGTGAGGGACAAATGACTCTCAGACGCAATGTCCGAGTTCAATTGTCACGGAGAATTTTTTCCCGCCTCGGCTGGGGATCGAACTCACGACCCCTGGATTGACATTCCGATGCTCTTTCCACTGAGCTAGCCGGGCGGGCGCACTTAAAGCATGTAACATGAGTAGTTTATCAATAGCTAATCAGGTCTGTTTTCTTTATTGACGGTAGAAGTCTTAACCAAATTTTTACAGGGTCGCGAATATTCATTACGTCTGTGATAATTACATTATTACCGATCAAGTATGGATTCTTATTGGACATACATGATGACTACTGTATTTAACGTATCCTGTCACCAGTCTTACACAGGAGCCTTTGATTCATCTCCAGAGCGCCGATATTTTCTTACAGATCTGGTAAACTTTCGGATGTTGATTCCGTAAGTCAGCAGCAGACATAAAAAGTACACCAAGTCACAGAAATGAACCTCAGTCAAAATAATACTGCCCTGAATCTAGTGATTACCACACTGTGTTCCTTTTGAGTATATATACGATTATTAACAGTCAGTCTTTAGTCGTTGCTGAACTTGCGGACCTAACTTTTGTGACGGTGAATAAACTTCAGAGTTCTAAGACTAACGGAACGTTTTCATTGGTCAGTTATTCCGTAAATCATAACAATTGGTTGTGAACATTCCGTAAGCTATTTGTTTACACTTACGGAACTAATCCGCCAACTAGTATATATTTGGCGCTTGACTTTAGTCCGGGGCTACCCATCCGTAAGAACGGACATGGTTTAAAAGTTGTAGAGCATATACAGTGTCCGCAGAGAGGCGGAAAATCCGTGGAACATTGATAGTTTAATAGTTTTCCGTAAGTTTGGACGGAATTGGATATTATTTATTCATCAGACACATTAGAATCAATGATAATTCCGTAAGTTAGAAAAATCCGTAAGTTCCGAAATTCCGCAAGTCCTATGTATCCTGAATAGCCAGTGTATAACTATTATATCTCTTGAACATTAGGACAGTATTCATATATTCGGATTACTTCCCCGCCTCACGAACAGATCCAGATTATTTAAATTAACTCGTTTTCATTATACTAAATTAATCTCATTAAATAAATTATAGTTCACTGTCATTATGTGTGGTCTTATGGTAATTTGTCCATTTTGTGTATTTAAAAATTCGCTAAAAGCTATTAAGTTGCCTTACAGTACCGGCCCCAATTAGACAGCAGCACACCTAACACGCATTCATCGTTAGCTTTTTCCCTAACAATATATTATGCCATGTTTAATGTTAATTAAAATTTTCTGTGTATTTTTTTACCGTCTTTCTGTATTTCATCATATGGAAAAAGATGAATACGCCCCATTCAGATCAGTAATGTTACAGCTACAATACCTTGTTTAAGTTCTGGATAAACCATGAGACAAATGTCATGTAGCATTCTGAACAGACAATTTTTTTTCGTCAGCCTTTGAACGGGTCGGCATTAACGGCACATCGTTTGGTTATTAGCTGTCAGATGTTACACGATGGATATAATTATATTAAATAAGTAAGTTAGTAAGTATTTACCCCTTCCATACCTTTCCATTTTCCCTCCCGCTCCTCTTTACCTACCGCTCCTACCATTTAACCTCCACTCCCTTTATCCTCCCATCTCACCCTTTACACTCCCCGACCCCATTTAACCCTCCCCTCCCACCCTTTGCCATACCCGCTCTCCAAAAACCCTCCCTCACCAACCTTTAACATTCCCCGACCACCCCTTTATTCTCCCCTCCTACCCTTAACACTCCCAAATTCCCCTTAATCCTTCCCTCCCACTCTTTAGTCTCCCGAACCCTTTTAACCATCCCCTCCCATTCTTTACCCTCCCCGACCCCGTTAACCCCTCCCACCCTTTACCCTCTCCGACCCCCTTTAACTTTCCCGCCGCACCCTTAACCCTCTCCGATCCCTTCAACCCTCTCGTCGCTGCGTTTACCCTCCCCGACCCCATTTAGCTCTAGCCTCCCCTCCCACCCTTTAACCCTCCACTCCCTCTATCCTATAACCCTTCCCAACCACCACCCTTTAACCCTCCCCACCAATCCTTTAACCCCCTTCCCACCCTTTACCCTACCAATCCTTCCCTCTCATCTTTTACCCTACCCCACCCCCTTAAACTCCTACCACCCTTTACCCTACCCGACCCGCTTTAACCCTCCCCGTACACCTTTTAACCCTCCCCGACCCCTTAAACCCTCCCCATCCACCCTTTACCATCCCCGACCCCCTTTGACCTTCCACATCTACTCTTTAACTCTCCCCTCCCACCCTCTTTAAGCCTCCCTACCTACACTAAAACCTTCCCCTCCAACCCTTACCCTCTCTCTTATTCTTTCCCGCTCACCTTTAATTCTCCCCTGCCGCAACCCTTTTCCCTCTGCGCTCCCCTTTAACTCCCGACCTTTACCCTCCCCGACGCCCTTGTCACTCGTACTACCCTCCCAACCTACCCTTTCCCTTCCACCCCCTCCCTTTTACCCCTTGCCCTTCTCCCTTTACCCTCTCCCATTTCCCAGCCCTACCTCTCTTCCCCTGCCATCTCTTTCCCCTCCACCTTCCTCCCCTGTCCCTTCTCCTTTTTCCCCTTCACCCAAATCCCCTCATATTTCCCCACCCACGATTTACCTTCCAATGAACAAAAACTAATTAATTCATACCCTCCATCAAGGCTTAAGTAACCTTACGATCAACTGAAGGTAGACTTTCGCCAAGCGGTATCAAAATATCAGGGATTTAAGGCTCGACCACTTTTAAACTCTTTTCAGAGCCTTCGGTACTCCCAAACACCGAAGTACAGAAAAACGTCAAAATTCATTCTAATTCGAAACAAATAAAACTTTGCAGTTAGCTTCGTAATTTGAACAATTTTATTTCATCGTTAACTTTGTACATATGAAATATATCTAAATAAGTTTTTTATACCAACTATGAGAACACGTTAAATGATAACATTTTACTAATTTTCAGAATCTTTAAAATGTTTTCGAGAAAAAGGGATGTAATTCAATTATTTACTCAAAAAATCTAGGCTGTAAAGTTTTATATGAGGCATCAGAAATAGTGACCTGAATAGCGCAGTTGGGTAGGCTGCGAGCTATGAGAAGCATACTGATCTGGCGGGATAGGTTCGATTCGCATCAAAGGTATGAAATTTGAATTATCCTTGTGTAAGGGTCTTCTACACTCCTCCTTGAACCTTCATCGATAAAAAGAAAATGTTCAATATCTCAATAACGAGAAAATGTCGTTCAATGAAACTTTGCACTTATGAATGTTACTTATGTTTCATTATTTTGCAAATGGTGATACACGTTAGAATAGTAAAGAAAAATAGCGAGATCTAAAAATTCCATAAACTTCTATTTGAATAAATTCATAAGAGCTAAACAAAACAAAACATTATGTGTCTTCGTGACTTACATATGTAAACTAAGAGATATTAGTAAAAGTGTGTTGACCTTCAATTTCCTGGTCACGTAAACGGTTGACAAACCCTGATTTCTCGTTTATTAGTTAAATGTTCTTTACCAAGTGCACAACATTTTCTTGTCAGTATCGTTACACACATGTGGAATTTAAAATTATATTTTGTATTGCTTAGTTTTTGTGAATTTAAGCAAATAGAAAAATTATGGATTTTATGTCTCGATTTTTTTCTTTACTGTTCAAACTGTTCTTTATATTTGTAATTTTAAAAATAATGATACACTAATAACGATTATTTGGGCAAGGTTTCATTGAACGGGATTTTGCCGTTATTGCGATTTTAATGATTTCCCTTTTTATCGATGAAAGTGCAAGGAGGAGTGTAGTGGACCATTAATTTAAATTTTAGACCACTATTGATAGAAAGAAGTTGAAGTTTATGTTTTGTCCAACATGACATAAGAAAATGTTGATTTTTTTCTCCAAATAGTTCACACTCAGCCATTGCTTAAAAATTCTCGTAAATGTCATAGATCTATCATATTTTCGCTTATAGATCGTGTAGATTACAATTGAAATTTGCCGTTTTGACTACAAACCGCGTAATATGGATTTACCGAGCGTCCATTGTGTACATACCGGTCACGTGATCATCTATGTTAGCTGGATGACGTGACCGCTATTTATAGAATGACCGAGCGTCAGCTTTTCGTTTACGAACCTAATTTATTGTCGGTCATCCTGATGACCGACATATTATAATCGACCAAACTTGAGATCTTTAGCCTGAACACCGGTTAACAGTGACTCACGGTCCAGAACGGATAATTTAGACTATGCCACCTGTTTCTAAGACGAATGCAAAAGGAAAGTGTAGAGGCTGATGTTTGATTGCTTGATATATTATAGAGAAGAGGTTTACCGGAAAAGACATTAATGTATATAATCATGTTTCTTGTATACTTAATTTATTGTCGGTCATCCTGATGGCCGACATATTATAATGGACCAAACTTGAACGTTGAAGGGTAACACCGATTAACAGCGGCACCGTGGTCACTTTAGACAAAGCCGCCCCTCTAAAGCTTCAGAATGCTATTCCGTTCCCCCTATTTGCAAGAAAAGTCTTCTAAATGTTGATGAAACAATATATGGACGTTGTAGTAAGATCAAATCAGAAATTGAGCTGATCTATAACGACATGTTAAATTATATAAACATACGTGTGTTGTATTTTCTACAGGGTGTAGAAATAATGTTATGCGTCTTTTTTCTGGAAAGTCACGTGATGCAAACCTTCATTGCAAAATATTATTTGCTTATAAGTTGAACTGATACTTTATTTGAATCAGTCAACTGTTCAGGATGATCCCATATATGAAATAGATTCGATCCGTTATATTGATTTTGTTGGTCAAAAGCAAGACATCGTTTATGTTTTTTTCTTAGAGACTAATGAATATCCGACTTTGGCGGGAAAGGCTGTCTATAAACAAAAGTTTACAAAAAGCTAGTCGGTCATTAGCATACACTTTTAACCAAAAATGTATTCCAAAATATATAGAGTTTATGTTCAACAACAAAATATTGTCACTGTCCTAGGGTGGGCGGATGAGCAGCCTGACAGGGACTCAAATTATTATATTTACTATTCTGATCTTCAACAATTTCGTTAGAATGCTGAACTTCAACATGTAATATTGCTGGTTCTCGCACAATTTCCTGTTTTTGTTTGTTTGTTTTAATGTTGTCAAGTTCAGTGTATGCCATGTTAGATAAAATAATGCGGGTTTCAAAAAAACTCATGTCCATGCGTTGACTTTGAAAATTGATGGAAACTTTTACCCATGTGTTAACAGTACAAATTTTCTTTCTTGTGGTATATATCACCAAACATACGGTCGTGAAATAGTAGAGGCTTATAGCAAACGAGGAGATGTTTTAAACAAGAATTTAGGAGGAAGCGAATGCTCAGAACTTTGCCAAATTGTCAAAATATTGTCTTTTAACGAGAGATTTTGCTTTTTTTGCGCTTTCCAGTGCAAATGTTGTGAATGTTCTCAGAAATTAACGGAAGTTTAGCGAATGTGAGGTGACTATTGTTTAAAGTAAAAACAAGAGGTCAGCGATTTTGCAATTTGTTTGCGATTTCCATTGCAATTTCGGTGAATGTTCTCAGAAGTTACCGGAAGTTTTGGAAATTTGATATGACATTGTTTAAAGTAAACATAGGAGATCAGCATGGGCAATATTTTCATCTAATATCACAAGCATAGTCAAAGGGGCGGCGGTACGCTAAAAGACAGTCATCAATACCATCAATTTGCTGCGGACGACAGAGATAAACGACTAGGATGGCCACAGGAGGTTTATGTACACGTTCAGCGTGGTAGCATCAATAATGATTTTGTTTATTGAACTAGTCTAATATCAATTTAAAGGATAAATGGCGATACGTTACCTCAGTTACAAGTAATTCGGTAGTCAAGTTTGTTGAAAAATCATTTCAATCCATAATTACAAATGTAGTTGTTATCAGCTAATCAACCTCATAATTTTGCATTTCACGAGCGCACTATTGGAATGTTATAACCCGAGCTGCGAGAGTTGGATCTCTTCATTAGTTATGAACATTACATTTTATCATTTATTCGCAATTTAATACTCATTGAGCGGGACATTTATATATTATGCTCTTTCTCAAAGATTTGCATAAAAGTGCCTAGTTTTGAGCTTGTTGTGCAAAAACTGCCATGTTTTTAGATCTATCTATTTCCATGTCCTTTTGATATCTAAGTTGGAGCACTAATTACGATGCGGTATTTTATGGTTTTGAAATGCTTAAACGTCTTCAACAGGCTCAATGAAAACGAGCCTGCAATATTTTCGCATTTTTCGTCTTCGGTGGTTTTCAAAGTGACCTTTTCATCTATTTTATGAAAAAAAAACTTAAACGATTGTTTTAAAATAAAAACTTGGTAACCATTCTATACGTGCATCTTTATTTTTATCATTTAAACTTTAACTATTTAATTTATGTTACAAAACTTCCGCCGCCATAATATTCAAAACTTGCCCTTGAATATATGCATTATTAACGAAATACGAATTGATTTATTTTGATTCCCCTATTCCCTCTCAAAACCGCATCTATCCATGCATTCTTTTCTTGGGATCTATAGTGAACTGTTGAACTCGTCGCAGTTGCAATCCAAATTCAGTTTAACTTGTAAAAGATTTCCGGGGATACCCCTGACCCCAATGTCTGCTTCCCCATACACATGCAATAAAACGGATCTGGACTCGGTCTTGGGTTACTAAACAATAACATTATTTTGACAAGTACAGTAATGTAGACAACACAAGCACTATCAGTTCTATGTAAGGGCGATCTACTAGAATATACTGCAAGCAATGCAAAACCAGCCTTTAAAGAAGAAAAATAGTTGTGAAGAATTTTCAGAACAGTGGCATAACGACATTTTCTTTGATGATATATTAATTTAAATACAAATAGTGCTTCTTGAGTTTCTGTAATAGTTTCAGAGAAAATCGTTCAAACTAAACCAAAAGATATGAGCAGCATAAATCTTAAGTGAAAATAATAAATGCATCAGCATCCTAATTTATTGTTTACTGTCTTCTAACGCTCGTCAACTTCAAGTTTGACGAGATCTACTGACCCAACTAAAACTACACTTTATGAATGTTGGTAATGAATACTGAATATTATAAGCATGGCTTTCTGCTCAATGTACAAATAAGCATCGACTGTGGAAAGTTCTATGGTACCTCTTTGAGCATTCGCGTTAATGTAACATATTCATCACATTCGCTGGTGCTTAAACAACGTAATTATTTCTACAAGTCCTGAATAAAATAATTAATTACGTCTACCAGAGACTTGATTAATAATATTAATGTCTTTTGCCGGTTCACGTCTTCTTCATGTTTCAATAAATCAAACATCAGCCGTTCAACTTTGTTTGCATGCTTTAAAGTAACAGCATTGTACAATGTATAAATGTTTTCTTGTGTATGTTTTGTACATACAGAGAAATATAAATGGAAATAAACTTGAAACTTGAAACATCAACTAAATTCACAAATAGTTTGTCAGATACAATCTGTGTGACATTGATCAACAGAAATCTGGCCATATCATTGACTTACATTGGATCAAAAGTAAATACAAGCACGAATACATACCTACTTATTCTATTAATTTATTTGCTAATGACCGACTAGCTTTTTGGAAAGCTAAAACTTGTTTCTGTTATATTGATTCATTTTCATCCACGTAAGGCCAATGTAGCTCAATGATGTAGCTCAAACCGAAACCAGCGATAATGATTGGCTTTAACATTGATATATTAAACCATGACGTTATCTGGGTTATCTAAAATTGTATCAACAATAAGGTGTATGAAAATAACAAAACAAATGTTGTGTATAGTGTAATTAAATATTATAGTAGGCATTTATAGCATGAACATTGGATTAAATTAAAATGGCAGGAAGTAAATCTCAACTTAAACCTCAGAATTTTGATTATTTTCTGGTGCTCGATTTTGAAGCGACATGCATAGAAGTTGGCACTATATGTCCACAGGTACCATTGTATTTTATCATACATGATTAATATTAAAGTACGCACACCAAAATGTCCTATTAGCACCATTTTTCGATTGAAAAAACGTGTTTAATCGGTAAAAACAAAATGCTGCGTAAAACGAAAGTGTTGCTATATTTAGCGCATAAAACGTCATATGTCATTCACGTGACTTACTCCACAAAAGACTTTTTGCAGTCTACGAAGAAAAAAAATCCGCTTTTATCCTTAAATTTTGTTTAATGATACACAACAGAGAAAAATATGGAATTTTGTAAATCTTATATACGTTAAGAAAGATTTAATCAAATTTCATATTGTATGCTATTAAATTAGCCTTATTTTGCTAATATAGGCAAATACGCTCGTTTCCACTTTAACGTCAAGATTTGAGATATAAATTCATCGGTTTAACTGGCTGTAAAAGATTTCACGAAGAATGGCCTAATCTTTTAACCAATCTAAAAATATGGTGAGTAGGCTCACCAGATCCATATCTTCCTGGCTTTACTGCAAGTCGCAGAAGGGATGTTGCAAAAGTAGACTTTTACAGCAAAACTTACAAATCTATTTATTTATTCAACAAGTGAATAAGATTAATCAATATCATTAAAAAATGAAGCTCTGTGCAGTCATCATATTCGTCGGAAACATTGTAGACATTGAGCTGTCCCGACCCATCCCCAACCCCGACCCATCCCCCACCCACACTCATCTCCACCCATTAACAACCCCGATCCATCCCACATCCATACCCATCCCCCACCATCTCTCACCCCACCTAACGACCCCGTGTAGAATAAGGAAGTGTTCGATTTTCTGGAAACATACACAGTTGTCATGCCAATTAACGTGTGTATTTAATTTTAAGAGGTTTTGATTAACAGAAATTGAGAAGGCATTATTGTGGTGAATATATGAGATGTATCTTTTGTAGGAAATCATAGAATTCCCAGTACTAAAAATCAATGCAAAGACCCTTGAAACCGAAGCAATATTTCATGAGTACGTACAGCCGAGAGTTCACCGTCAGCTGAATTCATTCTGCACAAAGGTAATTTTACATATCTACGAGACCCTCTGAATATAAGGTTACCACTAATGATTTACAGTTTTTCATCTGTTATTATGCCCCCCTTCGAAGAAGCGGGGGTATATTGCTTTGCACATGTCGGTCGGTCGGTAGGTCGGTCGGTCGGTCCGTAGACCACATCTTGTCCGATCAATAACTAGACAACGCTTTGTGATACAGTCCTTATATTCGGTGTGGAGGTTGGTCATGACCAGTAGAAGACCCCTATTGATTTTGGGGTCAGTAGGTCAAAGGTCAAGGTCACAGTGGCCTTGACCACAAAAACCTTGTCCGATCAATAACTAGACAACGCTTTGTGATACAGTCCTCATATTTGGTGTGGAGGTTGGTCATGACCAGTAGAAGACCCCTATTGATTTTGGGGTCAGTAGGTCAAAGGTCAAGGTCACAGTGGCCTTGACCACAAAAACCTTGTCCGATCAATAACTAGACAACGCTTTGTGATACAGTCCTCATATTTGGTGTGGAGGTTGGTCATGACCAGTAGAAGACCCCTATTGATTTTGGGGTCAGTAGGTCAAAGGTCAAGGTCACAGTGGCCTTTACCACAAAAACCTTGTCCGATCAATAACTAGACAACGCTTTGTGATACAGTCCTCATATATGGTGTGGAGGTTGGTCATGACCAATAGAAGAACCCTATTGATTTTAGGATCAGTAGGTCAAAGGTCAAGGTCACAGTGGCCTTTGCATACAAAAACGTTGTCCGATCAATAACTAGACAACGCTTTGTGATACAGACCTCATATTTGGTGTGGAAGTTGGTCGTGACCAGTAGAAGACCCCTATTGGTTTTGGGGTCAGTAGGTCAAAGGTCAAGGTCACGGTGGCCTTGACAACAAAAAACCTTGTTCGATCAATAACTAGACAACGTTTTTATGTTTATTTGTATAATAAAATAAAATAGGTCAAAGGTCAAGGTCACGGTGGCCTTGACAACAAAAAACCTTGTTCGATCAATAACTAGACAACGTTTTTATGTTTATTTGTATAATAAAATAAAATACTTCTCAGTGTAAAGTTGTGATTATTTTTCCCCATGACAATTTCAAGTAAAGATATATATTAATGATCCATAACATTAATTATGCCCCCCTTCGAAGAAGCGGGGGTATATTGCTTTGCACATGTCGGTCGGTCGGTAGGTCGGTCGGTCGGTCGGTCGGTCGGTCGGTCGGTCGGTCCGTAGACCACATCTTGTCCGATCAATAACTAGACAACGCTTTGTGATACAGTCCTTATATTTGGTGTGGAGGTTGGTCATGACCAGTAGAAGACCCCTATTGATTTTGGGGTCAGTAGGTCAAAGGTCAAGGTCACAGTGGCCTTGACCACAAAAACCTTGTCCGATCAATAACTAGACAACGCTTTGTGATACAGTCCTCATATTTGGTGTGGAGGTTGGTCATGACCAGTAGAAGACCCCTATTGATTTTGGGGTCAGTAGGTCAAAGGTCAAGGTCACTGTGGCCTTGACCACAAAAACCTTGTCCGATCAAAAACTAGACAACGCTTTGTGATACAGTCCTCATATTTGGTGTGGAGGTTGGTCATGACCAGTAGAAGACCCCTATTGATTTTGGGGTCAGTAGGTCAAAGGTCAAGGTCACAGTGGCCTTGACCACAAAAACCTTGTCCGATCAATAACTAGACAACGCTTTGTGATACAGTCCTCATATTTGGTGTGGAGGTTGGTCATGACCAATAGAAGAACCCTATTGATTTTAGGATCAGTAGGTCAAAGGTCAAGGTCACAGTGGCCTTTGCATACAAAAACGTTGTCCGATCAATAACTAGACAACGCTTTGTGATACAGACCTCATATTTGGTGTGGAAGTTGGTCGTGACCAGTAGAAGACCCCTATTGGTTTTTGGGTCAGTAGGTCAAAGGTCAAGGTCACGGTGGCCTTGACAACAAAAAACCTTGTTCGATCAATAACTAGACAACGTTTTTTTTATACAGTCCTAATATATGGTGTGGAGGTTGGTCATGACCAGTACAAGACCCCTATTGATTTTGTCCTCATATTTGGTATGAATGTTGGTCATGACCAGTAGAAGACCCCTATTGATTTTGGGGTCAGTAGGTCAAAGGTCAAGGTCAAAGTGGCCTTTGTACACAAAAACCTTGTCCGATCAATAACTAGACAACGCTTTGTGATACAGTCCTCATATTTGGTGTCGAGGTTGGCCATGACCAGTACAAGACCCCTATTGATTATGGGGTCATTATGTTAAAGGTCAAGGTCACAGTGGCTTTGACAACAAAAAAACCTTGTCTGATCAATAACTAGACAACACTTTGAGATACAGTCCTCAAATTTGGTGTGTATGTTGATCATGACCAGTACACGACCTCTACTGATTTTGGGGTCAGTAGGTCAAAGGTCAAGGTCACGGAGGCCTTGACAACAAAAAACCTTGTTCGATACATTCTATACCAAGACTTTTATCTTTACCTGTTCAACAGGAAAACAAAAACAACTGTCATTACCACATCTGCCAAAGAAAAGGTACTGTTACATAATTGATGACCAATATCTGTGTTTAATGAAAGCCTTTTATGATGTTTATTTGTATAATAAAATAAAATACTTCTCAGTGTAAAGTTGTGATTATTTTTCCCCATGACAATTTCAAGTAAAGATATATATTAATGATCCATAACATTAATTTTAAACTATTTCAATATATGCCGTGTCATAAATAGGCACTGATTATCACTCACTTGTGTTTATTAAATGCTTTGGTTTCGTATGGATGGTCACTAAAGCCTGCACATTACCGGAATTGACATAACACTAGAGCTACTATATCTCCGCCAATAGCGAATATTTAAATGACAATAAAATCCTTTGTGTTAGACTAGGTTAATCTACACGCGCTTATGTTTGTCGAGGTAAATGTAATCCTCTCATTGGATGACCTGGTTATTGATATATAGGAGTTCCACCGTCTTGTAAATTGCTTTCATGACTGGTACCCTTCATTGCTAAAGCTTACAAAAGTCTCTAAATTTCCAAAAATTTAAATTCAATGCTAATAGATGTCACTTGCACGTCAGGGGGGGGGGGGGGGGGGGGGGGGGGCATTTGTGTTTGACAAACACCTCTTGTTATGATAAATACGAAGTGTATTGATTTCCCTGTAAATTGTTGTTCTGCGTTGTTTTTTTTTGTGTTTGGATGTTAATAGTATTTTAAGGAATGTTCAGGTCAAGATATTTTTTACTGTTAAAACTTTTCATAAAATATGTAACTTAAAGGTTCTTTATTAAATACCATCGATTTGTGCAAAGTTTCATCGAATTGCATTTTGCCGATTTAGAGAGTTTGTTGTTTTTTACCGACGACAGTGCAATGATGAAAGAAGAAGTAAGCCCTTAATGATTTTTTAACATGTTACCGGACGATTAACTTCATTTTAAGATTACATTATCTACTGTTACACGCCATTGTCTTTCAGTTGACTGGAATCACTCAGGGAATGGTGGATCATCAACCACATATAGAAACGGTTCTCCAGGTAAACACTTGATTTGAGATAATTGACACCTAATCAGGAACAAAGAGAATTAGAGAGAGAGAGAGAGAGAGAGACAGAGAGACAGAGAGAGAGAGAGAGAGAGAGAGAGAGAGAGAGAGAGAGAGAGAGAGAGAGAGAGGGGAGAACTGGTAATACCGTAATTGTGTGGACATTTTCACCATTTTTTACCGGACTCTTGGGGACCTATCGTAATTCTGAGGACATTGTGTGGGTCCCCACTGTTACGGTAGTGCATTAAAATCCTTACGTCATGGTAAGGTCATAAAATGTATTAATAGCTATGTCCCCTCAAAAATGTGAGTAATGAAAACTTGATCTGACCCCATATATCATATAGGAAATCGAGAGAGGTGTCCCCAGAATGCGAGAGAGTTCTAAGATACCGTAACTGCAGGGACTCAAAACCAGAGAGAGAGAGAGAGAGAGATAGAGAGAGAGAGAGAGAGAGAGAGAGAGGGGAGAGAGAGAGAGAGAGGGAGAGAGAGAGAGGGAGGGAGGGAGGTAGGGAGGGAGGGAGGGAGAGAGGGGCATATCAGGAATAGCCATGGATTTATGAAATTATACAAAAAAGTGAACTATGCATACAAGGGAATTGCCCAATTAAAATACACAGCTTCCCCACACAGAGGAAGAAGAAGAGAGGAAGAGAAAGTTTGTAAATTTACCAATTTCAAAACAATCACCACAAACGGTTTGCATATATGCGAACCCGAGGGGTTACCGCCTTGGAACGAAAGTTCTTATATGACACCACATACAACAAAAAAGAGAACTTGATGAGTTGCCACATTGGAACCGTCGGTGGCAAAACAATTTTAACGATTATAACGACTGTTACCACAACATCCTTTGACATCAAAGATCAAAGGTCCTCTCAACGTTTAATCCGACCTGGATGTTAAAAGTAGCAGACAGTCTCTCTGGAATACTGTAGCCGTAGATGAGACGATACATAAAAGTGAAATATGCATCCCAAGAAATGCCACATCGGGCAGACACAGCTATAAAAATAGATCTGCAGACAGCTAAAAAATAGAGGAGAAGAGAGCATGGCGATACAATGATAAGTTTCAAAATAGACGCCACAAACAATGAACGAAAGTGAGAACCCAATGGATTACCGCCTAGGAACGGTCAGTGGCAAAACAATTTGCCACTGGGCATTTCAGCCAGATTCTATGTTCACCACCCTCACACTTGCCCCAACCGATTCTTATATGAACAAACAAGTACACGTTGTCTTGGTGAAATAACTCAAACCCAACAATCATCTCGACAATGTTGCATGCAAAAGCACCCAAACATACAAAACAAAAGAAGGTAATAGCATGGTGTAAAGCAAAAGGGCGGGTACTCAATGAACTTAACGAGAACGGAGTCAAATCAGCAAGAACTCGATGATAGGGATAAAAGAAGCAAATCCATAATTAGAAAGTTACATGTGCATGTGAGATGTTTACAATAGCTGAAAAGGACTCTATTAGCAGAAAAAAATGTTGTTGAACTAACGCTATTATACTTTCCTTTTTAATTGCACTCTATCAATACTGATAAATAAAAGTATTCATGTCATCCAAAAAATTGTGATACAGTTTTTGTGCATACTGACGTATTTATATTCAATTACAATTTTCAGTTCTACTGATAAGACTATTCTCACAATGTTATAAAACTGAGAATGGAAACCAGTCTCAAATCTCAAGCAACTGCGTGAGATTTAAGACTGGTTTCAAATCTCAGTTGTATTATCTTCAACCAATATCAAGTTGATTGTATCGTTGCAGAAATTCCATCAATGGATGAAAGACAACCAGTTACTAGACCCTAATGTGCAATCACTGTTCGTCACTTGTGGAGGCTGGGATCTCATGAAAATGTAAGAACATGGTGATTGTATTTGAAAACACGTATCATATTTTTTTTGTTGAACAAGAACAACATTAACATCTTTCGGTTCTTTAGTTTACTCTAGAAACATTTATGCAAAGTTATGAATTTAATTCTATGTTTGAAAAAGTCCTCAGGCCTGGAGGATCAGGTACCAATATTGAGTGCCTTCATAGCCTGGGTACATCTTTAAATGTTGTGTAGTTGTTTTTTTGTGTGTTTTAAGTATACTTAATTCTGCTGGATGTGGACATTTCTGATATGTATATTTCACTGTCTTAAATAGGATCGATTGGGTTACTGCCCTCGAATGATCAGCGGCGAAACATTTAACCAGAGGGGTTTGAACCAGGTTCTTGGACTCACACTCCTTACCATCAGTTTTTCATACGAAAGTTTTCCAGGTTATGAAATAAAAACCCATTGGGGGGCTGCATTGAATAAACAGTGGTGAAATATTTTACCAGGTTTACCAGATTTGAAATCAGATTCTAGAGAGCACCAACCTTACACTTGCCGTTTCAATTCCCCATATAAACGAACGCGTACAAGTTTCCTCGGTGAATGAACTCCAGCCCACCCATAACTTGGCAATGTTGCATGAATAAACACTCAACCATTACGTGTCTGAGTTATATTTAGTGCAGTTTCCAGTCTGTTGGGCAAATCGGCATACATTATTTTGCCTAAATGGTTATTTTAATATCGTAAGACTTGTGGTCCAGACATTTACTGTTAATATATATATTGTGAATTATGGATTTTTTTCAGTGAAATAAAAATGGTTATTTCACTGTTTTAAAACTGTGGAATACCGTTTTTGTCTTCACTTTTTTAGCCGAACTACTTTTTTAAGCTTATGACTTATTTTTGTTCTGCCAATAATGGCATGATAATTCTTTTGAAAATGATGTAAATTTAAATTACCTCGTTAGGAAAACATAAAATTAAAAGAAAATGTGTTTGTTTTGAAATATCTGTGAATACCAGAAACTGATATTTTCGACTCTCGTGAAAATATTTGTTTCTGGAGTTCACGCGTGAAATAAAATTGCAATTTCACTGAAACAAAACATATACCATCTATTGCATATTCAAGCTTTACCACTGTTTTAAAATATGACCTTTTCCCATCTTAAATATTGCAAAGTATATAGGAAACCCACAGGATTCAGGACTTCCCTAGCGGGTCATATCTATAACTATTAATGTACAATGATAAATATGAATAAAAATATTTCTTTTAGGTTGCCATCACAAGCTAATTATTTCAACTTTAAGACAGCTAGTTACTTTAACAAGTGGCTGAATATTAAAAAGGTAGGCATTTACAATGTATTAAAATGTTTTATAAGCTTGAATCTTATAAATATATACTAATAAGATTGAAATTTACATTATACTGAAATGTTTAATACGCGTTCATGATATCTAGTAGTCCTGTGTTCTTCGGTCCGTGTCCGATCAATGACGAAGTAACAATGAAACAGTCAATTACCTCGGTGTATCAAAAGCTCAAATGTCAATGTCACAATAACATTAAAAATTGATATCGGGTCATTTACCTCGATGTTTCAAAGGCTCAAATGTCAAGGTCACAATAACATTTAAAATTGATATCGGGTCAATTACCTGGGTGTATCAAAGGCTCAAATGTCAAGGTCACAATAACATTAAAAATTGATATCGGGTCAATTATCTCGATGTTTCAAAGGCTCAAATGTCAAGGTCACAATAACACCAAACAAATTGATATCGGGTCAATTACCTGGGTGTATCAAAGGCTCAAATGTCAAGGATTTCCAGTCATGAATGATGACTGACCAATTATCCAGGCCTGGTTTGAAAATATGTTTTTGTCAGTAGAAGGCACCTATTAATCCTGGGGTCAAAGGTTTATGAAAATTAAATATATAAAAAAATAACATTAGATCTACGAATGAATGAAGATTGTTTTTGTTAGAACAGGCCCCTAAAAAGTCTCATAAAGACCTAGTGTTAATGCAAGCTGAAACTTTAAAAAATATATGGATCCTGTTAATAAGAAAACAGTTTGGCCTTCGGCCACCAAACATAAGGAGCTCGGTCATTGTGAGTTGATTTTAGTTGTACTACTCTGAAAACTATGAATTTAATTTTATGCATCTCCAGGGTATGCGTTTGTTTAAACCAATAGTATACACTCAATTAAATTTTGAAAGCAATTTCTAGAAGTTAATTTTCCAAATTTGTGACAGCTGATATTGAAAAAGCAAATAAACTGACATCGAGTTTGATTACAACAATTAGATGAAAAAGGAACTTTAAAAGATTTTGACCATAACCATTATCAGACTATTTCAGGCTTTGTTTGATTGAGCCTGTTCATGAGCAGTAATGAAAATGTATAATACTGCCAACGCTGTCTAGCCCCGGTTGAGCGCAACTGAATTTTTTCACAAAATTCAATATAAAATCGTGCTCGGTCGAATTTAAAGGGCTTTATTGATAACAGCACTTATGCAATTTACGGGAAGACGTTTGACGACCCCCACACGGTTCAAGCCAATTTATTACAAAAACTCGTACAATGATGGTTTTAATAGTTATATGATTTTTTTTTTGTTCTTGAAGGCGTATAACGAGGTGACATCAATTTACCCTAAAGACATGATGCAAATGCTGCGGGGACTTAACATTCCTCACCAGGGTAGACAACATAGTGGAATAGGTATGCACTGAATCTCTGATTTTACGATGTTTGTGTGGAATTAAGTACAAGCGCGAGTACTAAAGTCTAAGAAATTATTCGATGGAGTCAGTAAGTTTTACATAATTTAGCACAGTTTGTATCTGTCTAACTGCAAAATTCATACTGGTCACAGTTTGTCTATTACTTAATTAAATATTAACTTGACGCGTTAAATGTTATTAATTGTCAACACAGTCTTTTAGTTTGTGATTTAACCTTAAAAATAAATATTTTTACAGATGACTGCATAAACATTGCTAACATTCTCACAGAACTTCTGAAACGAGGCTATGTTGCAAAGATCTCAGGCTCAATACGATAGATTAAATTATATAGAACCATGAAATATCCTGCATACAAGAAATATATGTAATGTTCTTTCATTATCACGGTATATTGTTCAAATGACATGGGCATGATCCGATAATATTAACAATACTGTTCGGTTGGTCCGATATTGATTGCTGGAAAGGATGAAGGTATAAGGGATTTTGCTAGACACGGTTATATGTTAATTTAGTAAGGCATACAACGAATCTATGCAAGAAGGAACTACAAAATTAGTAAGGCATACAACGAATCAATGCACGAAGGAACTACAAAATCTTTTAAATGATGGCTTATCTCCAGAGAAAATACTTTGCACACATTCCATTCACGACGTCGACACTAGATTGTTCTTAGATAAGATTTATCACGTAGTACTTACTTAAGACTCGATTTACTGAAGTTTCCGTAACAATGCTCAAGAAGAAGAGAATGGTGAAAGCAATAGGGACAATTGAAATTCATAGTTAACAATTAAGAAAACTGAAGCAAGAGAATACTAAATTAAAAGAAGTTGTCGCTGCTACAAGTACGGAGAATCAATAACTGATGATCCTGATCAGTCTTAAATATGTTATGGAGTTAAAGGCAGAAAATGCAAAGTCGAAATCAACAATCGCTAAATACGTCAAAGACATAAAATCACTTCAACATCAGTATTCATATCTGTACGAGAAACACACGGATCACGCTTCAGTGATTTCTACATGTAGCCTATACGAAACTTGCAGGAGATCGCCAAGTAGGTATGACTGGCATCAATAAGATTGAAACTCAACGTGAGTCGACAAAATCTGGACGAATTCATTCAAACCTACAGTGAAATTTAACCGACAAAAAAATTCACAGAAGTCGCAAGTTTGCACGATGCTCTCGAGAAAGAAGGCAGTTGCTAGTCACCAAAACTCAGTCAGTGACAGAAAAATGTAAATGAGACATTTACATGTAAAACAAGCAAGCTTTTCTGGGAAGCCGCTGACGGCCGCTTGATGGTGGCATGAAACAGTGTAATGAGACTAGTGTTGTATAACGAACACACGTGAATTGGACATGTTGTGACATTAAAACCTGTGTCGTATATTTATAAATATGCTTTTAAATTATTTGTCCTATTGTTGTTGTTTTTAATAATGTTGTCTGACACGTTCTGATCGTTCGATGCTGCAAGTATACTTCATGAATAGTTAGTATAGCTTTATGGCAAAAGGTACGTCGGAGTTTTGTAAAATGTATCTGGATTCAGTCCTGCTAAGAATAGTAGATGAACATGTTTAGAAAGGTAAACATTTGTGACGTTTACTTTCATTTTTTTTTCAATTAAATTTAATTGTTTATGGAATATTTTACAATATTTTTTTTTACTTTTGGGTCAACGGTTTAATATCAGATACTGTTGTTTTGGAATGGAATTAGTGCACTATGAAAATGGCTAAAATGACACGCGATCTTGCCGATTACAAAAATTAAATCTTAACAAACGTGAGTAACATAGTTTGTGTTTTGATATTCTTTAATGCTTAGACCTTTATTAAAAATTGACCATTACTATAGGTAGACACCAGTTCTCGCTAATATACTGACCTGCTTCTGGTCTCAAATTATTATGCCTTTAAAGCCAGGAACTTTTCAAATGAAATAGGTGCACTATGAAGGCTAAAATGACACTTCCGCGATGTCACCGATGACAAAAATTAAATCTTAACAAACGTGGGTCACATAGTTTGTGTTTTGATATTCTTTAATGCTGAGACCTTTATTAAAAATTGACCATTGCTATAGGTAGACACCAGTTCTCGCTAATATACTGACCTGCTTCTGGTCTCAAATTATAATGCCTTAAAAGCTAGGAACTTTTCAAATGAAATGTGTCGAGTCCTTACTGACACAGTCCTTTACCATTTTGTAGCTAATTCGACGTATTTTATATAAATAAAAGAGTACTTTAGATATGACAACAACATCCTTGTACTCAAAACAAGTTGTTTTGCAAATTTTATGAAATTTTATGAAATGTTATTTGTTATCGGAACCACAATGGTCGATTTTCGGTTGGTGAACGCACCAACGCATCACAACGTGATCGTCCCAATTATTACGTGAATGATACAATGACAAACATGCATATTTATTTTAGATTACTGATTTCTTCGCCTTGTGGTGTGCGGGGTTTTATAAGAGTGTGTGATTTCCGAGGGTCTACTATGTTATGTAGTTATGTAATAGTAGTTTGAACTGTCTCGTCAGGATGACACCACCTTTACTAAAAGTAAAGGAAAAATAAAAACAAGATTCTTCTTTGATTTGAAATAATTAACTCAAGTTTTAATCAACAGTTCTAATCATCTATATACTTTTAAACTACATCACAAAGCAAACTTATATACAAGATATAATAAAATGCAACTTCAATTTCAAGTGCAATGTTGTCTAATATAGGTTTCAAGATTATATTTTTTCATATAAATTACAAGTTCAATATTAAGATATTGGAACTATAAGTCCCTTAAGTTGCATAATGCTCTGTCATCAACCTTTAAATAAACTTCAATCGTTTAACATTTTGTAACAAAAACCTAACTGTACAACAGCCTATTGGTATTCTGGTTATTCACGTAAAATGATATGTTTTATCAAAAGCGCCATGTTTCTTTACAAATAACAAATTTTCACCTGAACAACAAAAGGGAAAAATAAACGCTCTCAAATAATATAATGTTATTAATCAAGTGAATTCACATTGACCTTGTTTTTGGACCAAGGGTTGTCATATTAGTAATAATTTACAAAATAAAAACATTAAAATCAAATGAAGACTAAACTGGTCCTGAATAAGAGTATTGCTGGGCCATTACGAGAATTGCTGGGCCATTACGAGAATTGCTGGGCCATTACGAGAATTGCTGGGCCATTACGAGAATTGCTGGGCCATTACGAGAATTGCTCGGCCATTACGAGAATTGCTCGGCCATTACGAGAATTGCTGGGCCATTACGAGAATTGCTGGGCCATTACGAGAATTGCTGGGCCATTACGAGAATTGCTGGGCCATTACGAGAATTGCTGGGCCATTACGAGAATTGCTCGGCCATTACGAGAATTGCTGGGCCATTACGAGAATTGCTGGGCCATTACGAGAATTGCTGGGCCATTACGAGAATTGCTGGACCAATATGAGATAGTTAACTAATTAAGTTCATATTATCGCACACCGTGAACAGCGAAGTACGACCCCCCCCCACCCCCCTCCCCTCCCCCAAAGGGTTTCCCATCAACAATAAAGTTTGTAAACTGAAACCGAAAGTAAAATTTATTTATTAACTATAAACTTCATTTTTAACCGAGAACTGCATCATCTTTCCTTGATTTCGTTAACCAATTAACCGGCATTTGTGGCTATATTGGCTTCTAGAACAGAGAATATTTGTTAGATAGAACTCGATAACTTCCTCTCGATTTTTGTTTGTTTAATAGAAGACGTCTAATGTATAACTTTAATATTATGGTTAACACATATAAAATAATACATCGTATGTCGGGAAGAAAAATTCGAAAAAGAATGTCGGCTTTACATTAATAAAACAAAATGTCATAAATGCAAGACAACTTGTTTAAAATTCTATGATTGATAAATAATCTTTAAATAGAGACAGGGTTTCCAGCCTTATTACCAAGTATTATAAAAATAAAATCAGGAATTCCAAATACATTTAATATATCTTAAATGCAAGATATAAACACATGTAAAATAATAAATTGAATATGTCGGCAAGAAAAAATCGACAAAAATGTCAATTTATCATATATAACATGTCAAAATGCTAGTTAAAACAGACTAGAAACATTTAAATTCATTGAAAAAAAAATAGCAAAAACACGGTTTCCACGTACTATAAAATTAAAATCTGGAATTCCAAATATGAAGTCATGACTACTCAAATATAGGTTGTAGCATCGTGAAGTAATTACTGCGCCCCCTGTCGGCTCTCATGAGTTCTTGCTCCGTGACCTGGAAACTGTAGGTGGTTGACCTTGGCCCTGGATTGATGTAAACTCCGGTCACTGGATTATTGAGACTCAACTCTCGGCACAGGGTGTTACACGTGTGGTTTGCTAAAACCATTTCCATTCCAACTATACCAAGATCCGTATTTCCGAATTCTCGTCCTGCCGAGTGTATCGCTGGGTCCGTCAAAATGTATTTTCTTCCCGATTTTACACCCTGAATTTAAAAAAATATAAAATAACATTTCTGTATAAACAGCGCGCGCTTTCGGTTCTAGGCTCGCATATAAACAGAAAACTTTAATCAAATATTAAGTAAATTTGCTCGTGAATTTAGGGCATCAGATATCATTTCTTAAGGACATTAGAACGGTAAGTCTGCACTGTTCGAATAGCTTTCCAATAAACACAACAGTTACTCTTCATTATCAGGTATAGCAAATAGATTAAAACGTATCTTTGAAGGTCACCGAACACGACAAATCAAAGACCTATATATATATATATATATATATATATATATATATATATATATATATATATATATATATATATATATATATATATATATATATATACTAAGAAATGTGGTAAGTTACGGGTCTAATTTCGATATTACACCTTTATGTGAGGTGCTATAAAGTAATGGGGTATATATGGTACCCCGTAATTTTCAATGCCATTTCTATGCATATTCGGACTTCTTAAGTACGATAAACTTTATTCCCGTAACACGGTTTATTATCGAAATTTATTTTCGGTCTATAAAAAAAAAACAGAAATTTTTTTTTATCATAAACCAAATTTTTATATTACAGCTTATAGTACTTACAAGGTCAGATAGTGCATAGAAATGACATTTAATTAGCGGGGTACCATATATACCCCGTAACTTTTATAGAACCACACATATAGGTATAATATCGAAGTAAGACCCGTAACTTACCACATTTCTTAGTATATATATACAACCCCTGATTAAGGTTTATTACAGAGACCCCATATCTGACGATATTTCTGTATATATATATATATATATATATATATATATATATATATATATATATATATATATATATATATATATATATATATATAAATAGATAAGCGTCATCCCGTTTATCCGCCTGTTTTCGCGGTCTGCGTTATCTCGGCGAGTCACATGACCGCTATCTTTGAAACCGAAAGCCTTCGTCAATTATGTCTATCAATAAAACTTTCTTTAATGAATGGTTAATACAATTTTGACTTGAAATGGAAAAGTGATATCGTACTTTTGGAGCTGATAAAGCACATCAGTCAAGAACGTAAATCATTCTTACCTGTAAATCACACACCATATACTTGTGGCCGCTGACGTTCCACGTCCAATGACAGAAGGCGGTCATCAAGCTATGAAAACTGTCTTCGTATCCGCCATTTGCGTTGAATTTTTCGTAATTTCCGTCGATGAACGGTTCGATGGCGACACACTCCCGTTCCTTAACGTACCGCTCATCCTTGCTGACTTCTATAAACCATAGCAGATCAAAACGTGAGATCTCTTTCATGACCGCTATCAAAGGGATCAAAAATTCTATCTCCTGGTCGCTTGTGTAGTTTCTGATCTTCCAAAAATAGTTGTCCTGGAAATGCTTTGCGAACCCGAGAGCCTTTTTGCTAGCAGCAATATCCGGATGCCAATCCTTCATCTTTTTTGCAACTTCATTCTTAAAAACCTTGGTAACGCAAGGTGTGTTATTCCTCGGTCCTTGTCCATAAAGCGTTCCTTTAAATGCCCAACGACAAGCCCCCTCAGCGAAATGATCGTCTTTAAATTTTGCGTAATAGCTATATCCGTCTTTGATGTCCTCGTTTATAGAATAGTTGGTTTCGTGCGAAACACTGGAGCCCATTTTCGATTTTAATTTTCGCTTTCGGTGCGACGCACGGCTTTTATTAGGCGAGACTATTATTTTAAGATCATGTCTAAGAAATCCTAAAATGGGAAATTCGTGGGTGGTTTCCTATCCACATAAATGCGATTCTCTGATTTTTGAAATAATCAATAAACAAACAAAAAAGAAATATTTAAAATAAAGACAATATTCAATCCGATTAAAATCATTTCCTGAAAACCGCTCAGTTATCAGGATCTGACGACGAGTTACTAAAACGTGCTTTTATCACTTACCCTTTGAACCAATCAGATTGTCGCCTACAAAATAGCAAAAGTGAAAGTAAAATAGGTATTTTCAACCATGGAAAGTGTTGACAGCCTGCGTAAGACATATTTTACTGGAGATATATGTGTTTATGTAGTATTGCATTCATTTCTAATGTAATGACATCTTCAGATCATTTTGCGAGCGTTATAAATCATGCTTCCTTTGTTGACAGTTTCTAAAAATAGTAATCGGGGAAAACCACTATTACTTATGTACGGTGTCTGCGGTCCGTCATCAGATCTGACATTGGGGAGATCGGACAATATTAAAATTATTATAAGACAACATAATTTATTACTTTTAATAAATAACATTTAAAGGAAGCAGTTAAAGCAAAGGCTGTAGCAGTTACTTTATCGTATAATTATCATAAATTGTTCTTCCTGTTTGATAGACAAAGGGGTAGATTCACGAAGGCTCAAAATTGGCCTATAATTATCTCAAATTTTCAAATTGCATTTACATCACTGAAAGTGTGCTTTTTATAATCTATAATGGTTGTTTTCTTGAAAAGATAAAAAGTGAAGATGAACCCATAAACCAAAATAAAAAATTAAGTATGTCATACATGTCTGAAATTTGAAAATGTTTGACAAAATGCAATATTTCATTAAATTTTCATCATATTTTGGTGATTTTCATATTGGGCACAGGCTTCGACCAAACTCATTTAAAGAATTTTCTTTGTATAAATGGGTGCTGAAGTCATGGTCAAAATTTGATTTTGATCGAGAAGTGTGCCCTTATCAAAATCCTCTAAAATCTGTTGTGAAAATGGATAAAAATATGAATTTTTGCACATTTTCCTCATTTTTAGCAATTTTGATGGCCCCTTGTCAAACACCTTTAGCAGTAATCAATATAAAATTTTAAGATATGAAAAGTATAACTATTTATGTATTCAATGGCATTAAAATTTAAGATCTGTAACAAAATAAAAAATTTTACATATTTTTAGGCCAATATATGGCCTTCGTGAACCTACTCCTTTATATCTAAAATTCCAATGGATTAAATATAATCTCGATAGCGTCAGCCCATTCTACAGAAATCTTAAACCGGAAAATCCGTTGGGTTTCGTTTTGATATAATTATTATACATCCTTTTTTCGAAAAAAAAAAACGTACATGAACAAAGATGGATCAATTCCAATAGATAAAATATAGTCTTGATAATATCAGCACATTATAAAGAAATCTTAAATGAAAAACAACTCTTGTGGTTTCATTTTCATATATTTTTATTCATTTATTTTCATAGTTTTGCTATTTAATAAAAATAAGCGGACAGAAGACTGGTATCCCATCAAGTATATTATATAATCGGTGGACATATGTCGGGTATCCCATTATTGGATCGATTGATGTTGAAAGTTATTAATTAAAGACAGTAAACACTGAGATCCTATCCACCAAAAAGTAGAGAGGAAATGAGAGCTTGGTTTTATAAAAAAAAATCAATTTTAAATGGGTCACGTTAAGGCAAAATGTAATCTTTTTTTTAACATTTTAGTTGTTACTCTGTTTAAAAAACTCGTATAATTAAATAATATTTTATTATAATGAAAAAGTGTTTTATTTGACAGTAAAATGTTATTACAATTTCATTTTCCTCTTTGCCAACTAGCTGCAGGTCTCATCTCTGATTCTGATTATTCGGACATTTCTGATTGTTTTCGTAAGAGTACGGATTTTATTTTTTTTAAACGTGTGTCTGCCATTTTTTTTTAATTTTAATTCTTTTAATTTTGAATGTTTTGCAAAATTACAGGTTTAAGTTATAATTAAATTGTGAATTCAAGGTAACTAACTCGCATCCTCCTTATAGAATAATTCCATTTAAAAGGGCCGTCACACTATGACGTTCTGGTTAACGTTCTGTGAACGTTTCAATCGTTCATTTTTTGAGCTTTCTAGAATGCGGATGACAGATCAGGCGTGTTATTAACGTTTAGTCTAACGCATTACTAGCGTGTGTCTAACGCACTAGAAGCGTGCAACAGCGGCCAAGTAAGAAAACCCTAAAATCATTAGCATGTTTTCACTTGCCACTGGCGCACGAAGAACGATAATTGAGTCAACGTTTCTCGAACGTGCTGAGGTATGGACGTTCGGGTAACGGTCGAATGACGCTAAATGGACGCCAAAAGGACGTTCCTTTCACTTAGTCACACGCTGCGTGCGCTAGAGGACCGTTAAGCGGCCGCTGACAGGTCGCCAGTGAGTCGTTCACAGCAAACCGAACGATTTGTAACAACGAAGTAACGCTTGAGTAACGACTGACTGACGATAGCCGAACGCGTGCAACGCTTGTCGAACGTTAGTAAAACGTTCCACGAACGTTCTTAAACGTCCGTCAGCGTTTAAAATTAAACGTTGAAGAACGCTGGTCTCAGTAAAAATGTTTGTGCATGTTCAAATTTTTTTTTCCGGACCAGCGTTCTCCGCCGATTCCCGGCGATCACCGACGTTCACTATCGTTCACACAACGCACTTCTGGCGCTATCCCAGCAATCATGGGCGACTAACAACGTTTCCTCAAACGTCGTAGAACGCTGGCAAGAACGTCATGGTGTGACGGCCCCATAAGAGTTATCATACTCTTATTTGAGCTTTTGCGGCGACTTGATCCTTGTCATCAGTAATGTACCTTTCCAAGCGCAGAAACCGATAAAAAAATTGGATAGTGAAACGTGCACATAGCCGTTTGGCCTTCGGACCATAAATTTTCTTCGTTCTAATCGTTCTGTTAATAATCAAACACAGTCTATTTTATGTATTAATAATTGCTGTTCAAGAATTGTTTTAAGTTTCAACTACACATAATGTTGAATCGTCGTTTCCAATTATATTTTCGTTATTGATTATCGTATTGTATATTTTTTATGTTTTGTTATTCGTGTTCTTTGTAAAATTGGAACCTTGGCATGTAAATAAAGTTTGAACATTTGAAGAAAGTTCATTCAAAGTTACATATAGTATAATATTGCTCAACATCTTCGTTTATCGGTCCACTGAATATTACGGACTGTTGTTAAAAAACTTTAACTGTATCGGTATGTGAAGAAACGAACGTCACAGGTCTCGGAGGCCTAAGTAGGTAAAGGGTGTCGTATTCGTACCGGGACAATGGTCGTGTCATCGAAGGTGGAGGGTAGGGGTTGGTGTTTGTATTCTAGAGGCAAGACGAGCACCATCTCCCGTGATATACAGGTAATTAGACTTTTATCTCCATCAGTAGTAGAAAATCACTACTCTTGATTGCATAAAGAGAACACAACAATCGTTTAACTATCAACACAAATATCCAACAAATGCAAACGAAAACGCAATGGTGTCGGATGTGCTTTTTGTAATTTAGCGAGTGTAGCACTATCATGGATAATGATATTCAGGCAATTGTAATGTTCATGTCAGTAGAATGAAGCACCACCATTGCTGGTATACAGTGAACACCACAGACCAATAGCTTACACAAAGACCTATATTTAATTAAATATAATTAAAGAAATTAGAAACGCTATTTCTCTAAACACGCAATATATTAAGTGTTTAAAGAAGTTGCGTTTCCAATTTCTTTAAATATATATAGTAGGTTTTTGGCTAACTTAGATATTCAACAATTGCAAACGAAAACGCAATGGAATGGTCTCTTCTATTAGTAATTGATTGATTCTTTAATAACTTTATTCCGTGTCTAACTGTAATGAGAAAATGATCTTGTAGTGATCAGAGATCTATTAACGTACCGTATAAAAAGTATGTATTGATTTACAAATCCGTTTCCTAGGTAATGCTCTGAAAGAAGCTGATTCCGAGTAAACTCTCTGAAAATTAATTTGTCAAAAGGACTATAAATCGTTTTGCGAGAAAAGGATAAGGATGCATGAGGTGTTTAATATGGTGAGATTTTTTTATATTTGAAAAAATAATTATTAAAGGTTTCGGCAGCAATATTTAATTTTCATTTTGGTTAAAAACTAACGGTTAGAAATATCATGTAACTACCACGAGACTTCCCCAAATGAACCCATTTCTGAAAATCTTACATCCGACAGAAAGGCTTCAAAGGGATTAAGCTTTTTTTTTAAATTATTGCTAGAATAATGAACAAGTGCCCTGAGTTTGAATGTTATAATGCTGATATTGTCACACTTCAGGACGAGTTGGAAGCCTTTCTGGAGGACTGTGGGGACAAAATAGTTGTGATTGACTTCTGGGCCGGGTGGTGCGGCCCGTGTAAAATTGTGGGGCCTGTCTTTGAGGTAAGAAATTTTAACATTTCTAATCAAACTTTAAAGTGATTGCCGAAATGCGTTGCAGTAAACACATAATTACTCCTACACATTAGGCCTGTTATACAGTTGTTATACGTAAAGCGGAATAATGAGAGCGGTAACACTATGATCATTGAAATAAATGTAGTATGGTTGCTTTTGTTTTTATAATTTCCAGATCACAACCGCTGTGTAATTGTTCGTTTGAGTGAACGAATAAGAAGCCCTTGCTGCACCTTAAATCCCTCAAACTCTTAACGATCGCGGTTTTATGTCGGTTTATAGTCGATTAAGCTGAAACGACCGACTCTGCGAGTGTTGTTTTAAATGGCAACAATTAAAAGTCTTAGAGTGTTGGCATCTTGTCATATGGTCCGAATTATTTTGCCTTTTTATTGTATCAGACATTTGAAAAGGTATTCGAAATACTAAATTGAGTCGAATTGTATTAATAGTGTTTACCATTTCAAGTTTATATTAAATTATGTATTAAAATTGTTTACCATTTCAAGTTTGTATTACACATTTGCATTCACATCGTTTACCATTTCAAGTTTGTATTACACATTTGCATTCACATCGTTTACCATTTCAAGTTTGTATTGCACATTTGCATTCACATCGTTTACCATTTCAAGTTTGTATTGCACATTTGCATTCACATCGTTTACCATTTCAAGTTTGTATTGCACATTTGCATTCACATCGTTTACCATTTCAAGTTTGTATTGCACATTTGCATTCACATCGTTTACCATTTCAAGTTTGTATTGCACATTTGCATTCACATCGTTTACCATTTCAAGTTTGTATTGCACATTTGCATTCACATCGTTTACCATTTCAAGTTTGTATTGCACATTTGCATTCACATCGTTTACCATTTCAAGTTTGTATTGCACATTTGCATTCACATCGTTTACCATTTCAAGTTTGTATTGCACATTTGCATTCACATCGTTTACCATTTCAAGTTTGTATTGCACATTTGCATTCACATCGTTTACCATTTCAAGTTTGTATTACACATTTGCATTCACATCGTTTACCATTTCAAGTTTGTATTACACATTTGCATTCACATCGTTTACCATTTCAAGTTTGTATTACACATTTGCATTCACATCGTTTACCATTTCAAGTTTGTATTACACATTTGCATTCACATCGTTTACCATTTCAAGTTTATATTGCACATTTGCATTCACATCGTTTACCATTTCAAGTTTATATTACACATTTGCATTCACATCGTTTACCATTTCAAGTTTGTATTACACATTTGCATTCACATCGTTTACCATTTCAAGTTTGTATTGCACATTTGCATTCACATCGTTTACCATTTCAAGTTTGTATTGCACATTTGCATTCACATCGTTTACCATTTCAAGTTTGTATTACACATTTGCATTCACATCGTTTACCATTTCAAGTTTGTATTACACATTTGCATTCACATCGTTTACCATTTCAAGTTTGTATTACACATTTGCATTCACATCGTTTACCATTTCATGTTTGTATTACACATTTGCATTCACATCGTTTACCATTTCAAGTTTGTATTACACATTTGCATTCACATCGTTTACCATTTCAAGTTTGTATTACACATTTGCATTCACATCGTTTACCATTTCAAGTTTGTATTACACATTTGCATTCACATCGTTTACCATTTCAAGTTTGTATTGCACATTTGCATTCACATCGTTTACCATTTCAAGTTTGTATTACACATTTGCATTCACATCGTTTACCATTTCAAGTTTATATTGCACATAATACTAACAAAAATCTAAAATTGTCACAATTAGAAAAATCTCATGCTGGGCTAGGCGGCGTGGAGAGCAATATGCATTACCATTACTGTCCATGAACAGGCTCAATCAAACCGAGCCTGCAATATGTTCATCATTTGTCGTGTTCGCTGGCTTTCAAAGTTCCCTTTTCGTTTATTTCATATCTTAATGATTTGCGAAAAGCTAACCGGAAGGAAAAACATGGTATGGTCTACATTTGCAGCACTATCATTGCGGCAGCACTCACCACCGCATTTTTTTACGTTTCTTCTGTAAGATTTCGTTCTTTGTATTCATCGATAAATGCAGTGTTTCAATCTTAAATATTTACACTAACCTTTCACTTCTCTGTCTTTCTTCCGACTGTTTCCATTCTGCATCGTAAAATATTTGGTCCGGAATGTGACTTCAACAAATACCGAGCATAAACTATTGGAATCTGCACGATGTGTTGTCTTAAGAAGCCGGAAGTAAGCTTGTTTAAAATACCACGAGTTGCTGCGAAAAAGCGTGCTGTCCTATTTGCCTTCAGTGTGGCTGTTCCAACAGCCATTCAAACGGCCGTGATATCACAGATTTCTCTCATTTTTTGTTAGAATAGAGAATTTTCAGGAGTTTAAATCGATATATTTTATTTTCGGGATCATCAGGAAAAGAAAAAAAAATATTGGGGTAATTTAAAGTAAGCGATTCACACACTATATACAACCGATATGTTTTCCATAACTTAACAAACGGGATAAAATATCGATTTAATCTAAAATGAATATTTTTGCTTTGTCTTACAAATATTAGCCAGAGATCAGGCAAAATAAGATTTGTGTTATTGAAAGTAAGCAAGAAGCCTTTTGGGCTTCTCGCAATATAACAATCCATATGTTTTCCATAACTCAATGAATGCGATAAAATATCGATTTAATTTTAAAATAGATATTTTTGCTTTGTCATACAGAGATTAGCCAGAGATCAGACGGTGTCAGCCAAGCTCGTGTTCGTCAAGGTCGACGTCGACGAAGCGCCGGTAAGTTCCTACATTACTGTGATATCATTTGAATTTAGCGGGGACCCAACTTTAAGTTTCGCGTAGAAGGCTTAAAACATTTCCGCAAAGGAATACATTCGCAATTGTATAATTATTTTAAGATTTTATTTGATTACTTTCCACAAGAGCGAAATATAATGATGCCACAGTAGTTCAATTTTTGAAGTTTTGATAGCAAATTCAATTCAGTAGTCTCGTGATCTGGTCGTTTGTTTTAGAATGACGTTAAAAACGCTATTGTTTATCCTATCCGAATCATTGGATCATATCATAACTATTCGCGTGGTGTAGCTTTCGAACATCTTTCTCTACCAACTTCATGTGTGCAACATAAATTCCCCCTCGGCTAAACTTTCAAGTTTTTGTTTAAATTAATATACCATCCGATGAGTGTTCACATAATGTCCATTCATTTTCAGGATATTGCAGAGTGGATTGGAATCGAATGCATGCCTATGTTTTGTTTCTACAAAAACGGCGAAAAGGTCAGATCATTGATAAATAGTTTACAATTAATTAATTAAGGTATACATGCAAATTAAATTTGTAAGGTTGATAATATCTACAGAACACGAATGTTTTCCAGCATTTTAATTCAAAGAGACAAGCTGTCCTGAAATCTAAAATAAAACTTGATAAGTATCTGGAATATTACCCCTTAACTCGATGGGAAAATATACGATTCAGTGAAGAAAGATTGTATATCCAGATCAGTGCCATATGTATAGGATCTAAACTATTTTCTTTTAGATTCATTAGGTTATTTCTGACCAAGAAGCGATCAGTGTAGATCCAAATCGACACTGATGTGCCGGCTGATCTGGATCTACATTGTTCACAAGTGATAAAACCCGTTAAAAAGGGGTAAAGGTTTAACAAAATCATGGCACTGTGAAAAAGCAAATGCAATAATTGATAAACACTGATTGATGAATTCTAATTTATTATCGATTTTTTTAGATAGACGAATTTGCAGGTGCAAATGGCAAGCTCTTAGAAGAGAAAATTCGACACTATGCACAGAATTCATAGGATGCTGCTAGAACTTTTAAGAAAAAATCAAACAGTAGAAAAGATGCATATTTGTAATTAACTTTAAATCTGCTCATTCACAATTAATGATGGAACATTCCAATGTCTCGGATTTGAAAAATATAAAATGTACTACTATGTCACGCCTATAAATAACTAGACAGGAGCAAATTTTGGATATATCAGTAATTCTTATGATCTGTCTTGAGTGGATTTTACAGCGTGAGTTTACTGTATTGTTACCATAAACAAGTTAAATAACACGATAATGTATTTCTAATTCAACAAAATACTTTTCTCCACTCTGTTTCATTAAAAGTCGATGGTCCATAAATTATTTCGAGAGGTATATTTTGTTAATTATTTTTACTGTTCCGATTGTTTTCGTAGTTGAAAGATTTATTAAATTTTCAAGGCAGCGTGAATAAACATGGTAGTTTTTGCAAGTCTTGCAGTGGACGTTGGTCTCATTTTCTGCTCTGACAAAAAGGGAGTTTATGTAACTTGTAAGAGAAATATCTATGAAGCAAATGATAAAATTGTCCTTGGTAATCATTGAGCTTAACTTAAGACTATAAATTAAATAAGTCTATAATCTTAAGAATCTGATTGACTGAAATGGCGACATTTCAGCCAATAAGATGCTTGAGATTTGAGACTGGTCTCAGATGAAGTTTAATGATCTTCGGCCCAGTTCGTTTTCCAGAACTCAAAGGTGTTTTCTGAGTGTGGACTTTTTTAATATTTTTAAAGATCAGGTTCCAACATATTTGACCAGGTACCGAGTTTGGCGTTACTTATTACAACACAAGGGCCATAACTCCGGTGTTAATAATCAAAACTGGCTGGTTGTCAATCTTGACATTGTGCCATTTTCCAATTGTCTTAGTGTCATAGTCTGGACAAATTCAGAACGCTACTCGCCAGCCCGTCAAGCACAATGACATAACGTTAAATTCATAATCAAGTCATTACTTTTATAACACAAGTGCTCACTTTATTTTCAAACAGTGATAATCTATTTGCAAGATTTCATTAACGTTTATAACAACAAGTATGAAAGAACATTTACCAATTTTAATATGTACTGCACACAATCTATCATGAAAATTATAACGATCGCAAAATTTCAAATTCCTGTGGAAGTTTTTTGCATCTTTCACATCTACATACTTCGTATTTTAATGACAGTCACATACTTGAATACTATTTAAACAGTACAGTAATGTCTCCTAGTTTGTTCACTATGATTCTGTTATAATGCAACATTTAAAATTGAATTATCACACACCAATACCATGTTATAACATTTTTGAATACCACTTTATCATGTTTATAACACTTACTGATTTTTAACACTAACTAATTTTGCAGTATCTGCTCTGGGAAATACATTCTATTCATTAACACAAATTTATATAAAATTGTCCCTATGGTCCTTGGTGTTATTTGATCTTGCTGAATAAATTATGTGCAACCTGAAAAGACAAAAAATAAAAACACATCATTCCTTGTGAAACTAGAATGTGTCCTTGGACAACGACTCTGGTAAAAATGGTCGCACAAAAAAATCATTTCTTTACGATCATCTAAACATCCTGCTTGATCATCTGTGCAAGTTTGAAAGAAATCAGCCAGACAGTTTAGGAAGAGTTCAAGCCACAAGATACATAGCAGCTTTATTAGTTTATATATTTGTTAACCAGGGGTTCATTAAACCCGGGAAATGACCATCTGACTTAATATTTTCAAAAAGCCTCATTTTGACCCTTACAATGTTAGCTTAAGGGTCATTTTTTCCTTACATTAGGGATATTTTGGCAATATCAGTTTCTGGGTTTTTTTTTGAAATGAACAAAATTTGTTTGTTTAATATACTTTATAAATGTATTATCTTGAACAACATACCCTACTGGTAACAAATCTTTCATTTGTATTTTAAATGGCAAACTGTTATATTTATTTGTTTTTATTTAAACCTTTTTACTCCATAGATATGCCTTAATTCCTTGGGCAAACAATGAAGATCCAAATCAGCCAGCACATTTGTGCCATCTGATCAGGATTAACACTATTCAATTAATCCTATTTCTGACCAAGTGGCAACCACTGCAGATCCAGATCAGACAGCATGGATGTGCCAGTTGATCTGGATCTACACTGGTCACACATGCGTTTAATTAAGGAATGATTCTTGTTTTGGTGCGGTTCATGCAGATTGGACGTGCATGCGAGAGCTGGCAAATCCATAAAGCGCGCTAGCGCTTTATGGTAAATTTGCCAGCTCTCGCGTGCACGTCCAATCTGCATGAACCGCACCAAAATAAGAATCATTACTTATATTTACATTTTATTCATTTTTTTCTTTAAATAAACTTAAGTCGAATGCTTTCAAAAATTAGTATTAAGTAAAAAGGGGGAGTAATACGTGGGAGTTTTCAATAGTAACAGCCATGACGTTACTGACGTCATTACGGGTCATGCAGTTCATGCAAAATGAACCGACTTTTTTTTAAACGAAGAAATCAATAGGAATGTAAATATACGTGTATATATGAAGTAAAAGATTAAGTTGTCAACAAACTGAGATCAGCAGCTTACACAATGATCTACAGCGTGAATCCAGTCCATCATTTCTTCATGACAGGACTCTGAGGTGTTGGAGCGACTGTTTACTCGGTTGTTACACTCTTCCAGTTTCTCGAAGTATTTCTGACATGACGCCTTCTGCTCACACTTCTCACGGACAGCATCAACTGGGTCCTGAAACAGTTGTCCATCTTAACTTCAGCAAACTATACTCTCATTTTGTAATCAAATTATTAAAACTAAATCGTATTTGTATTTTTAACCCTTAACTGCAATAAATCACAATAAATAAATACTTCAATCCTTCACTGAAAATTTAATCGAATTTGATGATTAATGGGAAAACTATTAATATTCATTTTAATCAAATTTTATGTTTAATGGGAAAACTATGAATACTTATTTTAATCAAATTTGATGTTTAATGGGAAAACTATGAATACTCATTTTAATCAAATTTTATGTTTAATGGGAAAACTATATGAATACTCATTTTAATCAAATTTGATGTTTAATGGGAAAACTATATGAATACTCATTTTAATCAAATTTGATGTTTAATTGGAAAACTATATGAATACTAATCTACAATTCTTTATCAATATAACACTGATGATATTCAGAAAGCAATGTCTTTTTTATGTTTCCTGACAAGAAAAAAGATTAGCAGACTAGCAGTAGCATTGACCTCGTATAATTAACTGATAAAAAATCAAAAAGCAGAGAATGCTAAAAATAGCAAAAACTGAGAATGAAAAAAAGAGAAAAATCTAAGAATGCTAATAAAATAGCAAAAACAGAGAATGCTAAAAATAACAAAAAATAGTAAAAAAAATCAAAGGTTAAAAAAATAGCAACAGAAATGAGAATGCTAAAAAGTAGCAAAAACTGAGAATGCTAAAAATAGCAACAACTGAGAATGTTATTTAATAGCAAAGACTGAGAATGCTATAAATAGCCTGGAAGACTTTTCTATCTACTCAGCTCAAATGTACAAAGAGTAAGCAGAGCAAAACCTACTACAAGTTCTTCTTCTTCCTCCTCCTCCTCAGCTGGAGGCTGTAAAGACACAAACATAAAACATGGCTTATTATACAGTCAATCCTTTACATCATGGCCACACTTTAACCCTCTACCCAGTCCCATATATAACATGTTTTATCACAAGCACAAGCAGTGTAGATCCAGATTAGCTTCACATTCGTGTCATCTGATTTGAATCTACACTGGATGCTTTCAGTCATAAATAATAATCTAATGCATCTGAGACAGAAGACTGCAGATCTCAGGGCTTTTCATCCTTATATAACAGAGGCCTATAAAAGGCCTCTTCCCAATCCAAAAATATAGTATTTTTTCCCAATTGTGGCAGAAACTCTTCCCAAAACGCTAGGTAAGATGTCCAAAAATGTTTAAAATTCCTGGAAGAAGAGTTTGAAAATTGAAGTCTGGAAAATAAAGTGCATAATAAACAATTTACTGATGAAAAGCCCTGGATCTTGATCAGATGGGATTGATGTGCCGTCTGATCTGGATCTATACTGTTCACCCATGGATAACAGTATTGTCTCATGGGGTAAAGGGGCACAAAAAAAACAAGTTAGAGGCACAGTAAGAAAAAGTTATCTTGATACGGCTGAAGATCTCGTCTGGGCTGAGGAGTCAGGAATAGCTAACAGTTATACTTGTTAATCAACAGTTAATCACAGCCAAACCTGTAAATAAACATCAAAGTATGAGTCGACACATATGTTGATCTAAGTTAACCATTTTCTCCATAAAAACACATTTTTAAGCATAGTCAAAAATTGTAGATCCAGATCAGCTTGCACATCCTTGCTGTCTGATCAGAATTTGCAATGTTCACATATTGGTTAGAAATAACCTAATAAATCAAAAAGCTAACGGTGCGGATCCTGATTAGATGGCATGAATTTGGATCTACACTACCCCCATGCCATTATGGCGTATTTATGGCGGAATGGGTCAAGTGCTTGTTCCCAGTCTCTGCAGGAGGTAACTAAATTTCAAATGTATTAAAAAACTATACATGTAGAAACATCTAGAAAATTCATCATCGAAATTAAAAATTCCTCTATCAAAGAAATATAATTCTAATAAAGAATATACTTCATAATATCAACAATTTATAAAACAGAAAAAGGTTTTGTTGTTGATTTAAGGGATGAATAAGCCATGCACTAAATTGGTCCATGTAAATTGTAGTATCAATCAATTTTTCTGGGTCAAATTTTCACGCAAAAATGAAAATTCACATTGTAATGCACACCAATTCCTACAACTGTATTATATGATGAAGAAAAATAGCTTCACGATTTAGTTTTGCTAGGGGTTAATTTTGTTCAATTGTCATGGCAAGAAATATGCAAAACTAAAATTTGAGCAAAATAAAATAATTCCACAGTATTTGTTATTCTTAATGAATGATTCATAATTAAATGATGAATAAATGTGACAAAACAATTGTGTTAGGGAGGTTAATGATGATCTCAAGCATAAAATCATCACTGAAGACCAGTAAACCACCTCAAGTGTTGACAAATCACAAGTTAGAATTCCAAATGGGTCTCCAATGCATGTTTTATACACTGGGCCTTGGGTATTGAACTCTGCTGTACAGTTCCATAATCTTGAAATATTCTTAATGAAAAATCACCAAAGGTTTCATATATCCCCTGTCGAGAGCTTAAACTGTAATAATCTTTAACCCTTTCTTCCATAGACACACCTTTATTTCATTGGCAAAGAGTTTAGATCCAGATCAGCTGTGCTGTCTAATCAGGATCTAAACTGTTCGCTTTTTTTATTCATTAGGTTATTTCTGACCAAAATGTGACCAGTGCAGATCCCGATCAGACGGCACAGATGTGCTGGCTGATCTGGATGTACACTGATTGCACATGCCTATATATGGAGGAAATAATGCCATCACATTGTCAATAAAAGGCATTATTTCATGATGGTTTGTATTGCAGAATCTGAGTCAGAGTTCATATACATTTTTGTAACTGCCGCATAACATTTTAATAACATGCTTTACGACTGATTCAGAACCAGGTAACCTAACATGCTATCTACATAATATAACATATATTTTAAAATTGATGAAAAGAACTTTGAAAGCCACCCAGCAAGACAATCAACAAATATGGCAGGCTCAGTTTTAAGCACAACTGACTGCTACGGAAGTTACCGTAAAATTCCTTAAAAAAATGCCCCAGGGGGGGGGGCACATTTTCTGAGAGGGCTCTTATAAATAATATTGATATTATTTAGATTCTAAAGAATATTGGATAATAAAAATGGATTAACCTATTTTTTCCCCTAAAAATAAGGAGGTGTTTATTAGGATAGGGGGGTTTAAAAGAAATTTTACTGTGTATGTGCATGGATTTCAACTGAACCAAGTTCTGCACTGATGCAAGCAAAATAGGATATTTCTACTTTTCGGGGGTCTCAGAAGCGGGGTTTGAGGATTTTCCACTAACAACTGACCCAGCTATTTTAGGAACAAAATCCATTTTGTTTGTTCTGAATCTCAAATCTCCCTTCTATTTTCATTAGAACCTCTTCAACAGAAATATACGTAACTAAAATTTGAGCAAAATAAAATAATTCCACAGTATCTGTTATTGTTTTCAGAAAATGAGGTCATTTTTTTCTTAAGAAATCTTGACAAATGTTCATATTAATTTTGTTTAACTGTAACATTAACATATAAAATCAAAAGGGGTTTGAACTTGTTAATATTAAAGTAAAAGTAAAAACAGTTATTAAGTAGTAAAGAGCACTGAATACACAATATTATTTGCAGTGCTGTGATTATGGTCCTTTATAAACTGTTGAACCCTGGTCTTAATTTCAAGGAAAATGATGTTAGTGCTAGCATACCTCCTGCAGAAATAAATTGTTAACCCTTTACTCCATGGGATATGGCTGTTATCACATTGGCAAACACAGCAGATCCAGATCAGCTGGAACATCTTCGCTTTTTGATTCATTAGGTTAATTCTGTCTGACCAAAATCATTGTGGCCAATGCTGTCTGATCATGAATAATATAAACTATGTTTGATTTATTTGGTAATCCAAGAAGCAAACAGTGTAGATCTTATCAGAGGGAAGGAATGCCCCAGTTGATCTGGAGCAACACTATTTGCACATGCGATAAAACCAGTTTATATGGAGTAAAGGGTTTAAACATGCCAGGCTCTGCAACTCCCGTATAACTACACACTGGCATTAGGTAAAACTTGCCTAAATCTGAAAGCCAAGTCACAGCACACAAAGCAACAATACATGAGGAAGAGTAGACATCTGTATTCTGGCTGTGTGGGAGTAACTTACTACTAACTCCTCCTCTTCCTCCGCCTCTTTAGCCACACCCACCTTCCCAGCCTCAGTTTCTACTTCATCAACAGCGACTACACTGTTGTTGTTTTCTTCAGCTGCACCATCATCGATTTCAGATTTTTCACTGATGGTGTCAGTGTTCTCATTTTGTGGTTTTTGGGCAAGTATTTCTGTTATCAGATCGTCTACTGACTTGGACTAAAGTGACAGGGAGAAAGACAACATACAAATACGGATGTGTCCTAAAAAATTTTTGTTAAGGGTAACATGTAACATTGCCAAAATAGGTAGAGATTTTATTTTTATTTCTACTATTTATATTGATGTTGTTTATATAGATATATTCTTAAACAGTAATATTAAGACACAAGTTTACTAAACGTTTGACCAGATACATCACTGATACACCATTATTACAAGGGACAACAGTGTAAGTACAGGTAAGCCATCACATCCGTGCCATCTGATCAGGATCTAAACTGTTAGCTTTTGATTTATTAGGTTAATTTCTGACCAAAATGTGACCAATAAAGATCCAGATCAGATGGCAGATGTGCAGGCTAATCTGGTCGCACTCGGGTAAAAACACTTATATTTTATCAAAATTTATGTATCGAGAAAAGGTTAAATTAATGAACAGGTCTAGGAAGCATCTGTTTTTACCCATTGTCTGCAAATTTGCAGACTGTTATTTTTTTTTATAGAAATACAGGTGTGTAAGTCTATGGACAAGGGAGGTTTCAAAAGGTGTAAAAAAAATTTAATCACCGATACTGCACCAAACTTGGAAAAAAAAAATGAAAATCTAAAATAAAATAATAGTTTTTATTGGAAAACAAAATACATTTTGAAGAGATCATTATTATGTTCAGATGATTGTGTGGAATGTTGTTAGATCATTGAATGATTGATAATCATGTAGGAGCAGAATTAGCGTTGTTAACAAACTTTCACTAATTTTGTTTATGTCCTACTACATGCTCTTTGCACATAACCAGTGAAAATGCTTTAAATTTGTGAATTTCAAAAAGAGTTTTATTTTGTATCAACCGTTGTCCATAGATTTAAAGAACCATTAATCAATAAATTAACTGAGAGTCTGCAAATTTGCAGACAATCTGTAAACAGCAATTTCTTAGACCTCAACTTTTAAATAGAAGGGGGATTCTGACCGTTGTCCTAGGTAGCTCAATAAGCAGAGTGACGGCATGGTTAACTGGTGGTCCGAATCATGGTCGAGGGAACTCTTTCCAACCCCAATCTGTCACAAACGCAAACTAGGGTCATAATTCCGACTTTTACCCCACCCACTTTTTAAACCAGTGTTCGCCACCGTTTTACGAATTAACCATTCACAAAAACTTGAAATTTGTGTTCAGAAAATCAAAACGACTACCAGACACACATCTGTGGTAAAAATATACATATGACGATAATATACCTCATTTTCAGGGTCATTTTTAGCCACGACCTCGTTCCCAAGCACCATTTTGGATTTGCTGTGTTTGACTCGAGTTAAAATCAAAAAACGAAAATAATATTCGTATTAATAGACTCATGACCAGGTGTCCTAAAGGAACTAAATACACATAAAAAAAGAAAGTTTATTTTCATTCTGTATACAGTAAAAGAAAAACATAACATAGGCGTAGTCAATGGGGCGGCAGGGGCGGCGGCCGCCACTGCCGCCGCCCCAATATTTCGACTAGCCGTCGTTATATTTTAGTCTCGCCTCTCCAAAAAATTTTGTGTCGCCTTTAATTTCGGCTACTCTGATCAATATGCTTAATAAGCTGTTCGCGACAGGAGATTAACGACTGCAGATGACCACATGGTGTTAATTGCACTTTTTGTCATTGTGTTTTTGATTGCACAAAGAGTGTCTGAATAGTACAAAGATTTTATTTACTTTATTTATCTGGTGTCCATTAAAATGATGATTGGTGACATATTACCTCAATTTTTGCGTCTAATCTCAACAAGTACTTCATGCATCATGAATGTTGGAAACATTATTCTTCATCCACAATTTCATGTGATCAGATATGGATGTTCCTAATCCACCCAGGGTCGTTCAATCTGACCCTGATCAACCAAAAAATTTTGCATTTCTAAAATCGAGGATCACTCTGTGAGCTGTATTTAAATAAAGAACAATTCAAACATTCAGAAATCAAGATTACCAGTTTTGACATTTTATTTAGAGTAAGCCTTGGCCATCTCTTTCTGCGCCAAAATGACATTATGTTTGCTACGTTTTCACTACAGATCATGTCAGCTACGATCTGCTCATACCACGAAATAATTATTTTGTTACATGATGTATTTCTTAATTATTCATTGATAATTCGAAATGCAAGAACAGAATAATTTATTTTTAATAATATCCTTTGTATTTGATTGTTTTCAAATTGTCGAGTCATATACAAACCTAAAAACAATTCTTGCATATCTATAATGTAGTTTTATAATTTAAACTTTCTCTAATTTAATCTTTTACAAAATTTTCGCCGCCCCAATATCCAAAATTTGCCTACGCCCTTGTATAAGCTTAAAAAGTTTTGCCGACTATTTTCACCCTTTACTCTCTATATATGCGTTTTAACACGTGTTCAACCAGTGTAGATCCAAAGACCTATATATTACATATATATAGGTCTTTGGTAGATCCAGATCAGCCGCACATTCATGCCATCCGATCTGGATCTAAAACTGGTTGCATCGTAGTCAGAAATAACCTAATGAAGGTCTTAAAGCGAACAGTTTAGATCCTGATCAGACGGCACAGATGTGAGTCAGCATCACAATCTTACTGCAAACTGTAGGGATAGCAAACTGATTTAATAGAAGCCATGACATAAAAATATCATTTATTGACTTTTGTTTATATCGGCCAGTTTTAAGATGATTGGTTTCAATATCTCTGACAGTATAGATAAGGATATTGTTCAATAACCCATAGAATATACCGGTACTTCCCGGTTTTTAATTTTTGCCTTTAGCTTTCTCTGTGATACACAGGATTTGTATTCTCTGATCCTCTGTCAGAATTCCTTTCTTTTCAGTTCCGCCCATCGTTTTCTTGTTTAGGACAAACCCATTCTTTAATCTGGGGATCATACGCCGCTGATCAAGGAATGGTGTTATACTGCATTGAAGGTTCCGTGTTCACCGCCATATGCATACAATCGTTTGGGTTGGGTCAAAATTGTACTATTTACTGGTTTAAATATTAAGTTTTGCACAACCTAGGGATAAGCGGCGTGGGCAGTAATAAGCATTTCCAATACCGTCGATGAACAGGCTATTTCAAACCGTGCCTGCAATATTTTTATATTTATCTTGTTTAGTGGGCTGTAAAATTCTCTTTTCATCTATTGTTAGCGGATGCTTTTTGTAAGCACTGCGCACTCCTTAATTATTTTCCTGGGTATATCGACACATTTCTAACACAGCGGGGTGGATCTGACACCGACTTAGTAAACATAAGAGTGACAGCCAAAGTCCGAAGTTTCCCTCCCAGATTAAATAAAACAAAAAAGTGAAACACAGCCTCTCCACGCAGCAAAAAAGAAGAGAGGAAGCTAAAGAGAGCATGTTTGTTATAAGGATGTCAATTCAAAAAAGACACCACAAGCAATTATTGTTATCTGGATTGTTTGGATTTCGCTATACTGTGCCTCAGATATTTAATAATGTCATAATAAAATATATAAAACTTAATTGTTTCTTAGTGCATTAGTACATTTTTTTCATGAATAAAATAAACGACCTTTTTTTTGTTTTCAATAACCGAGTGTAGTATGACGATAGTTTATCGTTTATCCTTTCTGGAAGCCGTATTGGTGGTACATGATTAGCCAGCACTGGTGGGGATTATGCATGCGCGGAATAGGAGGGCGCCTCGATGCCCCTTCTAAGCCCCGCCCTTTTGCTCGAACGGAACTATCAAATCGCGCCCTCTGTATAAAAAAATGTCCATCTATTATTGCAGTCACAGTTGTCAATAATTGCTTTAATAGTTTAAACATATTTTATTGCCAATATTTAAAGCAAATTGGTTTGGGCCACAAGTGCTTAACACGTTATACAATTGGCCCTCACCATATTAAATTGCTTTAATCGCTGTATAAGGAATGGCCACATCCAGATGGCACAGCCTCCTCAGACAGAAAAAAGTCAAGAGGAAAGTACAGCATTCATGGTTTATATAGTGATATAAAATTTCAAATATACATATTTATTTAGAGCTGTTGTGGAAACACAGTACGGTGGTCTATCAGCAGGAGTCTTATCGGCGCAAAAAAAATCTTCGTTCACTTCTGATACTAATAAAATCATCCCTATCAAACAGAAAGTTGAAGACGATCTATTTTGATGAGTTGTATTTTATTCAACGGGTATATATTTTAAGAAGTAAGGTTTAATGAGTAGACATTCTTGAACATTACTAACAGTGTAACACAAAGTCTTTGAAATTAAGTTCGGATTTATCCAGCCTTTCGGCTACCATTTTTTATCAAATTTACCCGCCCAAAACAATGAGATGGCTGATCTGTTTGCAAACGTTTGCCCGTGCAATACACAGGTCTAGGAAACGGCTGTTTTTACAGACTGTCTGTAAATTTACAGACTGTCAGTTTATTTATAGATAAATGTGTCCGTAAATTTATGGACAAGGGTTGATACAAAAGTTAACACATTTTAGAAATGCATAAACCTAAAGCATTTTTGTTAATTCTGATAGCAAAGAGCATGACATAGGGCATAAACAAAAAGAACAGAAGTTTGTATACACTGCTATTTCTTCTCCAACATGGCCATCAATGATCTAACAACATTTCACACAATCATCTGAACATAAAAATGATCTTTTAAAAAAAGTTATGTTGATTTAGAATATTTAATACTAATTTATTTGTAGATTTTCATTCATTTTTATCCCAGTGTGGTGTAGAACCAAGATTTAAACTTTTGACAGCTTTTGTAACCTCCCTTGTCCATAAATTTACAGACACATTTATCTATAAATAAACAGACAGTCTATAAATTTACAGACAGTCCGTAAACAGCCATTTCCTACTAACTTCCGATTCCTAGACCTGATACATGTGTACCTATGGAGTAAAGGGTTATTTGGCAGAAGCTTTCAAGAATATTTTTAAAAGGAAATGAAAGAGAGCATCAGGGAAATTAAACATATATTTGCTGATGACTGTTGGCCTTTTTAAGTTCAGTAATAGCCACTTAAAAACACAACCTTCTTACACAGCCAAAAAGCACAGGAAACTTGAGCATGGGTTTATAAAGAGATTTGTTTATAAAAAAGACACCACAAACATTAATGTAAACAAGAAATAACTTTCCTTTCAAAATTCTTTGTACATGAATATACCTTCTTTCATTTTCAGAAAAAAATGGCCTTGATCAAGATGTTGACCTTGGTTGTCATGGCAACAACCCTAAGGTTAGCTGTTACAGAAGAAAATAGAGATGATTGGATTGATCCAAATGACATGCTGAACTTTGATCCATCAACAAACACAATGAAGAAAGATAGGGTACACAGTTTTGATTTTAAAATGTTGTGTTTTTATTTGACGCCTTTACTCTATACATTCACCTTTATTGCAGATCCATATCATCTGGCATATCTGTGCCATCTGATCGGGATATGAACTGTTTGCTTTTAGATTCATAAGGTTATATCTAACAGAGGCAAACATTGTAGATCCAGATCAAATGGCATAGATGTGCTGGCTGATATAGATTTTAACTTGTCATGAATGTGATGCAAGGCCCAGGGCTTTTCATCCTTAAATAAAAGAGCCCTATAAAGTGTATGAACTAGAACCCATCTTTCAATTAATTTTGTTTTCCTAAAATAAACAGTTATCACGCATAAATTTCCCAATTGGAAAGGCCAAGGCCTTTTCCCAGTTGACTGATGAAAAGCCCTGAGGTCTATATATGATGTAAAGGTTTAAGAAGCTGTTTTTTTGATAAATGCAGACAAACCTGTCTTAAAAGACCACTCATAGGAAAATCCAAAGGGTCTTTGAAGGCTGGTGGTCTGTGTTCACAGGTGAATTTGTAAATTTTTAATCGGTCATTGGGATGAATAAAATGTAGTGTTAATCCATGGTAGTCTTTGTTTACAGGTTATATTCAGCACAGGTTCAGGGGTTTTCCTAGCCTTTCTGAGGGTCCGGAAAACGGACCCTTTCCCAAAGCAAACGGACCCTTTCCCAATCCGAAATTTCTTCCATTTTTCCCAATTGAATCCACAGATAATTTTCAAAACATAAGAAACAGTGTTAACTTTCGCTTTAAGTTGTAAACAACAACTGACTGCTTTATCTCGCACTATGCATGTGACGTCACAACCAGGTGTAAAAATTCGCTAATCCTGGATAAATTTACGTTACTCTAGACACGCCTTTATTTCACAACAATTGGTACAATCTTTATCGCGAGATATTTTGATTCTCGCGAGATTATGCGACAGCGTGATTACACAAACTGTCAAAACTTTCAAAATAGTGTCTTTGAAAATTAAAAATGTGTATATTTAGCCGTTTGTCGGCGCTTAATTAATTTTTGACGATAAGTGATTTGGTAAGTTGATTGCCAATGCAATGATTGAATCAATTAGTTCACAGTTGTTACTTAAATCGCGTTATATATATCTTACAGTACTGACTAATCGGTTCATTCTACGGAAAATTCCTCAGCTGTATTTTAAAATAATGCTTTAATTTATTGATGTATCTGCTTAACTGTGTTTAGTAATTATGAATAGATTTTAGAATGGATCATTTTGTGATACGAAGGTAAATATTAAAGTGTTTTTGGGATATTTTGTCTAAAGCAAAAAAGGAGATAATAAGTTTGATTATTAAATTGACTAAAATACAAAATCTCTGCAAATTATTTCATTTGCACTAAAATGTTACTAAATAAATATTATATGAACAAAAGAGATGAAAAACACCAAACATTTTTACAGATTTGTAGTCCACTATTGTAAAATTAAAAATTATATATATACTATCTAATCATAATATCATGTCAGTGTAAATCATATATCACAAGAACTGAAACATGATAGTTTGTGTGTTCTGGGCATATGGTTCTAGTAGCGAAAAAAAACCCCAAAAAACCCTTATTTTTTCAAACTATTTGCATTTGAGACAGATACTGCCATTTATATACACAACAAAAGTAAAACAAATAGGACATTCAAGTGCAAGTTTTGTTTGTGCTATGTATAATATAATGATTTCAAAATTCCCAAAACTTGTATTTTTGTCGATAAAAATTCCCAAAATGAAACATTTCACGCGCTAAAATTTCCCAATTCTGGCCAGGGTCCTTTTCCCAAAATGGCTAGGAAAACCCCTGAGGTTGGACTGTATTATGGGTGGAGAGCAATAGGCTTTGATTGACAAGGAATCATTAAATATGTTTAATCCTTCACTCCAAATATTCCCGTTTTAATAATTGTGCCACCAGCGTATATGTAGATCCAGATCAGTCAGCACATCTGTGCTGTCTGATCAGGATCTACACTGTTTGCTTTCATGATCATATGGCACATATGTGAACTGAACAGGTGGCTCATGCAAAAACATGTATATTTGGAGTATAGGGTTAAGAGTAAAAACACATTGACATTATTATAGTAAAACCTCTCATTAAGACCACCTCTGAAACTGGACAAAATCAGGGCTTTTCATCAGAAAATTGGGAAGAGGCCCTGGCCTTTCAGATTGGGAAATTTATGCGTGATAACTGTTTATTTTGGGAAAACAAAATTCATTGACAAATGGGTGCTAGTTTATAAATTTGAATAGAAATAAGTATTTTCAACATAACTTTATTTTTTTTTAAGTACTTTGGTTTCAAGACATCAATTTTCAAACTCCTCTCAGAGGATTTTGATCAATTTTTGGACATCTTACCTAGCATTTTGGAAATCTTACAAAGCATTTTGGGAAGAGTCTCCCCCGCAGTTGGGAAAAAATGCTTTATTTTTGGATTGGGAAGTGGCCTTATACAGGCCTCAGTTATATAAGGATGAAAAGCCCTGAAAATGAACTTATTATTAGGGTAATTTTGGATATGAAACTAATGCGAAACTGTTAAGAGGGACATTGGAATGATAATAATAACCATGCGGTCTTTAATTTGGGTTGGTTTTTATGAGGGGTTTTACTGTATACTTCATTTGAACTGTTTTCTCATGTTTACAGATTAAACCTCCAGACTTAAAACCAAAGACAACACCCACCCCACCGGTACAGAAGGAGGATGACAGGTTCATGGATGAAAAAGATAGTGTTGTGGGTTGCCCCCCTTGTGGAGAGTGCACAAAGGATTGTCCCCCTTGTGAGAACAAGAGTTGTCCACCTTGCGAAGAAGAAGACAGGCCAGATAGGGTCTTTGTGAAGTCACGAGATTGTCCGAAGTGTGATTGTGAGCCTCAGCAGGAGTGTGTTTGTCAGCAGGCAGCGTTCCCGCTACTAAGACAATACATTAGAACGATCCTGGAACACTTGGGGGACCAGGTACACCTTACTAAATATACCGTACATACACGTCCATAATGCGATCTGATTATAATATGGCATCTTACGCTGCCTTCCAAATCTGAAGTTTTTTGTGTTGATCCTTATATAAGGTAGGATGAAATTTCCAGCAAGTTTGGATTTGTGAATGTCTCTGTAATACTGGCATTTGAAAATCAGCAAATTGCTTGGTAAATTTAATTTTTTTGAAGTTCCATCATTGCAACATGTCGTCAGAATTTTTTAACACTGGATGTATTAAATTAGGTGTTCCACTAGCTGCTGAATCTTTAAGGGTCTTTTTGATAATTTTTAAGGGCAAAGTAAGACTTTTTGGAAATTTCGAGGGTCATCTCCTCGGTCAATAGAACTCCTGAAAAATATTATATGTCTGTAAAATATACTGTGTTAAACAGTGTATGTAATGAATTTCATGGGCAATATCTTAATGTGAACAGTGTAGATCCTGATCAGATGGGATGTATATGCTAGCTGATTTGAATCTCAACTGTTCGCCCATTCTCTAAAAGTGATAACTTTGATGTAAAGTGTGAAGTACTTTTTGTGTGTCGTAGGGTCCATACGAAGGTACAGAAGAATACACAATGCACATATCGTTATCTCAAGACCAAGTGTTGATAATGCAGAGGTTTGTGACGGATGGTAACCAGAAACACATACATGATGTGCACGATATCCTCTCGTCAATGATAGCAAGGGTCGTCACATTACGCATAGGAAAACTGGAAAAGATGATCATGTTGTTTGAAGAAAAAATTGGTTTAAAGTTGGAAAGGCTAATTCAGGTAAACAAATGTGACATGAAAAGTAGAATTTGTTCAAGAACATGCTTAGCCCTTTACTCTATGGATACCCCTTTTATTACATTGATGACTGTGTAGATCCGGATCACCTGGCACATCTGTGATAAAAGTGAACAATTCAGATCCTGATAAAATAGCACAGATGTGCCGACTTACCTGGATCTAAATTGGTTGCATCTTGGTCAGAAATAACCTATACAATCTAAAAGCAAACAGTGTAGCTCCTGATCAGATGGCACGGATGTTCAGGTTGATCTGAATCTAAACTGTTAGCCCATAGGTGAACAGCAATCCCATGGGGTAAAGAATTAACAATTGAGTGTATGATTATTCGGTTATGAGGTCAAAAATTTTGTATTAGTTAAAAATCATTTACCAATATATGTATTTTGCACTCCTTAAGGTATATTCTGAATAAACATTCGTAGTGAAAGTTATGTTGGCAAAATCAACTTCTTGCCTATCCAATGCACTTTTATTCATGGGCATTTAATTTTGTGGTTTTCTGTTGGACACCATTTTCGTGTATGTTTTTAATTTCATGGAACTCAATTTTCTGATCTACAACATGTATGGTTATATTCTTCAATTCTTTATTTCATGGTGGTTTTAAATCCTGAATTAATCTGCCAACAAAATCTACACATATAAGTTCCCCATGAATATTGATGATTTTACAGTGTTTGTTTTATAGTTTGTCATGTTAGGTGCGTTGGCGTCCGTTGTGCTTCTGATTGAGATTAAACTTCAAATAGCCTGGCGACGCAGAATCATGCAGATAATTGTCTTGATGTTCCTAATCAGCGTTCCGTGGACATGGTTTGAACTTTACAAGGTATGACGCATACATTCTGCAATCATATTTGTTGTGAATAACAAGTGCTCATGCTGTCCGTCGACATTGTTGCCATTTGTGATAATTTTATTCTATTGTTGATTTTTTAAAAGAATTAATGGTAAAATATGGCGATTAAATTCATGTCCATTTCAGGTCCAGAAGATGAAAAAAAAACCCGCTCCCTGTACAGTATAGTCTTTAACCCTTTACTTCACATATACCGTCACCTTAGTGCAACAGTATAATGAGTACCATTGAAATGAGAACTATACTGTTTTTGCAGTTAAGTGATGATATAGGTTTTATCGCATCTGCGACCAGTTTTGATCAAGATCATCTTGCATATTCATAGCCACGCTATGGACCAAGTATTTTCCAATGCAGAATGGAAACTGCATCTGAAATACCACTTTTGCCCGGTGAAGTGCACAATGAGTGTAAATATTTTTGGTAAACATTCTTACATTGTTTTCAGCAAGCAGAGATCCAGCAACACTCGATAGCAACTGGACCGGTACCGAAGGAATGTATGACGGGAGAAAAAGATACTTTGTCAGAACTCTGGATTGGTGTCAAATCCTACTTCACTCTTCAGGACGATAAATGTCACAAATATCATGAGCACTTGATGATTGATCCCCTGGTGAAAGTCCCGCCCACAAAGGTGAGATACCCAATCTGACAGTTTCTTATCTTTTGTTCCCAACTTCTCGTAAATTATTACCAAATTGAATTTAATATTTAATGATTTTAAACATGCCAATAACAAACGTAGTGATAAACTTCATCCTACAAATGCAGAGTTGCACCCCTTTGTTTGAATTTGATAAAAATGATGTTTACGTCAATAGTTTGAATTCAGTCAGTATACAATTGCTTAATTATGTATATCATAATTTCCCAGGTTTGCTGCAATATCATACAATATAAGACCCATAGTAATAGTTTGGATATGGTGTTTAGTAACAGGTTTGATTTACAGAACATGTTTATATCCCCATACAGTTTAATTTATACAAAACAGGCTCACTGTTTACTTACTGCCTTGTTTTGTAGGTATTGAAGTGACTGCTATGGCCTTTAACCTTGTTTTTAATGCTATTGCTGTGACCTTTGACCTTCTTTTGTACTTAATAGCTGTGACCTTAGACCTTGTTTTGCATGCTACTGTTGTGACCTTGGAGCTTGTTTCCCTGTCTATTGCTGTGACCTTTGACCTCCTTGTGTTGTAGGCTATTGCTGTGACCTTTGTGAGGTTCTTCCTAGCGCCACTTAAAGATGTTGGAAGTGCGATGAGTGAGTTCATACGAGCCCTACTTATAGATCTACCCCTCACATTGTATCCGGTTGCCTTGGTGATGGTATCGCTGTTCTTCTTCATGCTCCTGTTTATGTGGTTTGGCTACAGTGTACGTCTTCCATTCTTCCTCACCATCGAGAAGAGTCCACAGTTGTCTGTATCTGACAGTCGGTTACAACAAGCCATTCAAGACACCAGCACTAAGACCCTGGCACAGGTACTGTTCATTTTTTACTCCATATGATATGCCTATCATCCATGGGTGAACAGTGTAGATCCAGATCAGCTGGTACATATGTGCCATCTAATCAGGATCTGCACTGTTGTGTTTTTTTTTATTCATTTGGTTATTTCTGATTTAGAAGCCAACAATCTAGATCCTGATCAGACTGCTCAGATGTCGCAAACCTATCTGGATCTACACTGTTCTCACATGCAATAAATCATGTATAATGTTATATGGAGTAAAGAGTTAATTTATTTGCTTATACTTGCATATGTAATTTGAACAGTGGTCAGGATACTTGCGCAAGAAATTTTACAAAATATATTTTTTAAAAAGATACCATTCTAAAAATATATAAATAGCATTTAAACTAATAGGAATACGGTAGGTTGGCCAGGCGTGACTACATGTAATTTGAAATTGGCCACACTACATTCCTATGTGGAAAAACAAGAATACTATAAGAATGCAAGTAGTGTGGCATGTTTGGATGCAAGATTTCCAGAAACATGGTTCATTTTGGGGCTGTCTAATACTATCAAAAATTCCCATTAAAAATTATATATTGCTGTTAAAAAAGGTGGTTTGAGCAACCCCACTGAAATTGCTTTGGATATGCCCTTCGATGCCTAATACTGGTACAAGTAAGGTGTCAGTATTCAGTACAGCATGTCTTCTCTTTTTGTTTTAAATTTTTATAATGAAAAAGATCCACTTTTTCCAATATGAATAACAGCTTACTCAACCTGAGCTTTAATTTGTATGACCACTACTTTCTGGAATAGATGGTCATGTTATTGTCTTGGATGGTGAGTGACATAGTAGGGACAGATCACCCTCAGCTATCTACACTGTTTGCTTTTTGATTCATTAATAGGTTATTTTTGAACAAGAAGCAAACAGTGTTTATCCTGATCAGATCGCGCAGATGTGATGGCTGCTCTAGTTCTACACTAATCATACATGCATTAAAATGTGTATATATGGAGTAAAGGGATACATTATATAACATTAAAAAGTAATTTTAGTAACATGTACTTAATTGTTACAGCTGGAGAAATTACAGACTCGTCTCGAGTCCACTGAGACAGAGCTGGCAGACAGATTAAAACACATGGAAAAGGTTCAGCAGGCAGCTATAGAATATACCATGTCATCTGAACCAATCAGCAAAGCTGAATCTCCAACACTAACAAGGTCAGATGTCAATGTCAGATCTAGGTCACCAGTAAAGTCTGAGGTCAAGGTCAAATATATGTCACCAGTTAAATCAGGTGTGAAGAGTACACCAAGCCTTCCTGTGACTGAGATCAGTGCCATGTCCATTCCCCAGGATGATTCTTACAATTCAGAAACTCTTCAAGAAAGAGGTACACCAGTCAAAAGTGCTTTAAATAGAAATGAAACTGGTGCTATAAATAGAAAGGAAACTGGAGACCATGATGATAGTTCTGATACTTTAGATAACAACAAAAAATCGAAACATAATGGTTTTGAAACTGAAATTAAAGAAAATCATAAAATTCCTGTGGAGAATTTGAAACCAGATGGGACATCGAAAGATTAATCCTGCAGAGATGCAGCTTTTATCATGTGGGCGAACAGTTTAGATCCAGATCAGCAGACACATCTGTGCCATCTGATCAGGATCTAAACTGATTAGTTTTATATTCATTAGGTTATTTCTGACCAAGAAGCCACCATTGTAGATCCAGAACAGATGGCACAGATGTGCCAGATGATCTAGAACTAAACTGGGATAAAAGAGGTATCAAGGTAGCAGAAGTTCAGAACAGTCAAGTTTGGTGAATGCTCATTTTACATGGGCAGCTTGGTTTGCTTTAACCAGGCATCTTCATAACCATGAGTTACTGATTGTGCAATGAAACATAGGGCTTTCTAAACAAAACCAATTTCCTGCTTTGTAAATTTTCACTCTTTGAATAAAGGAGTGAAAAGTTTACATAAAGTTATTGATGACCTTCCTTTTGGAAGAATTTATGTGTTTGTGACATTTTCATTTTTGTTTTCATGTTTGTTCCATGTCATGATTAATAAAGTTCATTCCTCACAAACTAAGTTTGGGTGTCATTTTTTTAGTCTCATGTCCACAATCTGCAACAATTTTAACCCTTTTCACTGTATAGACACCTTTATGGCAACAGTGAACACTGTAGATCCAGATCATCACAGATCCATGCCGTCTTTATGGAGTAAACGGGGCTAATTTCTCTCTGTAGTTTTGTCAGTCTGAAACATTTAGGCAAAATACTTCAGCTTTTCAAATCAAGTATTTAATTCAATACAAACAACATACAGTCCAGTCGCGATGACTCGACACAAAATGTTGGTTCTGACAGTTTAATGTAAAATTCAATGTAAAAAAGATGTGATGACTCGATATGAGCCGAGTTGAAAAATATTTACATAGTCCCTTGGTCAGTAATTGAGTTGATTTACACAAGATAACACGACATATGTCGAAATATTTTTCACACCTTTGATTGGATCAAATAATTGGGCTTTGCTAATTATAGTCATGAAAATTATAATCGGTGAGCGTGAGCCAAACAAATAATGCAGCACAGCGAACACATACAAGTCCATACCCAATACGTGAATGACATAACAAGGGCATTAAATGTGTTACAGATTTTTCAAATCTCGGGGACAACAGAGAGAGTGCACTATGTGAGATCTCTTACCTCAGTAGAAAACTCAAAAAAAGTAAAACTTATCATTAAGAGCCAACTAAGACGTAGTTAGCTGATTGATTCTGACCCCAAGCACTTTGAGTCATGTATATGTAGTCTAATTGTGCTAAAAAACAAATTTGCAAGAAATCGAAGACCTAAGTTACAGTGAACAGTGTAAAAGATATCTTTAATGGATCACCAACAACCCTTTCCTCAATAAATACACCCAAATTAAACTGCACTCTGATGTTGTTGGGAAAAAAGATAGATCAAAACTGGTTTTAAGTTTTTGATTATTTTATTTAAAACATTTCTGGTTAAAAATTGCTAAAAACACTTATAATGGCAGTTCTGATATAATTCAGCACTTATAGGCGCTGTCGCCGTGACGGTGCGGGTTCGCTCCTAGCTAGAGGCACTATCATTTTATACTTAGAACTTGGACAAACAAAACTGGATCTAGTTTGGTCTTTAAGTTTCAACCTATGCACTCCGACATGTCCAGTAGGATTATACTTCTTGACAGTTCATGTTTTTCTTGCACACTCGGTTATGTGCCTCATTTGCATTCACCATTTTAATAAACTAGATGGGTGTTCAGTTAAACACTGGTGCTATGTCAGAATAAAAATGCAACTACAAAAAGGGGCATTACTCCATTAAATGTGACCTTGACCAAAAGTTTGGCATTGTCATGAGCCTGTTGTAATATTAAGCAATATAATTTAAAAAGTTTCATGAGGAAATATTAAGAATGTCAAAGTTATAGCCTCTGTTTTTATGACAGACATACAGAAGGACCGACAAGGCGATCCCTGTGTATCTCCTTTTCTTTGAAAGAAAAACAAAAAAATTAGTTAATCTGAATCATCTACAACAAAGATTCAAAACAAATCTTCTGTTAAATATTAAAAAAGGCAATTAAGTTTTTGTGGCAAAATTCAAGTACAAACATGTGCATAAATCAAGTGTGACCTTGACCCTAAAGATTTTGGCTTCATCTTGACCCAAGCAATACAATTTAGAACTTTGATGCACATTACAGCCAATGTTTTTGTGATGGATTAAATATCTGCTTTTCTTCAAAAGGGCGCAAGGGCAGCAAAAAAATTACTCTACAGTGCATTAAGGGAAGACTCAAGTGTTTAACTGAACATCCATCTAGTCTATTGAAAAAATCTATGATGATTATATGAATCATCCTGTTCTCAAATATTTTGTTTCCAAGGAGAAGAACCATCTAAAGCATAGTTCAAATATATCATTGATTAGCATGATTAGTGGAGCATTTCATTTTGCAGAGACAAATTTAATTTTCTTAAATTAGGGAATGGCTCTAAGGGAGTCTTTGGAGAAAAAGTCTCCCCAATTTCCTACACCCCCCCTTTCCCCTCTAATAAGCCAGTGAAGAAGTTTGTTTCATTTTTGTTTCTTACCTAAAGCTGAAAACTTCAAAACTGTTCTCTAAAACTGGACAAACTTCTCCCTGTTCTCACAGCCTAAGCTGATCCCTGAAAATACTTAACAATTTATATCCTTTACTACACATGAACAGATTTATTTTCACATGTTCAACTAGTGTAGATCCAGATCAGCCAGCACATCTGTGCCATCTGATCAGGATCTATACTGTTCACTTCTTTGTCAAAAGTAACCTAAAGAATCAATAATTTAAAAGTGAACAGATTAGATCCTGATCAGATTGCACATGTGCCAGCTGTTCTGGATCTACACTATTGGACTATGGATAACGGCAATCTCCCATTAGGAAAATGTTAATACAAATACTAAAACTATAAGGTCTATTTTTTATTTAATATATTTTATCAACATGCAGACAAAAACAAACATGCCTAAATAAAACTTATATAAAATAAAATTTAAATGCTTCATAAACATGGTTCATTCCCAATCCTTAGAAATGACTCCAAGTAATAAAAAATAGATGCAGCTGTATTTTTAGTTATTATTTAAGAAAAATATATCATTAAGTATGTGTTTTGTGATATCATTAAATTTTGCAGCTATGAATTTTCACGCTGAATCTACAAATGACATTTTCACACAAGCATAAATTCCTGCATTTGTAGAATTATAATGTAAGACACTATTATGTAGTAAGATTTTGCAGGGTTTTGATTATGCTCACTTTTCCTAGCACAAAATAGCACACTTTTTCTGTGCAAAATACACAAAAATTAAACCTGCTTAAAACAAAATGATACTTTAGTAAAATAACATTTAACCTTTCACTCCATAAGTGAACAGTGTAGATCCAGATCAGTCCGTCTGATCAAGATCTGCACTCTTGACTTTTGACTCATTAGATTATTTCTGACCAAAAGGAACCAGTGTAGATCCAGTTCCGATGGCAAGAATGTGCCGGCTGATCTGGATTTACATCGGTCTCACATGCCATAAAAACATGTAAATGGAGAGTTGATAATGACAGGATGTGTGTGCTAGGAAGACGAGTTCATTTCTTCTGAATACATATGAACAGCGTCAATAAAAAGTCCAACATTTTCTGGGTCAACATCTTTATGAACACCGTGACCAAGGTTGGCAATGTAACGCTGTGTTCCAAACTTCTTCAACATTGTTTTTACTGCACTCTTCAACTCGTTCTGAAATGAATGAAAATGAACGGATAAAGACCTCTGTAAACTAATAAATATTTGCGCATATAAATTTTTGCAAGGTTGAACTCATTCGCAAATATTTATTTTCATGTTTTCTGATTTTAGAAAAACAATTTTATAATCCTGCGAACATTTTTGTGAATTTTTTATGCCGCTTCAGTGCCATTCACAAATATAATGAAAATTAATTGTTTGCAAATATTTGTTCGTTTACAGTATTTACTATGAATGATTTGATACAGCTCTGAATAGTATCCAAAATCCAATTAAACCAAACTGATCTACAGGCAATGAATTAACATCGGGGGATTTTCATATAAACACTTAACTCCTTATATATGTAATTTAACACATGAGCAGTCAGTGTACATCAAGACCACAGGCACATCTGTGCCATCTGATAAGGATCTACTCTGGTCGCTTTTTGGTCTGAAAACCTAATGAATCAAAAACAAACAGTGCAGATCCTGATAAGACAGCACAGATGTGCTAGCTGATCTGGATCTACAATGTTTGCACATGTATGTGATAAGGTGTATAATCCTTTATATGGAGGAAAGGGTTAAGGCATATACAACATCTATCAGGACGAAACGTTTTGTTGACAAACAGAACTTTAATAAATAAAATAAAGTAACATCTAGCCTATACAAAATGATAATTTCCCTTACCTCAGGTGCGTATAACAGACAGGGGTCAAGGTTTCCTTGCAATGTGACATGGTTTCCAACAACTCGCCTGAAAATATACAACATTTCAAAAATTAACATATTGGCAAATGTTTTTTTGTGGGCATTAACTTTTGTGAATTCTGGGATTAACTAAAATGTTTTTACTATTTTTGCATGGCCTACACCAATAGTCAATCACTGAATATTCTGGTAATGAATACTCATGTGTTACACTGTAATATAATAAATGTATTAAGAACTAGTCTAAGAGTAGTAGTGTCAGTCTGAAAATACCCATTTTCTGTCTGCACTAAATACTAGTCAAATAACTTGGAGTACAATGAGACATGGTTCTTTCCTTCTCTGCGGGAACAAAGTATCCATTCAAGCACATCTGCCAACTTATACGTTTAAAATAAGGAGAATGATTTTTTTACATAAACACATGTCCCTTAAAATAGACTGTTACTTGTCATAAAACAGGGGAGTTGGTTCAAGAAACACCATACATGTATTTGTGACAATTTGTTTACACCAGATCGGAATGCTTTGCAGAACCATAAATAGACATTTTATATAATTTACCAAACTTCCTATGCATTACTTGCATATACTAGCATATTCATTACCAGTATTCCTGCTTTCAAGACCTAACAAACTTGTAAAATTAAACAATGCTATACTTCTTAAATATTCATGCTTGACTATGCCCATAAAAATTGTTTTTAAACATAATGTTATGGATTTTGGGTTTCATATTTTGGCCAATAAAATATGTATTTCTTGCCTGTGCATTTGGTGGAATTTTTTGTTTAAGTGTATGTCCATGTTCTGGGGTAGTGTGGCCACTTTGGAAGTTTCTTGAGGTGGCATAGATTGAGAGGGGGGTGATAGAAACACCAATACACCCAATCATTTTTCATAATATTAATGGTGTTTTCATATTTTAGTAACATTGTTTTTTGTACATCACATTTTGTAATTTCAAGATACAAATGTACACATGTAAGTATCTGAGTATGTAATGCTATAAACCGGAAAGAGTAGCTAAATTTACTAACCTTGCATGTGTAGGTTTAACTGTCCAATCAAGAGATACCACCTCATACCCGCTGTTAGCAAGATCATCTAGGGCAAAATGGGCATCTTTAGCAAATACTACCTGTAAAAAAACACAATTCTCTCGCAGCTAATGTTCACAATATGTAAAACTTTGCCTAATTAAAAAGTACCTAAATTTACAATGAAGGGAAATATATATGTCAATCATCAAACTTTTTCTTTGCCTGATTAGAAAATACAAAAATTTACAATGGAGTTGTCACATGAAAATCAGCAAACTTTCTTCTAGCAGATTTCCAGCCCTTTTATTTTGTCTTTAATATTATGTTACAAGATGCCAAATTATTGTTTACAAAGATAGCTACTAGTTCTAGTTATTTTAATATAGCTACTTATTTTACTCCTGTTACCATAGCTACTATTGTAGCTTATCTTAGAACAGGTACTGATATTACTATTTTTATAGATATGGTCTTTTTTCACTTTTCTAAACAGGTTCTAGTTATCTTACATCTGCGACTAGTTCTAGTCTTACCTTCGGGACTAATTCTTTATATCTTGTTATAGGAATTCTTATCTAGGGACTTGTTTTCCGATATTTTTCTTTACGGAGTGACTGGTCCAGAGGGACTAGAAATAATTTCTTGTTATAGGAACTGGTTCCAGCTTTCTTACAGTCTGTACTAAAGAGCCTGGATCTAGATATCTAAGCACTAAGACTGGTTAAAGATATCTGAACACAGGGGCACGTTCCAGCTATAGAACTGGTTCAGGCTTACTTAACCCAGGGACTGGTTCTGGACATCTCAGCTAGGAAACAGTAGATGAACTGTTTCCAGTGACAAGTCACTCAGGGACCAGTCTAATTCCTCTTATCACAATATACTTGTTCTATTGATCTGTTACTAGTTATCTTACCATAGGGACTGGTTCGACATGGGCTTCCAATAGTTTTTCCTTAGTACGGTAGGCAATGTCTTTAAGGTAAGGTAAAGCAAACTCTGTAAACAAATCAGGACCCAACTCTCCTGCACACGAGTCGAATACTTGTAGAATCTAAAACAAACAGTTTACAGCATTTTCAAATAGCATGATATATAATACACATAACAAGTTATATAATTCATCTAGCATGATGTATAATATACATGCACATAGCCTGTTATATAATACACATAGCTTGTAGTTGTAATATAATACACATATCGTGATATATAACACACATATAGTTTTATCTTAAATCATATTTATTATCTGGGGTCAAAAAGATATTAAATTCAAATTTAAAATTTTTTCATTGCAAAATTTAACCACTTTTTCCAAATTCTTCTGCATAATAATAACCCCTAGCTCAGAATTAGGTGGGGTCAAAAATGGGAAAATTCTAATTTGCTTGCAACAAATGCAAGAATCTGCATCTACAGAAACCCCTAATTATTAAATCTATTGATATCCCTGGAAGAACAGTGGTCTAATGGTAGAGCGTCGGACTCCAGATCCAGAGAGTGCGGGTTCGAATCCCACCAGTGATGAGGTTCATCTGCAGTTTCCTCAATCCACATTCGGCGGGAGTACTGGTTTGTAACCCAGGAAGCAGTCATCGAGCTTGATTAATATGAGTTGGAATAACTTGTTTCACAATCGATGTAAAATAAATAAGTTTAACCTAACTGATATCCCTGATTATACGAGGTCAAATGGCTTACCTGTGCCCCTGCTTTGACCTGTCCCACCAGGTAATCCACAACCTTTTCACACAACAGCTGTAATAATTCCCTACTGGCATCAGGGTATGTGATCAACCATTTACGAGCTTTAGGTAACGGGGAGTGCGATCCACCATCTATCATAAACTTCATTAATGTCCACTGAAAATGTACATGCAAAAGATGATTACAATATCAAATTGTTTCCAAACTACACCCCTAAACTATGAATGGACTTGTTAGCACCAAACCCCCTCCCCCAAGCCCTACCTCAAAAACTAAGAATAAAAGTCAAAGCTAAACTGATCCCCCAAACTATGAAAGAAAGTCACAGCCAAATAATACCCAATCTAAGTTACCCCCAAATTACAAATGAACAGTCAGAGCCAAAGCCCCTCCCAACGCTATACTATTAGTCAGTCAGAGCCAAATCTTTTGCCCATCCAAACTCCCACCCAAACTGCAGGAATGAACCATTCGAGCCATACCCCGTCAACCCTACACCCAACAACCCACTGGTTGCTATGGGATAACAGCCATATTCCATGTAGTAAAGGGTTAACAAAGTACTGTACAGATGTTACTTACCGGTGCCCCGGAGAATCCAAACAGTGGACACTGTCCATTTAGGGCCTGTCTGGTCATGGTTATAGCGTCCATCACATAACTCAGGTCCATGCAAACATTCGCATCCTTGTACAACTTTTTGAGGTCGTCAGGTGTTTGTAGTAAATAGTCAAATATGATGCCCTGTGTAACAGAGATAAGCTTAGTATTATGTTCATCAACTGGATAACAAATAAACTTGTCTGTTTATAGTTTCTTGGACATTGGAATCTGCCACAAGTGGATATGTAATGAATATGTTGTCATTATGTCATAAATCTTATTCTATTGGCTTGTGTAATTTAGAGCAGCTAGTAGAATTGCTCAATAAGTTATCTTACACATGTACGAGGGTTGTTCAAAATTAAATAGGACTGCAAGTCATGCTTTTTCATATTTCATTTAATCTTAAATATATTTTCATACGTATGGCACTCGTAAAATGTTGTCTACAAGTCAAGCATGAATTTAGTACATTAATTTGCAGAACCCAAGTATGATTAAAAAAAATTAAAATGGCTGAATTACACTAAAATCAAAGTTAAGGACATGATAAAAGATTTTTGGTGTTTTACCTAGTGCAGTGACGTCCTATTATTCACTATGGAAAAGATACCATTGAACAATATCAGACCATTAAATATTGAAATTTTTCTTATCATTCAAATTTTCACCATTCTAACAAAGCTTTATACATGTACATACATCCAACTTCACAATGTAAATAGTGACAATATACTGTTCACCTTTCCTTAAATCTTAAAGCTTCTCCACTCATAAAAATATTTAATTATGGAACTCACTTGATGAAATATTTTGCTATCTTATACTGGTAAAAATATTTTTTTATTTGAATGTTTTACGTTCACTATTTCCATGAATTTGACAGAAAAATTACCCACCCCACAATGTGTGCATGAAATGCATAAATTGTGTGCATGAAATGTCACACAAAAATGTTTGTTTAAAATGTTATGTTATAACGTCATGTGCCCAAACTTGAACCAGTTTTCTAAATATTCTCTTTCACAATAATGCAAGTTTGGGTACCAACATGAAAAAAAAAACATTTAAAATATAAAGGATATTTCACAATTTGATAACTGTGAATATTACTTTTATTTCACCGAAATAAAATACTTTAATTCAGTGGAAAGCATAGAATTAACAACTGTTCACCTTTCCTTCAATGATATCTACACCCATGCCGAGTACTTGTGGTATAACAAGAATATCAGAAAATATAATGGCAGCATCCAAGTTGAATCTTCGTACTGGCTGAAAAATATAGCACCCACTTATGCATGTGAAACACTATGACTAAATGTGGCTTATGGCCTTTGTGATAAGTGTAGACTCGAATCAGCAACCACATCAGTTAAGTCAGATTAGGGTCTACAAAATTTACCATTTGCTCAAAGAAGCAAATTAAAAATGCATCTAGAAAACACTATATCCTCTAAAGACCGTGTAAGTTGCAATATGATCAGAACCTACACTTAGCACACTTAACACACATATTTTATCAAAACTGTAAAGTCTTGCAATACAGTACACAGTTAAAACTAGTAATAAATGACCTTGGCATAAATTAAGATGGACATAAAATGAAGAAAATTCTTATAAATGACTAAACTTGGCATAAATCAATAAACCTAGCATAAGTGAATTTACTTGGCATAAGTGTTGAAACACTGCATACATTACTAAACTTGGCATACATGTTTAAAATTGGCAAAATAGTTAAATGATGGTCCCATACTGACCGAGTTCATTATTTGAAACAGGCTATACAGTAACACAATCCTGAAAACCAGATAATTAACCTTCACAGCAGTATTTATCAAAGACAGTACAATAAGAACAAGAGCCAGTCGGAAACGACTGCACGCTCGACTATTCGAAAAGTCAGACATATTTAAGCACATTTCAAACTGGGCTTCATTTAAACTGGGGAGTGATTCAGGAGTTTATGACACCCCCAACACACACACATGAACATAAGTTTTTTGATCCAAGTTAAGAAATCAATAATTTACACTTAATTCATTCTTGTAGGTTTTTTAGAACATTTTGAACAAAATGAAAGTTAGAGTAATGGTTCTTGGCATACACACTTGGGAGAAGATGATGAACAAGTGTGCCAAGTTTCAAAGCTGTAGTATAAGTAGTATTGAAGGTATGGGTTTGTACACAAGCTTGCACGCAAACTTTAACCTGAAATTCTAAGTCGAAAAAGGGCCATAATTTGATCAAAATGAAAGTTAGACTTATGGTTCTTGGCATACACACTTGGGAGATGATGATGAACAAGTGTGCCAAGTTTCAAAGCTGTTGTATAAGTAGTATTGAAGTTATATGTTTGTACAGTAGCATGCACTCAAACTTTAACCTGAAATTCTAAGTCGAAAAAGGGCCATAATTTTATCAAAATGAAAGTTAGAGTTATGGTTCTTGGCATACACACTCGGGACATGATGATGAACAAGTGTGGCAAGTTTCAAATCAGTAGCTATAGTAGTTTTTAAGATATAGGTAGGTTGCACGCAAACTTTAACCGAAGCGGGATGCCGACGCCCAATTGAGTACAATAGCTCGACATATTCTTTGAATAGTCAAGCTAAAAATTCATCAATCATAAAATATACCTGAAGTGTAATCTCGCAGGCCATGCTCGGTGTCTTTATCATGTCAAAGAATCCCACATTATGTTTCTCTTTGAATTCTCCATATTCTGAAACAGAAGGAATTTCCTATGGCAAATAAACTTTAACCCTTTCCTCCATAGATACACCTTTATTCTATGGGCGAACAGTTTAGATCCAGATCAGCCCACATCTGTGCCGTCTGATTAGGATCTAAACTGTTCGCTAATTGATCGTTAGGTTATTTCTGACCAAAATCCTAATCAGACAGCATGGATGTGCTGGCTGATCTGGATCTACACTGGTTGCACATGCATAAAAAAGCGTATATATGGAGGAAATGGTTAAATATATAATATAAACCCTTAAAGTTTAGCAGATTTTTTATGTCTAATCTGGACCTACTGTACCTACAATCCTCACTTCTTGGTCAAAAATAAGCTTATGAATTTAAAAGTTAGCCAGTGAAGCTGTAGATCGAGATTAGATTTTGGCAGAAAAATGCCAACTGATCTGGATCACCCATTTGATAAATCATAAATGTCTTATCTTTAGACTGAAGTGACTGGTTTGAAATATTTCATTCATATAGCAAACCAATTGAAATTGTGCATATTACCACATCATTGTCCAGGTGTTTTAACCCTTTACTGGGGCATGCTCCCCAGAAAATTTACAAAGGTTTCACTTTCTTGTCACTTATCAAATTTTGACCAAGGTAAGTGCCTAGGTGTGCCACAGCATGGCTATGGGCCTGAATATTCCGGGAAAAAAACAACACTAAAATAAGCAAGCTTACCTGGAAGATATCTACCCGCTTGTCGCATCAACCATACTGGAACTCTCTCAGTTCTCTCCCCTCGTGCTGCCCTGAGTATCAGGTCATTTTTCAACTCTGGAAATGCCTGGGTAAATAAATGGTAAAATCATTATTACACTTTTTTCTAACTAATTCTACCAGTCTATTTTTCTGGACCTTGCAAGAATGATGTTGTCAACTTGGACCAAGATTGGAGACCAGTCTCACTCAAAACTCGGCCATCTGATTGGACGGTTAAAATTAGGGCAAATAAAATGGGCTAGTCAACAATCTTCCTTTTTATGTTCTTGGGGCCAAGGTAGTATAATATGTCTGTGTATGGAGTAAGTACTAATTTATCAACCAGTCATTAACCCTTTACTTCATAGTATATCTATAGGCGTTATCCTTGGGCAAACAATGTAGATCCAGATCAGATGGCACATCGACTGATATTTTATTGTCAAACATGTGCATGAAATTACCTCAGACAGAATTCCTCTGCATTCCTGTTAAATACTCTAGTTCAAAGAAACAAGTACATTATTTCTTTAGACAATAATAAACACAAAAAATAGTGACATATTATCACATCCGGCATTGTCTTAGTATCAAGATAAACGAACCATTCTGAGGTTCTTTGATAAAGACTTGCAAAATAATGTATCCTGACTGACGGTCTGGTGGCCTAGCACGCATGTTGGGTTGTTGGGGGATTAGCTGATGTGCCAGTGCCAGCCCGGTGGTGTATGGTCAGGAGCTCACTGGTTATTGCAGCATAAGTCCATTTTACTATACATGTACAAACAAAGTCTAGTTGTAGGTTTCTTCTGTTTATTGTATGTAGTGATGGAAAGTTCCAAATATTGAAGCAAATGACACAGTTATAGTTATAAGATATAGATGTTGCCGGTTCTGTTAGTGTTACTTTACTAAGGCTGACTAAAGACTATAAAAGTGACCAAGCCAATTTCTTAAGATAGGAATCAGTGTACAGTGATCAGACACTGACACCTGTTTAGGGGTCCTTTTCTGCCAAGTATGTCAGTAGAGCTATATAGGTGTAACAGAGCTCTAGTGCCAAGTTTGGTTGAATTCAGCTAATAAATTGGTGATCTGTATCACAAGGTGCAACTACAATCACCCAGAAAACAAAATAAACCTGTTTTTGAAATAAACATGTTTCTCGTTATCGTAAATAACTAAAGATTACAACCTAAACAGATCAACGAAAAATACATCATCCCAGTTGCACATTGATTTCCAAGACAAAATCATAACTTACCAAAAAGATATTGATTGCCGTTGATTGATAAATGATTTATCTTTCAGATGACACCAATAACTAAACATAAGTCTGTCTATTAGCAGAGAAAATCCAAATTTATTATCAAAATCCACTGAGGTTGTCAGTGGATTCTGCTGTATTCTGACATACTGGATAGAAAAGGACCCCTAAACAGGTGTCTGTGTGATTGGACAGAACAGATGTGCATATTGCCCAGTAAACACCCGACGTCAAAACAACATTGGATTTAGGTTGGATTTTGGTCGCAACGTCGGCGACCTAAATCCAACGTTAATCCGCCGTCGAAAATGCGACGTCGTTTAGACATCAGAAAATGACATCGGATAGACGTCGGTTTTGGGTCAGATATTTGACTTCTTAACCCACTACAAATATTTATTTTCGAATAACTATTTGTTTTTCAAAATTTTCTATATATTTGCAAAAATTCAATTAAACAAAATACGGAAAAAATTATTTCTCAATTTGAATGGTTTGCTGTTGAGTGGAAGGGATATTATAGATATTTGAAACAAAGAAACAAAGAACAAAGACAAAGTCGCTAAACAAACACAGAAGGGGAAAAAGGAATATTTCATATTTGCCGGAGAAGAAGGATTTAGCAAGTAAGTTTTTTCGTATTCATAGTTTGTTGTTAAATTCTTGTTGTTGCTTAAATCTTGTTGAAAGGCATGCCCATTACATGTATAAGACACGTGGAGTTGTTTTCATGAAAAACGTTCCGTCCCAGAAAAGTCTCGCTACCTGGCTATTGTTATAATTCAGAGCTCATAAAACACATTACGTTTAGAAGAGAGGTTTAGTGATGAATTAAAAAAAAACACCTTGATGGTATTTTTCAAATAGTGTTATTACACTAATAGTAATAAAGAAATGAGGGAAGAGGTTCGATTTTGGTCGGATTTCGGTCGGATTCTGGTCGGAATGTGGTTGGATTTTGGTCGGAACCCGATGTCATTCCAACGTCGGGAAATGATGTCTAAAAAACTTTCAAACCAAAATCCAACGTTGATCCGACGTCGAGGTCTGACGTCAATCCAACGTCTTTTCGACGTCAAATGTTTCCTGGGTGATCTGGATCTACAATGTTTTCATATGCGTTAAAAGGCGTATATATGAAGTATAGGGTTAGGCATAAAAATGGCATTTACAGAAACACCAGTAAGACCGTATCTTAAAGAAAATTAGTGAATGTTTATTCCATGCTAATGCGTAAACAAGAGCACACCAGATTACGTCGAGAGCACACCCCATTACGTAACACGAATATTTCTGCTTATGAGTGAATAAAACTCTGGCATATAAAATTCATATGACAGTTAGTTGCTATTTCGTATTTAATCACATTGCATAGTAAAAGGTTACACAGATTTTTCGTACTAACAGAAAATTAGGAATAATTTACTCACCTCCGGTAATGTCAACGTTGTTGTCATTTTTATTCTGCTCGTAGAGTGGCTTCCCCTTGCAGAGCTGGTTCCGTTTCTTCTCTTTATTAGTCGGAAGTGAGACTAAAACCAATCTTGTTTGGTTTAAATAACAGTTAACACGAGTTATTTCGGTGTTTCATACAACGGGAATTCTATTTGGCCCCGAGGCATAAACTGCTTTTCACTACTACACGTCATTCGTTAAGAACTAAAAATATTCTACATTCTTGTTTGTCTACAAATTTGTTAACTATTTTTCCTTTCAACAGATTTTGATAAAACGTTTATGCGGTGACGGATATTTACCAATATAATAAAAATATGGAATGAAAAATGAATTTTCGCTTAAAAATAAGTTTTTTCTACTTGAAATTACTTTTTTCAACTTCTGAAAATAGAATTTGCTTTTAATTCATCCAAATATCATTTAGAGATTATTATATTACATTTAAAATGTATAAACACTAAATGTGTAACATGCAAAGCTGTTGCAATATAAAAATAAGATTTTTAAGGCTATATGTGTTTGATGGGTGTTTTTCATGAAAAAGTTGTCCCCGCAAAAGGCTCAATAAAACTTTTAAAAATCAATAACATTTTTTTTAAATTTTATGTCTGTATACATTGAGAAAGCCTCTAAACGCATGCAAATCTAAAACTTCATTTTATAATTTTGAAACTTTAAAAATCTTCATTTAAGACATGTTTAGCCTAAAATTAAGTGTTCTTTCTTTTCAACTCATAAAAACTAATGAAGAAAAAATCTTATGTGGATGCAAGCGCTGTCGGTGTTTATGAGACATATACTCAACAAAAAATGTTTTGCAACTTTTGCATTTTTGAACAGTTAAAAACAACGAAAGTTAACAAGTGATACAAAACCATCCTAATATGAAAGAACTATTGTCCCAGCATAATATCCTTTATGCAAATTGAAGCTTTTATCAATAATGATTGAAAAAGAATGACGAAAATGATTGGATATAGGCTGTAATTTTTTCACAAATCAGCTTTCTTAGGATGAGAGAAATTCAAGTAGAAATTATGTGAAATTCCAAGGACGGCGTACGAACATTCTAATTTGTCAAAAACACATTACAATATCTGTCTTACTACATAATTTTATGTTTACATTGTGTATCTGTTATGGATTAAATAAAAACATATGTTTTTGTACCATTTGTCTTTTTTATTTTCCTTCCATGCAAAACATAGAGAAAGTTGCAAAACATTTTTTGCTGAGTATATAATTCGATATTTATTAATATCAAACTGTATAGTAAATGAACATTTACCCCATACACCCGCCTGGAATCATAGTGCTATAAACAAATAAAAAGTATTGTACTAATACGTAATCGTCTTCTATCTATATCGTTTGGCAGATATCAATTCTTACATGGGATGATAAAACGATGACTACATTTGATGACTGGCTCTTTATTCTTAACAATTCAATTCTAAACTTCGAAGGTCCTTAAGCCACCAGTTATATATCATCAAGAATTGTGCACAGGTATTTCATTTTAAGCTGAAATAAATTTTCTATCGGTCCCAGTGGTCTGCATTATTTACTCTAAAGACAAACCCATGCTCCGCGCTGCCACTGTAACTTAGTGTTATTAATTATTTAAATATTCATTGCATCTTTAGCTTTGAGGACCAGAAGCCCTGTAGTGCTTATCGTTGGCATAATATCAAAACCACGTACGATGTTTTGAACATATGAAATATCCACCAATTAGAATACGTTATTAAAAAAGGACTATTTTTAAATATTCCCATTAGCAAAGCTTTGCGAGATTTTGACAGATTTCGCGCATGTTTCTGTATTCCCGCCTTGCAAAAAGTCAAAGACCCATATTGAATTCTTGGTTTTGTACTGGTATGCATACTTTTTCTCAGATATTTTGCGCTTTAAGGTGCTATAGCAGATGTTATTGCATTGTAATTGATAAAAAAGAAAATTATCGAAATCTCAATAACGGCAAAATGCGATTCAATAAAAGTGTGTACTAATCATTTTTTAACGTATGTCTATTTTACAAAAGTTAAGAAAAGTTAGAACAGTAAAAAAATAGTTAGCTCTAGACCTAAAAGTCGCTAAAATTCTATTTGCAACCAGACACAAAGATTGATGGGACTGCATTTTGTCGTTTGAGAGATTTTGATATTTTTCTATTTTATGTATAACATAGCAATGACGAAAGGATTTAGCATGCATGTTCATTCTTTAAATGCTTCTTGCACCTAGCTCCAAAAGACTGTATTTTGAAATTGAAATTCAATACCTGCTCCAGTACACTCGTCGCCATCTTGTGCGCTGGTGCACGATGACGTTACACGTGTCAATGGTTACCACGAGCCATAATTCGTCATGCGGGATTTTGGCCCGCGATGTAAGTTTTGGGCCCGCGGCGTATGCCTTTTATCATACAAGGTCTCCGGGCAGTTTGGCCACATTATGTGTTTCTATTTATAGTATCACGTGATGTTATAATAATTATGCTTTTGCTCTTACGCTAAATCATGTAAATGACAAATATTTTATTGCTGTAACGATTTTTGTAGAATATATTGTCTTATTTAATCTTAAAGGTAGGGCCTTCTTTGATTATTATGTACTCATGAATCTTGACATACCCTTATAGATTCCTGTTGATCTGTACATTTTGTTCTGTTGTACACACGGAAGCGGTGAGTCTCTCTGTACAAGAACGCGTTTGTCTTGCTTCCATTTTGTGTTCGAAATCCGTCGGACACAAAATGTGGGACAACTTTAAATACAAGATATATTGTTCGAGGGTTCGTGATTGGTATTTGCGCAAAGTTGCCATCTACTTGGTTCCAATCGAATACTAATCAAAAATAGTTGAACCTTTAATCGGTTATGGTCAGTTAACGAATCGAATTTTGGATTCAAAATCGTCACGATCATGGTCATTTCGGGATCAAATCGCCAAAGGTTAACTTCACGCTGACTGTCAAATAAAAATACTTTTTAGTCATTATGCGAAAAATAAATAAACACCCACAAGATCTAAATAGTATTTATCTTGGTTACTAGACTACCACATTTTGCGGCCGCAAGGTCAACCGCACATGCCAAGGTCATCTTTCCAAGGTCACAATCAATCAAGATTGGTTTCCCAACAATTACCGTGGGTTTTAAATTTCGCGCATTTAAACCCTAGCATATTGACACCAAGTAATAGTATGTCTTAATAGAAAAAATCAATTGCGCAAATTTATGTTCGCGCCAATATATCATATGAGGCTTTTGCGCAAAAATTCGTCCCCGCAAAATTAAATGATACCACAGTATTGCCGAAAGGTTCCTCAGGTCTCTATAATTGGTTAAAACTCTGTTCGTACCAATAGATGATCATTATTTTACTCGAGAACATGCGCTTTTGCCAAATTTTTTGCCTCTAACCTATAATTATCAGGATTAGTTTTTGATTCAGATGATTGTGTTCATTTCGAGGTCAAAACTGAAAAACGTACGGATGGACCTAGTGTTACCGAAGGGTCTGTTGCAAGATTTCCACAAGAGGGTTCGTTTGGCGAAGTCTGAGGATTGTTACACGATAATTTCCAACGTCCTAGCCAAAATCCCCATGAAAATTTTTCGTATATTGCTGTCCAAAAATGGGTTCGAACGATCCTTTGGAACCCCCAAAGTACTCAGCTATTTCATGGTCGGTAGATCACAAGGAAAAAGGTTATGGAATTTATTGACTTTTATTTTGAAGTACTGCTCCGTTCAACTGGTAACGGAACTTGGAGTGTGTTCAAAGATCATATACTGAGCTTGAAAGCAGACAAGTTCATGGGCGAATTCAGAGGCAGTTCAGTGGGGTTGCTCAAGACCCCTTTTAGGGCAGCAATATTTAATTTTCATGGGGATTTTCGCCAGAAAGTTGGAAATAAGCATGCAACTATTTTTAGACTGCCCTCTTAATGATAATCTTGGCTCCGCCCCTGGGTTTTCGAAACAATCATGTTTAGAAGTTGGCTCCTCTCAAGGATAGTTGTAGGCGGCGTTCTTGTTGCATTTTAACTTCTAATCTCCTTCGCAGAGTTGTCGTTCCTTACACTCCCTTTACATCTCTGCGAAAGGCTCAATGTCAAGATTTTTGACATAACTCGACAGTCTTATTTTATATATCATGAATATGAAATATTGTAGTTAAACAAATTACAGATATCTTCATTATCTTTTATTCAAACCAAAGAATCCCAATCAATTTTAAATGTAATTGGCGAACTATTTTTTTGAGTTAAAGTTAAAGTAGTTGAAAGTAGTCCCAGCCTAAAATAGAGGTGAATGTAATGAGCCAATAGTGTAAGAGAGTGTTTAAATTCATTTATAATGTAATTCAACCCATTTAACGCAATTATCAATTATAGACCCCAAATGTTTTTATTCACCAAATTTATTGCGTTAAATTAAAAAAATATATTGTCGGGGTATGAAATAAAGAGGTTTGTATTTATTGTCAATTTATTTTTAGCTAATCTTTATGGTGTATATTGAAAGGAAACTTGAAAAATGCCATTAGTAATGAATAGTTTATTGTTGCTGCCTTACTAGAAGCGACAGAAAACCGGCTACAACTAAACGAGTGCGACTCTTTTCCATAAGTCACAGATCTCGAGTCACTGTGGCCATAGATTTAAATTTTTTATTGTCGAATAAATAAAACAATTCGATGTAGCATGTTAAGCTTTTGCGGCAAAGATAAATAGCACGTTAATTTACGCATATATGCTAGAAGCAAGAAATACGGAATAAATCTAAAGTTCATAGCGGGGCAGCTTTTACCCAAAATCGAAATTTAGTGGTACAAAGCCTAGACTATGGCCTACAAAATATGGGAAAGAGTGTTTCCCCTACTAAACAGTCAGGTGACAGGCTAGCCAGTTGAAATATGGTCGTTAAGCTAAAGATTTTAAAAATTGCTTATGAAAATTGCTTTCTGAAGAAATCTTGTATATAGAACGTTAAACAGTTACGTGACAGACAAACTATTAATAATTTTACAAATTTTATATATGATTGTTTCGTCCATATATCCAATACGATATTAATTGTTTAATAAACAAAGATCACGTGACTGTCTACGTATCCATCATTAGTTATGACCTTTGTTTTTTTTCCACAGGCGTTTGAAGTTTCATCTATGATTAGCGCTCATCTTCCCTTTTCGGTATAGTGTCATATGCAATATCGGGATTGCATATAAAAGTATAGTGAAAGTGAAAGTAGACGTTAATTTGATTCAAACCTTCAAACGCCTGTGCTTTTTTTCTATAAAACATATCACCAAGTAACTGTCTACTTATCAGCAATCAACTATACTCTTTAATAACAACAACGACATAATTTCAAATAAAGCATTTCTAATGTATATACAATAATTACTAGTTTTATATTTTGATATCATATAGACATCGACGTGATAATGTTAGGAACGGTAAACATATTTTAAAATGGGAATTTTATAGTAGAGTGTCAACAAGAATTGCTTTCCTTAGATATTTTTATATCACTTCCAACGACCACTAGTCGTTAAATATACATCCCTATGAATTAATGCTCTGTCCGATCAGGTTTTTGTGTTGTTGTTAAAATATCACATTGCATTGATTATAAACAAACTGCATGCACATCGGACGCTGTCCGTCCTGTTTGCTGGCACAACATTTTATCGCCCTAAACTCTTACCATAGCCAATGATGGTATATGTAAACGTACATTCAGTCTTTTATTCACAGTCGGGAATCCGGCCCCTCAAAATCCCTCATCGTTAGGCCTCCGGCCCCTAAAAATCCCTCATTCACAATTGGGCCTCCAGCCCCTCAAAAACATTGAAATTTTCTGCTGTTCAACCAAGTTAACTCCGACCAGGCAGTCCCGAATAGACATTTCTCCGTCCAAAACTTCAGAAAGTTTTGTGCCATCAACACCTAGAGTTTTAATGTGCTCAACAGTCGCTTCTTTTATTCCTATAGCGAACAGCGCATCGGCAATCTCTTCAACATCGAGACTGCTAAATGGTTTTTCAATTTCTCGGATTTTACTACGAGACACCAAATGCTCATCTGATGTCTTCATTTTATCCAGCGCTTCTTTCCAAGGCGCTCGAGCACAAGGTTTGGCAACGATTTCGGAAGAGTTTTCTAAGTCGTCTTTTTGAATATCAACATTCACACCCGCGTTTGCTTCCATATCACTCCGTTGGACACCATTGTTTATGATTTGTGTATTGTTTTCTTCCGTCTTTTGATGTGTTTGTGCCGATGCTTCGATTACCGAACCTTCATCACCATTGCCATTTTGCTCTATAATACCGTTTGTTATTTTCTCTTCCGTATCTGCTAAACATTTAGCCCCATTGTCTAAAGAACCTACACCTTTTCGCCTCACTTTTGGTTTAGTTTTTGTGTCAGTAATGTGTTCAGTTACACCTATGTTATCACATAACACAGTGTGTCCACTTGTATTATTATCATGATATTCAACCGCGGAAGGCACCTCTGTACCAAGAGAGTTTATTCCTTTGTTACAAATATCCATTTCGTCATCTTCGTCAATACTGTCTAAATTATTGCTGTCCAATTCTGGATTGTTTATATCAATTTTCTTTACTTCGGTGTCTCTGGCAATTATGGAGTTCTTAACAGCTGCCTCAACGCCATTTTTACTGCTATCCTGTTTAATGTTTTCTGGCTGTTCTTCTTGGTCGGATTTTACCGTTGAGCCACGATTTGATTCAGCGTCTTCCCTTCCTTGACTTTCTAATTTTGCAACAAGTTCCATCAACTTTTGTATGTTTTCGTAGATTGGACTGCTGTCTTCAATCACTTGATCATCTTCTAACGATTTGCCAAGGTTTTGTTTCTTTTCTTTTCGATTAGGCCCAAAGCATCCCTCAGAAAAGGTGAAGGTCGACGGTCTTCGCAAACGAGGCTTGTCTATCTCGTTTGGCGAGCCGCCGCTGGAAACCCTCGCAGCCTCGGAAAGGTCGGCTAAAATTGTGCTTGGGTCTTTAATTTTTGGAACGGCATATTCAAAAGACTCTGAAGATTCTCGTTTTGCGATTGTTTCGTCACTCACTGAAGACAGGGAACCAGACGACACTCCGCTTGTACTTGATGACCCTGGCAATGGCGGAGGTGACATTTCCGGTGGCTGCGTGCTTGGTCGACGTGCTCCAGATTTAGGAATGTAATCGGGAAATTCCGAACTAGTTCCAGTTGTGGAAGGCAAGATAGCATTCACATAAGAACTTATGTTTGTGCAAGCAAGAGGAGGTGGAATTTTCGCCATCTCTTCTATATTTGGTGTCTCCTCTATTTCGTTTTCTTCGTCAACTTCTTCTTCGAAAAATGCTCCATTGAACGATAATTTAGAACCGCGTCCTAATGTGTAGACCATATCATGGGATGTGTTGTTATTTCCAGAGTTTCTCTTGGACGAGGAGCCGGATTCGAACATGGGGATAGTCAGATAACTGTTACCCAAGCAGAAGCTCATTCGTCCGGTTGAAAGACTACGGCCAGGTCTTACGCTGACATCTTCTGGAATATCCACCGAGTTCCCTCTACGAACATCCGTTGGATAGTCATTTGAAGCTCTTTGAAACGACTTCAAAGCCTTGTTCTGGTCGTCGTCGATGTTATTATTATTGATGTAACTAAGTATGTCACCCGAAGACTGAGTATCATTCATATTTTGATTCAGGAAATTGAGGTTCTGTTCATTTGATTGGTCTCCGGGCTCAAATTCGTCGTCCATCGTAAAATTATAGCACACTTTGATATTTCTCATATACGTGATTGCCCGCTCTGCGCATAAGCTCATTGCGTTTCTGTAACATACGTTTCTCCGGAGGTCATTATTCATGACAGCCACGCGAAAATATATGGCAGACGACACTGGAATTTCCATCAAAATATTCTTCTTGTTGATCAAAGTCGATGCAATAATGGATGTTTCTATTCTCGAAGATTCTGCCTTCATAAGTCCAGTAAATGAGCAAGGGGTCACCGGAAATCTTCCGAAAACTAGCTTTATAATCCTCGGTGTTAGTTTTCGAGCCACAATATCACTCATCTGCATCACGTGTCTGTTTGGTTTCCCGTTCCGATGTGAAATCTGGTAAAATATTCCCGTCTGCTCAAAAGGTAAAAGTATTTCGTGATCCGCTTCATCACGACACATCAGGAATTTCTCTGTTATATATTTAGGTTTCCTGAATAATCTTGTTCGTTTCCTCGTCTCGCCATAGTAAATCTTCTCCCGCGTCAAAATATCGCCCGGATGAAAATGGCGCTGTTCGTGTTTTAGTTCGGTATCCGAACGTTCGAGAAGCTCTAATCCACTAATCTTCTTAGTGCCCCCGATTAGAAACCGGTCTGTGTTGGAATTAGCGATCTCGTCCACAGATTTGAAATGCGCCACATTATCATCTGCTGTCGTGTTTCCGGTTATTCTCTGCAGAACAGCAAACCATCCTGAAATATAACAGGAGTTATCTTTACTAGGTTTCAAAAAATAGGGTAGTTGCTGTTTGGATGTGTCACAACCGATACTTGACCGAATTTAAATACGTGCAAGTAGTAATGAAGTGTGAAGTGTGAGTACAAAGTCTCTTTCCTTGTAACAAAGATGTAAAATTTGATTACTGTTGAATCATATTTCGGGGGCGGAGGGTTTAATTTTTGCGAGTGTAAAATTTCGCGTATTTCGCGTTAGGTTAAATGCGCGAATTTAAACCACAGCGAAAGTTCTCCATTTCATAATAAGTCCTAATAGAAAAGTACGATTGTGCGATTTGGGGCGTTTGCGCGAAAATTCGTCCCCGCGAAATTATGTATTACTAGAGTACTATTTATGGTAGCAAACAATTACCATTACACACACATTACTATTACTATTACACACCTTTATAATCCTCGGGTATAAGGAGGGATTCCCCTACTTCGGCATACTTCTCATTTTCTATATGCAGTGACCGGGCTGCTACTTTCTGGAAAAAAAGTAAGTCACTATAACTATGAAGAAATTCAAAACTTGTCGTACACAATATTTGAATGTCAAAAAAGGTATAACTTTGAAGAAATTTTAAGTATTACTTCCTGTATATTTGATATGAAAGAAAGAAAATGTAGACTTGTTGTGACATTATCAACTGAAAAAGGCCACTGGTCGAAACGTTTTGAAATAAAAGAGTTTATATAGATCTGCCAATATTTTTCACTATCCGCACAAAATATAAGAAAAGTAAAACAATATGAATTTCATAGAAGGTATAACTCCGAAGAAATTCAAAATATGCCGTACAAGGTTATTTAAATGTCAAAAAAGGAATGTCTAAATCATGTAGCACATTAGTTGATCTGCTGGTTTGTGTAACCTATTCTTTAATTTAAATTTACTGTTTCTGTTGAATAAAATGGTGTTTCTTGAATATTATTAATAATTTCTATAGAATAGAAAAGCACGTGTCGGAAAAAATAAAAGAAAGAGATATTCATTCTACGATTGTTCTAATTTTGTTCGGAAATTTAACTCTTGGTTACTTCAGCTAGGTCATTAAACATAAAACTGAAAATGGAAAACAGTCTCAGATCCCAGGACCCAAGATCATAAAAACTAAGATTGGCGACCAGTTTCAAATCTCAAGCACCTGATTGGCTGTAATGGAAACTATGTTTGAGATTTGAGACTGGTCTTTTATTTTTATGAACTTGGTCACAGGCTTTCAGTTGCATACCGAAACCATGCTCATTTACAACAAATTAGATTGCTTAGACTGGGTATTAGTCTCTAGTCTAAGTTTTTTTTTTAATTCTCCATTTGCTTACATGTTCTTTTTTATATAAAAATATTTTCTATGCAAGAAATCAATTTTGACAAATCTAATCTCAATTACCAAAAATAATATTCTGGTTGCAACAAACCCTTTTTGAAATGTATTTGATGATTTGACATAAAAAATTCTAAGGTAACGACGAAATTAAATTCATGATATCAAGTATGGTCTTAATGAAAAAGTGAAACGTGCTTATCAAGACTATCCACACTCAGAAAACACAATCTACCAGCAAGGGTCAAACATTATAGACAACTGAAGCGCTTTTTACTACATGTATACATATAAATAATAATAATAATAATAATAATAACAATAACAATAACAATAACAATAATAATAATAATAATAATAATAATAATAATAATAATAATAATGCATTATTTATATTAATTAAACTTGGATATAAAGAATTTCTGAAAGGAAGAAATGAGTTTTGGAACAAAAATGCACTAAATTAATAGTAAATCGATGCCCCATGTTTTAAAAATCCGTAATTCGATTTGTTGATGTTCATATAAAATGTACAAAAATGTATTAGATTTTTTAAGTATTCAGTTTTCTAACATCGTAACAACTTCCGTATAAAAATCACAAATTATCAGTGTCAATACATGAGTTTATGATACCAAACGCAGAGCTGTAATATCGATAAAATCATTTAGATTTTTGGGTACCTGTACTTTTTGGATATTTTTGGTTTTATGTATTTATGTATTTTCAGGGGAAGACTACCTTTCGAAGGGTCAATGCATTTCACGCCAAAAAGGATTTCCAATGTCATGATCTGTCAATTACGGAAGAAAAACACCGGTCTACTAGTTACCGATCGTTAAAGATTACATACTTCGTAAAGGTCGTGCATTCGAAGCCCATTTTGGTTGACTAACACAATTAAAATACTCAACCTCTCTGTGTTTGAATCCCCATTTTGGTTGACAAACAGAATAAAAGTAATCAGTCTCGCTGGGCCATGTGTTCGAATCCTCATTGAGGTTGACTAACAAAATTAAAATACTTCGGTCGTATTCTCGAATCCCCATTCGTAGGCAGTATATGGTACTTGACCTAACCTTCAAAATGCAGTGTGTTCGAAACCAAACTCTGTCGCAGTTGTTTAGTTTTCCTTGTAATTGTTGCATGCTCGAATCCCGACTCTGCCGCAGTTGTGTACTGGTAGTTTACCTTGTGAATGTCGTATGCTAGAATGCATTAAACTTTTGAGAGACAAATTATTTTTCCAGATAGATACCTGAATATGTCTTTTCTTGTAGAGTAGAAGTGGCTGACTCAAGTCAAAATTGAACTCATGGAATGGTATCGGTTGTCGTGTGCTGTCGTACTGCGCAACAACCGGAAGCAGATGGGAATCCAACAATTCGGGTAATGTGTACGAGTTTTCCTCAAAGGTTAACTTCGGTCGGTCCTTGGCTGTGACAATTTCGCCCTGGTCGATGTCAAACCGGTCCATTTTTTCTACATCTCCTGACTAATCCTGGATGCTTGAAACAAATAAAAACAACATTTGTATTAATTTACAACCCGACAAGGAAAATCCTAAGTAAAACTGATATCCATTATAAATGAGAAACACTACTAACTTTGAGTGTTTTTTCCTTACTGAATAACATATAAATAAACACACAGTTCGTAAATATGTGACAGCATTTGTTTTAATTATAGTTAATTATAGTTAAAACACCCGATAAGGAAATATCCCAAGTACTAAAACTGACATCATTTTAAATAAGATACACTGCAAAGTTAAGGTTTTTTTTCCTTACTGAACTACATGAAAATAAACACACAGAATGTTTCGTCTAAATGTCACAGAATTTTAAGTATCCTTACTGCACTATCATCAGTGATATTCAATTTAGAAACCAGCTGTAAGTATTGGCAATTTTCCTCATAATTCAAGTATAAACAACTAGCGTTGCAAATTTGCATACAGTGAACATTTTTTATGAATGTTTCTAATGACTCGCTGATTAAGTTTGTTTCCCCCTTTAATTCCGATTGATATTAAAGATACAAGTGTGTATTTCCTGAATATTGGTCGTATTAAAGACTAAATCATGTTGTCGTGAAACCAAACCGGAACACCAGCCTCAGTATTAGGATAATTTAATAGTCTGGCCACCACGAAAAATACTGAGTTGGATTTAAACGTCTACTCCATATATACACCTTTAAACGAGAGTGCCACCAGTGTAGATCCAGATCAGAAGGCACATCTGTGTCATCTGATCTGAAATTACACCGGTTCTTTCTTGGTCAGAAATAACCTACGAATCTAAAGGCAAACAGTGTAGATCCTGTTCGGACGGCACGAATTTGCCGGCTGATCAGGATCTACACTGTTCACCCACTCAATAAAGGTATCTTTATAGAGTAAAGGATTAAAAACTCAACTCAGTGGTAGAGTCAAACCTGTCTTAAAAGACCACTCAGGGGGGGACCCCATAAGTGGTCTTTAACGGCAGATGGTCCTTTTTCGAGGGTTAATTTATTCTTCAAATCAGTGTGTGGAACTAATAAAATGTTGTCCTTATCCGCATGTGGTCTTTGTTTTCAGATGGTCTTTTACACATGTTGGAATGACTTTTTCAATGCTTACATGAAAATTTAATTTAATTATATATTAGTATAGTAATTGCAAAGTTTACAAAATTCGTTTGAGTGGATAATAGTACTCAGATTATTTACTCTTAATCTTAATATATTGTCAATGATATCTCGGCAAAATATATTTCGGTGATAATAGGAAGATTTTCTTATTTCATGTTAATAACATACATATACTAAGACAACCCTCCCTTCCCCATCCCTACACCAACCCAACTCTCCCTTCCCCTACCCTTCCCAACACTCCCTTCCCCTACCCTAACCCGACCCAATACCCCCTTAACCTCTACCCTGTCCCTTCCCCTACCCTCCCTTGCCCTACCCTGTCCCTTGCCCATACCCTGTCCCTTGCCCTACCCTCCCTCCCCCTACCCTGTCCCTTCCCCAACCCTCCCTTCCCCTACCCTGTCCCTCACCCTACCATGTCCCTACCCTTGCCCTTCCCAATCCTCCCTTCCCCTACCCTTGCCCTTGCCCTTGCCCAACCCTCCCCTGTCCCTTCCCCTACCCTCCCTTCCCCTACCCTGCCCCTTCCCCTACCCTCCCTTCCCTACCCTACCCTTCCCTTCCCCTACCCTGCCCCTTCCCCTACCCTCCCTTCCCTAGCCTCCCTTCCCCTACCCTGTACCTTCCCCTACCCTCCCTTCCCCACCCACCCTCCCATCCCAACCCTCCTCCCCTACCCTCCCTTCCCCTACCTTGTCCCTTTCCAAACCTCCCTTTCCCTACAACCCTCCCCCCCCCCCCCCCAAAAAAACACAAAAAAAACACGAACCTTTCCTTTACCCCTCTCCGTCCTGGAGAGAATGTTACCTACCCATTTGCCAGGGGAGATATATAAACCAATTGAATGGTATCAGATTAGTAGGGATATGAGGCACGACCACCTTTACTTGTCTCGGTACTCCCTTACACCGAAGTACTATCAGAATTCACATTTAGTTCTTATTTAAAAGTAATATCTCTTTGCAGTTATTTTCAACAAATTTTATTTCGTCGTTTTATTTTACATATGCAGTAAATTTAAATAATTTTATAGAAACTAAATATGAGACAAATATTAATTGATGACCTCTCACCCCATTTCCACAATATTTAGAATGCTTCCTTTAAAAAGGGATGTAATTCAATTAATTTACTCACTACATTATAGCCCATATTATAAGTTCTAAAAGTTGAATAAAGGGGCTTTGAGAAGAACACCCGAATAGCTCAGTTAGGTAAGCTGCAAGACTTGTGACGGATCTGGCGGCTTAGGTTCGAATCCTGTCTTGGTTAAATTAGAATTGTCGATTGGACCAGAGGCGGATTCTTCCTAAATAGTTTTAGCTAAATATTAGTAAAATTTTATCTGAGGTTGGTAAGAATATAAATTTACGTTTGTGCACAGAACCCGGAGCAGTATAAAATCTGACCAACATTTCTTTTGTTATTGCCCTTACTCTATTTCACTCTGTTTTCGTCGATTTTCATCGGCGATTTTCATTAACTGCTTTTCTTAAATAAATTGGTACCAAAATTGAGATGAGATTTGACCATAGATAGTTACTAGTAATGAAAAATCGCTTAAAATATAGTGCACGCTTTCTTTTGGAATAAAGTATATGATATTGTAAATGGTCAAATGTCCAAATGTAATGATTGGTCAATAAATTTTAAACTTAAAACCTGATTATTTATCTCCTGATACTAATTTAAGACTTTGACGTCAACAATAGTTAATAAAATTAATATCATCATACGCTAGCATCTGGCAGACAGTTTTGTTTAACAACATTTCATCGGTTATCCATAAGTTCGTGTCGCCGACACTTCTGACCATTTAACTCTACTCCATAGGAACGGCTTTTATCCCGTGGACGAACTGTCTAGATCCTGATCCGTGCCGTTTGATCAGGATCTACACTGTTCGCTGTTAGATTCAGAAGGTTATTTCTAATAAAGAAGCGTTCAGTGCAGAACTATACAGACTCCTCGGATGTGCCGGCTGATCTGGATCTACACTGGTCGCACATGCGATAAAACCCTTATATTTGTAGTAAAGGGTTAAAACTTGGTGATATATTAATCGAGGATATAAGGTACGTATGACTCAAAACAGCTTATAGCACGAAAAGTGCTGCTGTCGAATCTCGTACGTTCCTCTAAGGCATTCTCTTTCACTATCGGCTCACTACATTCACATGTAAAGTGAGTGTAAGGAACGACAACTCTGTAAGGAGATTGCCTCTAAGGAAGAGCCATGGCTTCTTATTTAAGGATACTCGCGCGTTTTAGTGCACACGTGCAACCTACGTAAAAGGACGAATTGTAATAAAAGTTCAAGAATGTTAGTTTAATTAGTTTATTAAGTAGCTATAATTAATGAAATAACAGATATTTAACAGCGATGCCATATATTTATTATTTTTTACTTAAAATCCATCGATGGGTAAAGAAAATATTTTGCGACAATCCTTTTTTCCATACCGTATCTGTTTCATTTGGTTTTCAAACTTTACATTAAAAGCTGGTTTTTGTCAAAGTAATTTTAAACAATTATATTTAACTCTGCAATAATGCGATTGATTTGCTGATAGACGGTGATGTTTCAACAGTTTTAGCCGGTTTCGGTATACCCTGGTAACAAATGGTACGGTAATTTACTAATTTTTGGTTTTCGCCCACCTCCATTAATGTCCTTGGTTTAAGAGCACACGATAGGATTTTAAATAGAAGGAACTAAAATGTTGTACCTTATTATGATTCAAAGTTTGATGAGTTAAATCAAATTTCATGAGGAGAAATTACAATTTATGACCGATGTAGTTAGAACTTTGGTTATTCAGGTTCAACTCAATTTTGTGCCCAAACTCTAAATGTCTAGAAAATCTCAAGAAAATCTGCAGCCTTCCTTAATAAGAAATAAATGTCTGTTTTACTATCATCATCATCATCATCATCATCATCATCATCATCATCATCATCATCATCATAAGAGGCCTTTTTTAAAATCAGCATTTTTGTTTTACGAAGATGTCAACCATAATAGAAGTGGGGCTAAAATAAATGTCACGATCCATAAATTTCAAACAAATTTTCTTACTAACACGTCTTCCAAAAAAGTTCATAGTTATTCCCCTTTTTAGGAGGTCAATATTTATGGTACAGAATTATTTCAATTATTTGAAATCAATGTTTTCCTAATTTTCATTTGTTAATATTTTTCTGATTGCAAGTTTCAGTTGCAAGTCTCTTTTCTTTACCAGTGATAGACGTCTGTCTCTAAAGGCAGACTGCTTTATTTGAGTGCCAGATTCAGTAATAAGGCTCTTGAACTAAACAGTCTAGACGCGTGCTGCGCTTAACTAATTATATCAGAGACCGTGTACATGTAAAAATGTTGCACTGACAGAACATTCTACCATAGAAAAAAGAAATGTATATACGAATATGAATAATCGGTAAATGTTCATTTAATGAATAATGTTATTTATCAAGTGAATTCATATTGGCCTTGTTGTTTTGCCAAGTGTAGTCATATTGTGACCCGAGGCCGAAGGCGGATGGCTCATATGACTGCCCGAAACAGAATAAAATCATTAATTCATACGAATACTAAACTGGGTCAATAGGAGAATTGCTGGGCCAATAGGAGATAGTTAATTGATAATTATAATTATACCCAAACCTGTATAAAACTGCCTAGTTCTTTTGACTGATTATGGATAAGTAGACGGTCACGTGATACTATACAAAATTTTATGTTATTTCCCAAATATATTATAGGGGGCTACATGTATAAACAATAGATATGTTTTCACTATATTTCTTTTTTAAATTTTTAGTAAAAAATGTGGAATTTTAATATATTTGGAAATTACATTTGTATGAAGCGGATACATTCGAACAACAAAAATAAGGGAAAAAAGTTGGACTTTTACACACTGTTGAGTGTCATTATAATTTCGTATACATTATTGGTTACAAAGTTTAATATTAACATTTTCTTATACATAAGTATTAATTTCGTGAGAAACAACAGACAAAAAACTAGGTCTATAGCTTTGAGAGGAGGGCAAGGAAAAGAATATTACAAAATATTTACCGCTTAGCTGCAAAATATATCCCAAATAAGATTCGAATTTTCAAGGTTTAAATATTTATTGGCAGAAAAACACGAACATGTTTGGTTTGTTGCCATTACACATAAACAAACTCTAAATTTTAAATACACATAGCGTATTTGGTGAATAAACCCTCACATTTGTACGAATAAACTAGAAGTAATTACTGCAAAAGGAAGTTTTTAATATGTGCGTTGACTGAGGTTGAAAATAGGAAATAGATCTTACATTTAAGTGCCATAATAACCATGGCTCTTCAGCGCAAGCCGCAATCTGCAATTATGGGCTGTTTACGCGTCGCTTATTACTCATTAAATACTTGAAAACTTTCCTGCAACTTTGATGTTATGAATACTATTAGTGTTTAATTGGTCTATAATTTGTGAAAATTTTAAGTATGTTATGCAAACACTCTGTGAGTGTTCGATTTCATCAAAAGTCAGTCATCTTAAAGGTGACTGGTCACAAGGTAATAAATGGAAATCACTCTCAAATCTCAAGCATGTGATTGGCTGAAATGGCGACTGGTCGCCATTTCAGCCAATCAAATGCTTGAGATTCGAGACTTGTTTCCAATCTCAGTTTTATAATCTTTAGCCCTGGTCACATATCAGTATGAAAATATTAAGCGTATTAAAATACACACATTTATCATTAAAACTGTTGAATACTGGTAAAGAAAGTAAATGTGATGTCATATACTTACACAGCCATCGTTTGGGTGAATATATTATTGCTTTAGCTGTAAACTTCAGCGATTCAAATTGATCGAACATATTTGTTACCTTCAAAGCAAGTCAGACATATATATCATCAGCAATCGATATATAATTTATATGTGAAATGAAAGCAAATTGATAATTATTCATAAATTAATTAACAAAACAACAATGTCAAGAGGATCTGTCTTCCACACGGACGTCGTACTTACACACCTTATATACCATGTTTATCACCATTCAAACCAATATCAGAGGAATGCTATCAATCAATAAGTTTTAACAATTAAGAAATTTTACTTATTTTAACTGGCATTGGCTCTTATTTTGCACACTTCGGAGATAGAAAAAAAAACGAAACAAACACAAAAAAACCCCAGCAAATCCAGGGAGTTGTTATATAAAATTGTTTGTGGAAAAATTTAAGTTAAGTTGTGCTGCATCTTTAAAACAAATCTTTCACAGGTATAACAATTAAAATTAAAACCAAACTCAGATCTTCAGCTTCCTTTTTTCAGTTTAAGGCTGTGCTCAAGATCAAGCCAAGCAATAAGTTTATTAATAAGAATGAAGACCAGTCTCAAATCTCAAGCATCTGATTGGCTGAAATGGAGACAAGTCTCCATTTCAGACAATCATATGCTCGAGGTTTGTGACTGGTTTCCATTCTAGTTTTATTATCTTGGCACTGGTCCAAAATTTATGTTACATAGAATGAAGATCAATAGATTTCAGCAATCTGATTGGTTGAAATTTAGCACACTCTCAGAATTAACCAATGGGAAGCTGCAGATGTATTTCCATGCTTAGTTTTATAACCAGGGAGCTCAAACATTTCAATGTTACTGTTAACAACTTGCTCAAACGGCAATATACCGACGGGCCTCTCGCTGGCACGTGAGGTATACCGAGAACCGGGATATCCATTGAGAGGCCCGACGCCTTATGAAATTCGCAGCGAGGATTTCAATGATGAATATAATGATGTAGAAGACGACGGCAACAAAGATGAAGAGAAATCACACAAATACATGACTAGTAAATTTTTAAAATATTATTTCTGAGCTACTTTTGAACATGTATAATCTTAACTTACTTTGTTTATGAAGACGTTAACCAAACACAATAACTAAGTCCATTGCGCGAATATGTTATAACAATCATACAATTGAATCATATATAACAATTGAATCAGAAAATGAATCGGTTATCACGTATGCGGTGAAGAATCGCCTTAAATTGACAATTTTTATTATTGTTTTGACCATTTCATAATTCAGGTAATTTAGGTTATGATGATTAATAATATTGGTATTAGTAATTGAAGGTAATAAATACATGAAGTTATTCTGACCTCAAATACAAGCGCAGTACGAAGTGTAAGAACATATATCACTCATGTTATTGAATATTTACTTCTCTTGACTATTAACTTAAACGCAGTATAGTTTAAGGGAGATGATCTTGAATATTAACCACTAAAAGCAACATACATGTAGTTTAAGGGAGACTGCTACATTGTCTTACCCATAATGCAACAATTCTGATGCGCCAAGTGTGATGATGGTTAATAATGGACAAATCTAGGTTATTGCTGAACAGGTTTAATAAATTGTTTTAAAATTTAGCTTCATTTTTTTTAATTAAAAAAAAAATAGTGCGATTAGGATCAAAGTTAATGGTCATTTTTAAGGTTTTAAGGGGCAATTTAAAGTTATCCTTCCTGTCATATATTTAATTCAATTCCAGTTCTTGTGGAGCTGTAAATAATTTAATTATTTACATCTGTTTACATGATCTGTATTACTTCTTAAGTACGTGAATGTTTTGAAGTACATATAAAATTTTCAACAAAAATACTGTAAAAATTATACATGTATATTTTCACGCTGCTGCGTTAAATACCTTGATAAGTGTTGTTTTCTTTGATTTTTTTTTTCAAACGAGTTCCACCCAAATATGCTTTAAAATATATCAACTCATCGATTAAATTATTTTGGAAGTTATGAAAATTCAAATTTTCTTTCATGAAACAGTTGGTGAAGTTATGAAGCAACTTGAGGTACAAAAAATCACACAAAACATATTATATTCGTAAATATAGCTAATGCTAATGTTTAAGTTCTGTCTGTATTGCCATTTTAATGATCTTGCGCAAAATGAAGCCGGGATACATAAGATTTTTTTTAAAATTATGGTTTGTTTAGTTAAAATCTAGGATTGTAAAAATATAAAACATGACTGACATCCTTAATGGTATTTATAAAGTGTCATCCGGAAATTCTTAAACATACATCTGTTTAACTGAAACACAAGTTTCATGGACTTTTTTCGTGCATTTATGATAAAAAAATGTCCTAAAAGGACATAAATTAATGAAAAATCCGAAACATTACCAAAACAAAAGAATATGTTTTAAAGCTGTCTATTCACAATTCAGCATGGAATTATTCAATGTCTCAGTTGTAAAGTATATTAATTGCACTACTATAGCCTACTTGGGGCGCGTCACGGGAAATGGCACCTTCGGTCAGTTTTAGTGATATTTTAGTTCTTACTAAATTTTGAAAGAACTAACATTTATTAATCAATTTCTTATAACAAAAATGTGATTTTGTTATATATTTTGACAATAAAATGGTATTTTGATCCCGAAATGCATAAAAATAATGTCGTCTGCTCAAAGTTATGACGTCATTTCAAAGATTGACGTCAACTGTTCGAAGGTATCTTTTCCCGTGACGCGCCCCATATAATGCATATTAATGACTGAATAGGAGCATTTCGACAAAATTTTAAGCTATATCAGTACATTTAAGGATCTGTTGTGAGTGAAGTTTACTGCGTTATAAGTACATGTACTTTGGCTTTAAATAAAGTCACTCGTACGTTGGCTGTGTTTGCAAGTCTTCTACACTTTATTATTATAAATTTTTGATATTTGAAAATACATAGTATTTTCGTCTTGATAATTTACCAGGCACTTTTAACAACGTTTGATAGTTTATATTGCAATATCCCATACTTGTATCTATAAAACTACGAATTTTTGATTTTTTTCAGCTAAAACATTTCTTGTCGAGCACTGTATCTGAAGAAACTTTTATACATCAGATCTTTTTTCCTCGTTGTTTCTCGTCATAATATTAAAATACATACTAGCTTCCCCACAGTAACCAACATATTTCACGTTTGTTTCTTTTTCACCCGACCATATCAGTTGGCAATTTTCTCACCAGTAAACACACTATCTCACGTTTCTTTTGTTTCTCACCAGAACACACCAGTTAACTCAGTATCTCATATTCCTTTTCTTTCTGCCCAGAATACACCAGTTATCACATTTCTCACTAGTAAACAGAGTATCTCATATTTCTTTTCTTTCACACCAGGACACACCAGTTGGCACTTTTCTCACCAGTAAGCTCAGTATCTCATATTCCTTTTGTTTCTCACAAAGACACACCAGTTGGCACGTTTCTCACCAGTAAACACAGTATCTCATATTTCTTTTCTTTCACACCAGGACACACCAGTTGGCACTTTTCTCACCAGTAAACACCATAAAAAGACAAAAGAACACTTTATCTAAAATTCTTCAAAAAATTTATTCTCAACATTGTATAAAATTAACTTTCAAAACTTAAAATGATTATTAAAAAATATTTGTTTATAAAAAAATGGTATCATAAAATATTAACACTTAATACATGTGTTCAAAAGAAAAACGAAAAACACCAAATAATTATTTTTTAATTAAAACTATAAATATCTTCTTCAGTAAGATTTCCAGGTACTCAACATTCTAAACTGGACTTGATTATCATGCTATCAGAGAAATCCTATTTTTTTCAAAGTCTTTATTCACTAACATACTGTCGGATTTATTCAGTCTGTTCATGGAACAAAATCGAATAAAAATAAAGGATTATTTTTAAGGTGTTCATGAACCTGTTTTTTTCCACAAATATGTGGTCAAGTATGAAGAACAGACATTATTAACCCTTTCCTGTACAGATACACCTTTATTGCTAGGGCGAACAGTTTAGATCCAGATCAGCCGGCACATCCGTGCCGTCTGATCAGGATCTAAACTGTTCGCTTCTTGATTAATTAGCTTATTTCTGACCAAAATGCGACCAGTGCAGTGCATGAATGTGCCGGCTGATCTGGATCTACACTGGTCGCACATGCGTAAAAATGCGCATATATCCAGGAAAGGGTTAATTCCAAGTGAAGTCTAATTAACCATTAACTCCACAGATAAAACTTCTATGACACGGAAAATGTAGATCCAGATCAGCTGGCACATCCATGGCGTCAGATCAGGAACTTTGATTTTTGTCAGGTTATTTCTGACCAAAAAATGGAAGTGGTACAAGTTACAGACTGAGAAATGAAAAGTATAGATCCAGATTAGATGGCATGAATGTGCATGAATGAGCCAGATCAGATGGCATGAATGTGTTGCCTGATTTGGATTGCCACTAGTCGCCAATATGATAAAAGACATAACATGGAGTAAGGGGTTAATCGGTTGATTGATTGTGTGCAAACTAACACCAAAACAAACTGATCAATAATGAAATTATTCTTAATCAAAGAATGTTTGTCAAACACATATGCCCCCAAATGCCAATTGGATAGTAATCTGCAGTTATTTTATTGAAGGTCAGTGATCTTGACCTTTGACCTACTGACCTCAAAATCATCAGGGGTCATCTAATTGTGATGACTAACCTCCCTACCAAATTTGAGAACTATATGTCATATTGTTGTCTAGTTATTGATCAGACAAGTTTGGTTACGGGCAGACCGATGTACAGACGGACCGACTGACATGGGCAAAGCAATATGCCCCCGCTTCTTCGAAGGGGTGCATAACTATCAGAATGTCATTGTTGGAAACATAGGTTTATGCATTATATTTGCTGACATGTTTTGTTGTTATTAAAGTACACACTCAAAACCTATTACAGAAGTGGTACAAGTTACAGTCCGACCTGTGCCAAAGACCATCTGTAGATTAAGTCCACATTTTTGTCCCACTGACCTATTTAACCCTTTCCTCCATATACACGCCTTTATGGCATGGGCCAACAGCGTAGATCCTGATCACCCGGCACATCCATGCTGTCTGATCAGGATCTGCACTGTTCTCTTTTTCATTTTTTGGTTATTACAGACGAAAAAGCAAACAGTGCAGATCCTGATCAGATGGCAAGGATGTGCCGGCTGTTCTGGATTTACACTGGTCGCACACATGTAAAAAGACTTATATATCCAGGAAAGGGTTAAAGATCAAATTGTGAACAAAGGCTACCTGCATTCAAAGACCACTTCTGGATTTTCTCAAATCGTACCAGAAGTACAGTCTGTTACCATAATATAATTATACCGTAATCTCCCTAAGTCTTGGGACAGTAAAAAAATAATTATAACTAAAATGTTTCGTATCCCAAAATTAAAGGACAAAAACATACTGTTTCTGAAAGTGTCCCTGTACATAAGGACAATAAAAAAATTCCAATCCTTAGTGTCCCAAAATTAAGAGAGGCGAAAACATAATAAATTTTGTGAAATGGTGTCTCGAATATTAAATTTGTCCCAAGAATAAGGGTAATTACGGTAAATTCTATAGCAATCATCATGAAAAACTACAATATATTTATCCATGTTAGGGAGGCAACATTTGTGATTACAAATTTTTTGTTGTAAAATATTTATTTAAACAAGAGTGCCACAAAATATGCCTGTCGAATAATTTGCCATTCTTTGTACCAATAAAGGGCCATAACTCCAAAGTGTCTGATGCAATAAGGCTGGTTATAGAATGTGGCCAAGATATTATGCCCATAAACATTTCCCCAAGTTGAATGAAGATCGGTCAACAACTGTACGAGTTATTGAGCTGACACTGCCTGCCCACCCAGATGCCATGGGAGTTCCCATAATACAACCATCTTCGACAGGCATATGAAAAGTGTAAAGAGTTGGAAACTAATGTTTTTTTGGGAGCGGATCATTAGCTCAGTGGTTAGCGCATCTGCCTCCAAGTCCAGGATCCCATGCTACTCCAACTAAAATTACTAATAGTCTTTTGGAAGAGACGTTAAACCGAGGTCCTAGTAGTGATATACACCAGGCACTTAAAAAGAACCAGGGATGATTCTGGAATTGGAGAGTCCTCTGTATCTTGCACTATCGTCCAAAAACCTAAAATGACTAACACGCTTCTGGAGGCGTCGCTCTTATGGGCTTCTGGTAGCGACGATAAATAAAACTAAATACAATACAAACTACTTTTATGATAATGATTAAATAAAAAAACATTCACCTCAATGGAATGGTGAAAAACAACACACAAAACAAAAGAACAAAAATACACAATCAAAATGTAAACAAGTATAATAATATCAATACAATTGTAATGTCATGTAGACAATTAGGACCTGATATTATTGCTTTCCAGGGACAGTGGGTGCATATTACCGTATAATGGGTTTTTTTCGCGAGCATAATATTTTTGATATTTTTGCGACTGACATGAATTCGCTATAATTAAAAACGCTAAAAATTCCCAACAACGTAGGCATCATTTTTTGTGAGCGCAAATTCGCCAAAATAAAAACCGCAAACATTAAAATTACGACAAAATCGCGAAATTTTTCGATCGCGAAAATAACCCATTATACGGTATTAACCTTTTTACCATTTACTCCATAGATACACCTTTAGAGTGAGGGTAAACAGTGTAGGTCCTAATCAACCAGCACATCCGTGCCATATAATCAGGATCTTCACTGTTTGCTTTAAGTTTCATTGGGTTATTTCTAACCAAGATGCAACCTTTGCAGATTCAGATCCTAATGGCTTATCAGGGTCTACACTGGTATCACATGCATTAAAATACGTCACCACTTTACAGTGATAAGATTACATTCTTACTATCTTACAATAGTTGACCCTGAAATGCTGCACAGCTGCCTTTTTTGTTTACACTTTTTTACTTTTTATAGGGCAGTCTATTGCACATATTTCTAACCTTATGTTCACAAACTCAGAAGTAACACAGACTTCCCGAAAGTTGCCAGACCGAAGGACCTGTCTGGTGAAATTTCAGCCAGTCAGACATGTTTTCTAATGTTATCTGACCGAATGACAGACAAAAATTTGAACTCCTTATACTTAATTATATGTACCTTTTTAACATGTTTCGGTCTGACAGAATTTGTTTCGGTCAGACAGTTTTTCACATCTTGTCTGACCAAATGTCTGACACTTTTTTTCAACTTTCGGGAAGTCTGAAGTAACATGGTATCATATAATCTTGAGAGGAAGAATTCGGAACAAAAATATATTTGAATCTAAAATTAGCAAATTAAAAATACGATTAGGCAATAAGACGAACAGGTAAAAATCTACAAAATTGCATAGATCATTTTGGAACATGATTAACTTAAATGAATAAAATCTAAAACTCTGAAATGTTTAATGATTCATACCATAGTTTTTATTCCTATGTACAACTAGTGTGGATCCAGATCTGCCGACACATCTATGCCATCAGGGCTGAAGGTTATAAAACTGAGCTTGGAAACCAGTCTCAAATCTCAAGCATTTGATTTGCTGTAATGGCGACTGGTCGCCATTTCAGCCAATCAGATTCTTGAGATTTGAGACTGGTTTCCATGCTCAGCTTAATAACCTTGGGCACTGGATCTACACTGATTGCTTTTAGTTTCATAAAGGTTATTTCTGACCAAGAAGTCAACCGTAGATCAAGATTAAATGGCATGGATATGCTGTCTGATCTGGATCTACACTAGATTCAAACATTATAAAAGATGTATCATGTAGTAAATGGTTAACTTTAACCCACTTTAACCAAGATAAAACACATATAAAAAATGGCATACATTTTCACAGTGTACACTCGAAAGTCCGACCCTACTTCCGATAGCGCTGACTATACACATAGCCATCACGAAGGAGCTGGTTAAAAAGCGGGTAAGAAATTGAATAAAGAGTAATTATTTAATTCTTTTACTTTTAATACTTAGACAAGCAAGAAATAGAGTGGGTCGAGTTATAAAATGAACGTGATACAACGTTAACTTCGAAAAAATACGATCGATCACAAAAATTTACTCCAAAAAAGGCCAAACGTGTCACTTCAAACGTCCATTTCAAAGCTTTATTTACATTGTTTGGCCGAAATTCGTTTTACTATGTGAAGTGTATTCATTACTGTATCACGTCATGTAGTTAAATCTTTTCCCATCCCGATAGTTTTCAAAAACTCGAATTTTCATGTGCACTGGTAGTGTGACAAGATGGTACGGCTACTAGCCAATTGACAGTCCGGCTACTAGCTTTCAAGATTTGTTATCATTTCACATCAAATATGTACTTTCTATGCAGTATGTTTCAAAATGCGACAGTTCTGCCGAAAGAAAATAGTGAAGAAAGTCTATTGTGTACGTATATGGGCGAATTTGTTAAATATTATTTACGAAAATAGAGAAATCGAAAGTATATTTGTAACGGGGATTGCGGCATTCTGCTACAGAGATAATAGGCGATGAAAATTATCAAAATATTTCATTTTTAGCCTATATTCAACATATTTTAGAGATATTTAATAATAATTTATAATATGACGTCAGAACAACAACAAAATTGATGAAAAAGATTATTTAGTCAACCCTAGTAGAGACTGCTAGTAGCCGGACCATTTGTTTTATAGACTTTGCTAGTAGCCGTACCATCTTGTCACACTACCAGTGCACATGAAAATTCGAGTTTTTCGAAAACTAGCGGGTTGGGTAAAGATTTAACTACATGAAGTGATATACTAATGAATATGTCTTCACACAGTAAAACGAATTTCGGCCAAACAATGTAAATAAAGCTTGAAATGGACGTTTGAAGTGACACGATTGACATTTTTTTTGTAAATTTTGGTGATCGATCGTATTTTTTCGAAGTTAACGTTGTATCACGTTCATTTTATAACTCGATGCACTCTATTTCTTGCTAGTCTAAGAATTTAAAGTAAAAGAATTAAATAATTACTCCTTATTCAATTTCTTACCCGCTTTTTAACAAGATCCTTCACGATTTCTATGTCATGTAGTCAGCGCTATCGGAAGTAGGGTCGGACTTTTGAGTGTACACTGTGATTTTGTTTTTCATGTCATAAACAGGTTATAAAAATGTAAAACTTAAACACTCACTCTTTTAAATTTTTAATCATAAACTTTGATGTGTTAATTTCACATCTGCATCAAGTTTAGATCCAGATCAGCATGTTATTCCGTGCAATCTGGCTCCAAGGTTATAAAGCTGAGATTGGAAACCAGTCTCAAATCTCAAGCATCTGATTGGCTGAAATGGCGACTGGTCGCCATTTCAGCCAATCAGATGCTTGAGATTTGAGACTGGTTTCTAAACTCAGTTTTATAACCTTGGGCACTGATCATGGTCTATACTGGTCACCTTTCAATTTGGTCTATACTGGTCACCTTTCAATACAAAAATTCTGCAAATCTACCGTGTTGGCTTTTTTATTCATTAGGTTATTCCTGACCAAGAAGCAAACAGCATAGATCCTGATCAGACATCATAGATAAAACATGTTTAAAAGGAGTTAAGTGTTAAAGGAATTATGTCAACCTCCCGAAGACAAAGAGAATCTATCATTGGTATTCGACGAAGATCAAGGTATCTCAACCCGAAGGTAATGCTTTCTAGACGGAAACGAGGCTGTGCCGAGTTTCCATCTGGAAAGCATTGCCCGAGGGTTGGGATACCGCGTTCTTCGCCGAATACCAATGATTGATTATTTTTCTCACTTACTTCTTAAAGATTCAAACAAAATTCTTTAAAAATTAAAAACAAAACGCAAGAATTTTAGAGAACTATTTCTTTCGCGTAATTAATATGGTTCGCAATAATACGAAAGTACGCGAGCTCGCACGCGAAGTGTTCATATATGACTTATTTCTGAGTACTTTTACACACCCTAGTATTTTTGTTACCAGTAACAAAAACACATTGTTCAAGTAACAAAAGGTAACATGTAGGAATGGTGGGCAAAAGAAAAAACATTCTTGATCTCAAAAAGGTAACAGCCTTATATACTTCAAGTAACAAGAAGGGCACAAACTTAAAACTCTCAATTTAGAATACAAGATAATCTGCTTCTCATTTCTGTGCCCATAGGTAATAAATAGTAGCGCTTTTTTCACTTCTACCCATTCTTTCAATGATCATCATGCGTATGAACATAGAGGACAATAACAATAATATCAAATGAATGATGCTAAAATGAATCTAATTAAACAATATTTATTTATATTAAATAAAAGAAATATCAACTTATATTTGTATTTTAAATTGTTCAAATTTATTTCTTTAAAACACTTTCTCGTAAATTTATTCATCATAAATATGATTTAGTGCTTATTATACAAGAGCATACTTTTTAATATGAACATAAGCATGAAATCTTATTTGTTTTTATTAATTCACAGTTTTGTTTTCACAGTTTCGTTTTAAAAAAATCATTAGGAGAAAACCTTCATTGAACATCCTAATATTTGGTATCCTTTGTTGCATTAATGGCAATTTTTGAAATGCCGAAATGCTTTCCTTCAAACTACTGACAATCAAAATACAGAGTGGAAGAAATAAGCCAAGTGAAAAGATTGATTGGAGTGAATTGCTAAGATAAACAAAAATTGGAATGCAATCAAAGTGGAATTGGATTGGAATCGGAAAGGAATCGGAATGGGTACATGTGTTAAGAGGACTGGAAGCAGAATTGGATAAATTGTCAATTTCATGAGTTTGTGTGATGTAACCAACCATTAACTACTAATAGCCTACGCTAGCCCTGATCAAGAGGGCTTTGGTTTTGTAAAGGGTATATTTTCCATCTTGAAGGGATTAAAGGTCGGAACTACTTGTTTATCTTTGTGCGTCTTGTCTATATTAGCTTTACTAGCGACTGCTACCATGGCATTGTCTGCTTTTTTCCTCAACTCTATGGCGCGTTTACGTGGATCTAATGCCGGCAGCTTATCACAGTTGCATTTTTCACGCTCTTCTAAGGCCTGCAAAAGATACAAGATGGAAGATAATTGAATTCTTGAAAAATATAAAACCTTTTAGTCCATAATACAACTTTTATCACAAGGAGAAAAAGTGTAGATCCTGATCAGGAACATCCATGCTGTCTGATCAGGAACATCCATGCTGTCTGATCAGGAACATCCATGCTGTCTGATCAGGAACATCCATGCTGTCTGATCAGGAACATCTAGCTGTCTGATCAGGAACATCTAGCTGTCTGATCAGGAACATCCATGCTGTCTGATCAGGAACATCTAGCTGTCTGATCAGGAACATCTAGCTGTCTGATCAGGAACATCTAGCTGTCTGATCAGGAACATCTAGCTGTCTGATCAGGAACATCCATGCTGTCTGATCAGGAACATCCATGCTGTCTGATCAGGAACATCCATGCTGTCTGATCAGGAACATCCATGCTGTCTGATCAGGAACATCCATGCTGTCTGATCAGGAACATCCACGCTGTCTGATCAGGAACATCCATGCTGTCTGATCAGGAACATCCATGCTGTCTGATCAGGAACATCCTTGCTGTCTGATCAGGAACATCCATGCTGTCTGATCAGGAACATCCATGCTGTCTGATCAGGAACATCCATGCTGTCTGATCAGGAACATCTAGCTGTCTGATCAGGAACATCCATGCTGTCTGATCAGGAACATCCATGCTGTCTGATCAGGAACATCCATGCTGTCTGATCAGGAACATCCATGCTGTCTGATCAGGAACATCCATGCTGTCTGATCAGGAACATCCATGCTGTCTGATCAGGAACATCCTTGCTGTCTGATCAGGAACATCCTTGCTGTCTGATCAGGAACATCCATGCTGTCTGATCAGGAACATCCATGCTGTCTGATCAGGAACATCCATGCTGTCTGATCAGGAACATCCATGCTGTCTGATCAGGAACATCCTTGCTGTCTGATCAGGAACATCCTTGCTGTCTGATCAGGAACATCCATGCTGTCTGATCAGGAACATCCATGCTGTCTGATCAGGAACATCCATGCTGTCTGATCAGGAACATCCATGCTGTCTGATCAGGAACATCCATGCTGTCTGATCAGGAACATCCATGCTGTCTGATCAGGAACATCCATGCTGTCTGATCAGGAACATCCATGCTGTCTGATCAGGAACATCCATGCTGTCTGATCAGGAACATCCATGCTGTCTGATCAGGAACATCCATGCTGTCTGATCAGGAACATCCATGCTGTCTGATCAGGAACATCCATGCTGTCTGATCAGGAACATCCATGCTGTCTGATCAGGAACATCCATGCTGTCTGATCAGGAACATCCATGCTGTCTGATCAGGAACATCCATGCTGTCTGATCAGGAACATCCATGCTGTCTGATCAGGAACATCCATGCTGTCTGATCAGGAACATCCATGCTGTCTGATCAGGAACATCCATGCTGTCTGATCAGGAACATCCATGCTGTCTGATCAGGAACATCCATGCTGTCTGATCAGGAACATCCATGCTGTCTGATCAGGAACATCCATGCTGTCTGATCAGGAACATCCATGCTGTCTGATCAGGAACATCCTTGCTGTCTGATCAGGAACATCCTTGCTGTCTGATCAGGAACATCCATGCTGTCTGATCAGGATCTTCTCTGCTTTTTGATTCATAAGGTTATTTCTAACTAAATAACCAGTTTTGATTCTGATCGGACCACATGGATATGCCAGCTGATCTAGATCTACATTGGTTGCACACGAGTTTAAACGTGTATATATGGAGTAAAGAGTGTTAACACTCCATACCACAATAGTAATCAGTAACTTATAAATCTTTGGTTCTACCATGTAAGTTTACAAATACTTTTTTTCATTTTATGAATGAAAATGTATACCATATTGGACCTGTAAGACAGAGTCATCAAGAGACCATAATAAAATATGTGATGTTCAAGGAGAAAATAATTTAAGAAAATATGCTTATGCACTCATAATAAAATCCCTAATCCTATTAGTGTTTACCCTTTCCTCCATATATTTGCGTTTTTAAGCATGTGCGACCAGAGTAGATCCAGATCAGCCAGCACATCCATGCCATCTGATAAGGATCTGCACAGGTCGCATTTTGGTCAGTGATAACTATTAAAATGAATCATAAATCACTGAAAAACAGTTTAGATCCTGATCAGATGGCATGGATGTGCTGGCTGATCTGGATCGAAACTGTTCACCCTTGCAATTAAGGTGTGTCTATGAAGGAAACGGTTAAAGAATTTAATAGTTACAACAAGATCTTGCTTTTTTTAAAACCCATGCAAACTGTGAATGACTTCGAGGGTTGAAATTGTTACATCAATTTCTTAAATACTGTTAAATCATTTATATTTGTAGGGCACTTATATTTGTGAGATATCAATTTTCGTGGATTTGGTAGGCATATTTAATCCTCAAATTTAACACATATAGTTTAGAAAATTGATTTCCATAAATTTTAGTACTCCGTGAAATGGTGTCTAACAGAAAACCATGAAATTTTATGCAAGTAAATATAAGTACAATGACAGTAAATGAATTACCCTTGGCAACAAGTGGTCAAGCAGCTTAACCCTGTTTTCATGAGCTGGGTGTGTGGATAGCCATTCCGGTATCTGGCCTCCTGCTGTTATGTCATCTGCTACACTCATCCGGTACCATAACACACTACCCTCCCGCACATCATAACAAGCCTGGAAACATCAACATATGATATGTGTCGCACCATGGTAAAAAGTACCTTCTGACTATTGATGACAATTCTTGAATTAACGTCTTAAAGTTGAGCAGAAGTCATTACTTCTTATGAATTTTGGGGTAATAACATACCATTATGGTGGCGAAATGTGTAATAAAATCTCTATTTTTTATAAGAAAATAAAAGATAATTTTAAATTCTATAAAAAAAATAACAACAATTAAAATGTCAAAAAATGACCGAAGACACCTGTCCCCGTTGTAAGCCCTATATTACGAAACATTTCCATCCCGCACATCATTACAAGACTGATTGACATATGATTCCACTTCATGGGATATGGCTGTCAAGTTATTTTACATTTACAGAAATTTTCTTGGTTGTACGTTAACCCACCTTTGCAATTAGGTATAGACCAACTTTGTCTGCTTCTTTTTCTAACTTCCTGCTGTATGGTTTATGTACAGTCAACTAAAAATGTGAAACAAAGCAACATTTGAGGTTTAAATCTATATTTGATGGTTTTCATTTGGGTTTGTAAACAGCTGGGTTGTTTAAAGTGTTAAAATACTATCATTATAACAGAAATTATGAGAAGGGTTTCTGATAATTAGAGCTTTTTCATTACTGTTGGAACGGCCATGTGTGGAACAGCCATGTTGACGACAAAGAGAATGGAGGCACGCTTTTTCGCAGCATACCTAGGCAAAACGTTTTTGCTCTGTGATGTCACAGGTATAACTTTGTGCAACGTCTAATAAATTTGGAAACGGTTCTAGTCACCCCTTAGAAAGAAATACGTCATACTGTTTTCCATCCGAAAATATGATTCATTAGATGAATAAGACTTCATTGTAGAGGATTAAGTTAAAGTTTAAACATTTGTATATCGAGGGGTCAGTGCAAAACTATTGTAACTCCTTTATTTCAATGTAGTTACAATAGTTTTGCACTGACCCCTCGATATGAAATCAACAAAATCAGTTAACCCTTTCCTCCATATATACACATTTTTACGCATGTTCAAGCAGTGTAGATCCAGATCAGTCTGGCACATTCATGCCATCTGATCAGGATCTGCATTGGTCGTATTTTGGCCAGAAATAACCTAACAAATCAAGAAGCAAACAGTTTAGATCCTGATCAGATAGCATGGATGTGCCAGCTGATCTGGATCTAAACTGTTCACCCAATCTCACTAAAGTCAGATCTAACAAAATGTTAGATCTGATAACGGCCCGTAGATACCGTACATAAGCTTTAGCGGTTTTCCCCGATTACTATTTTTAGAAATTATTAACACAGGAAGCATGATATACAGCGCTCGCAAAATGATCTGAAGATGTTATTACATTAGAAATAATTGCAATACTACATAAACACAAACAAAATAAGCCAAATATGTCTTACGCAGGCTCTCAACACTTTTTATGGTTTAATATAGAATGTTTACTTTCACTTTCGCGATTTTGTAGGCAACATTCTGATTGGTTCAAAAAGGTTTGTGATAAAAGCACGTTTTAGCTACTCGTCGTCAGATCCTGATAGCGTAGCGGTTTTCAGGATATGATTTTAATCAGATTGACTGTTCACCCATGCAATAACCCTTTACTCCATTACTCATTAAAAGGGTTAATATTCATCATGTAGTAATTTTTGCGCAGCCTGAGCCGTTAAAATGATTTAAGACCATTAAAATCTATGTATACCGTCGCAAACTTCAAAATTACGGCATGGTTATTCCTATTCTAACGCTCTTCCATACTTTTCTCAATCGGACTTCATTCCATATGTTAAACAGGTACCATGTTCTATTTATCCGTATAGTAAACAACGGTACGGTATTACCCAAGGGAACCCGATTATCCATATGTCAGTGAGATTATCGACAGTAAACAAGTTTAATAAATCCCAAATAGAGGTCAAAACTTCATTTTTTTTATTACATCGACGTTTCGGCCAAACTGCCTTCTTCAGGATTGTTTGTCATAACAGGAAATGACGTCAACGTCAAACGACAGTAAACAAGGAATTTTACGGTCGCAAATTTTCGCCATCTGACCAATCAGATTGCTCGAAATTTATTTAGTGCGTTAGAATACATCTTTTATCACACGGGTGACCAGTGTAGATCCAGATCAGCCGGCATCTGTGCCTTCTCAGGATCTGCACTATTTGCTATAAAGTTTATGTTCAGATATATCCTGATAAGACGCCATTAATGGCTGATCTGGATCTACACGGTTTGCCTATGCCATTATATATGCAATTGTATATACAGAGGAAAGGGTTAAAAAACATCTTTTTGTAAGTCCCAAAGACACTTACATCCATAACTTGATTATAGAACCAGTTGGTAACTATGGCAATTCCATCGTTTGGCATCAGTGTCCATATGGCTGCCATAATGGCTATCACAAGATAGTCTACAAACTGACTGTAGCTTAATTGCTCCGCCTGAAACCAGAAAATACAATGTAGCTTAACTCCTCCGCCTGAAACCAGAACATGCACTGCAGCTTAACTGCTCCGCCTGAAACCAGAACATACACTGTAGCTTAACTGCTCTGCCTAAAACTAGAAAATACACAGCAGCTTAACTGCTCCGCCTGAAACCAGAACATACACTGTAGCTTAACTGCTCTGTCTAAAACTAGAAAATACACTGCAGCTTAACTGCTCTGCCTGAAACCAGAACATACACTGTAGTTTAACTGCTCCGCCTAAAACCAGAAAATACACTGCAGCTTAACTGCTCCGCCTAGAACCAGAAAATACACTGTAGCTTAACTGCTACACCTGAAACTAGAAAATTCACTGATACAAAGATATGTTTACTGCATGACAGTGGAAAGAACACCATATGATCAAGTTTTGATAAAAGCATGGTAATAAAACTCTTGATCATTTATATCTGATTATAACATCTGTGTTCAAAGTTATAAAACTGAGACTTGATACCAGTCTCAGATCTCATCAATTTGATTGGTTTAAATTCAGCAATGTCTCAGAACTGAGAGCAAAGTCACATTCCATGTATGTCATGACACCTTAGCCACACTTGCTAGTGTGTCATGATACTGGCATGTGTTTCATTACACCCAAGTTGCATAAACATGTTTGTCGTGACACTGTATGTACCAACACTCTTGCCACTGTAACACTGACAACTGTAGAAATATGAACTCAGAAACCACTCCATTTTGATAAAAAATAACCTAACAAATCAAAAAGCGAACAGTTTAGATCCTTATCAGTCGCCATGTACATGTAAGTGACAGCTGATCTGGGTCTAAACTGTTCGCCCATGCACAGTCTTCGACGTAAGCGGGTTGCCCGACGTCCGGGACAAGTAAATTACAGTCCGGACAACCGTAGTGTGCCAGGTCGGTTGCCCAAACGGGCAAGTCCGTCTGGGACGGTTTTTATGCTAACAAACGGTCAGGATCGTGACAGACGGACTTTATCACTTGTAAACCGTGACGGGTTATTTTTAAACTAATCACGTACACTACAGACTTCCCGAAAGTTGAAAAAAAGTGTCAGACATTCGGTCAGACAAGATGTGAAAATCTGTCTGACCGAAACAAATTCTGTCTGACCGAAACATGTAAAAATAAAATAAGCAAAACACGGTATTGAGGGTGTTTTTATTTTTCTTTATGTAGCATATAGAGGATATTTGTTTTACCATTGTAAGACAGAATATATTTTCTTTTTTATTTCACTTAGAAAATCGCCTGATTTACTGGAGAGTAAAATCACTCCCTACTATTGATCAGTTTTTCAAAATTCAATAGTTCATCTTGGAAGTCAAAGCATTAACGATCTTTTATCCATTTTGTATAAAATCTACAAACCAGTAAGTGTTTTTGGTATTTTTTTCTTTTGCAGCTTTTCTTCATTTGTTACTTTTCTCGTTTTACCGGGAATTGCTCCAGTGAAATATTTTTAAAACGTCATTTTGTGAGTCCGAAATTACGAAATGGAAATAGGTAAAAATGGGCGAAATGTAGGAAACGGTAGACTCCTACCCAGTCGCAGTCAGTCGTTTTCTGATGAAGAATGGTCATGCACAGCGAAACAGTCAAAGAAGCGGCAGTGGTACGAATTGTCATGAAGACGAATACGTAAATTATTGCACTCGGATATCCTCACTTATTTCCCTCGGAACAGTCTCGAGTAAAAACATCGAGCAAAACTGTAATTTAGCCAATAAAATTGGAATATGCAGATCAAATGTTTGCCGGACAATCGGTCCGACAATATATGAAATCATGCCGGACCGGCCTAAAATTTACCGGACAGGTCCGACGGTCCGGCGACTTTCGGGAAGTCTGACACTAAACGCTTATTGCAAATAACGTAATAATTATCTGTAAGACGCTTGTAATTTCGGTAACCGATCTATTTCAATTTGTCATTAGTTATGGCGATGCAATTAAAATTTTAAGAAGGTGCACAGCCGGGTAATCGTGTGAAAAAAGAGAAGATTGGCGATTCGAAAAAGGTAAAAAAAGCATGCAAAGATAAACGAGACAGGAAGTTTCAGGATTCCTAAAGGGACAAAAGACCGTGGTTGGTTTATGACCATGAAAAATCCTTTATATCATCTTGCATTTTCGGACAACTAAAGTCTGGGTCGGGCAAGTAAAAATCCTATCCTACTTGCCCGAACGGACAAGTGGTTTTGAAACGTAAAGGCAAAGACTGCATGCAATAAAGGTGTATCTATGAATGAAAGGGTTAAACTACTTACACCATGAAGAAGAAGCGCATGAGACATTTCATGTCCTAGGATAAAGGCAAACTGGTCCTCATTTTCTACAAACATTAACATCCCTGTGCATACAAATATATGTCCATTCTGAAATTAATGAAATATAAACTTTAATGATGCCATGAATGCCCTGGGACAATACATCAACAGGGATTCCACTTGACCCTTAAAACACTCTTAAAAGCATCTGGAAAGAAAGGGAACGCAATGCAACGATACCAGGTTTTTATTTTAAACAAAAAAGGGGCATAACTATGATAAAATTGAGTTTGAAACTTGTCCTTGTAATTCCTATTGTAATGTCAGATATCTATCTTAACCCTTTCCTCCATATATACGCATTTTTACGTGTGAAGACCAGTGTAGTTGTGATCCGTGCCGGCAGATCTGGATCTGCACTGGTCACTTGTTGGTCAGAAATAACCTAACGAATAAAAAAGCAAACAGTGCAGATCCTGATCAGACGGCACAGACGTGCCGGCAGATCTGGATCTGCACTGTTCGATAACACAATAAAAGTGTGTCTATGGAAGAAATGGTTAAGTTTCAAAGCTCTATCTTGGAAGGTTACTGAGAAAAAGTGAGCTCAAACAAAAAATAATGAAATGTTGAAGCCCACCAGCATGCCTAAAGACATACACCAATTTTACAACCAGGGTTTTCCAAAAAAGCCTAGTTAACTAGAAATGTGTCCATAGGACACTGATGCCCCAGCTATGCAGACACTCAAGTCTAATGAATAATAGCATTTCAAAGACAGTGATGTGCGAATAATTACAAGAATATGCATTATATTGAAGATCAAGTTAATTATTTGTATTTGTGGCACTGTTGTCTGCTCATTACGGAAATGTCTTTGAAGAAGTTGGTATTAATGCAATAAAACTATATAAAACAAGATATATTCCTATTAAAACTAATGTAAATGGAATTATCAAATGGCCATAACTTCTGAACGGAACATGTAAGAGTGAAACCCCACCTTTATGCACAACAACATATCAGGCCAAGCATTGTGGTAAAGTTTGTTTAAATTCCCACCAGAAGTGTAGAAGGAGTTGCTTTCACAAGATATATTCCTATTAAAACTAATGTAAATGGAATTATCAAAGGGCCATAACTTCTGAACGGAACATGTAAGAGCAAAACCCCACCTTTATGCACAACAACATATTAGGCCAGCATTGTGGTAAAGTTTCATTAAATTCCCACCAGAAGTGTAGGAGGAGTTGCGTTCATGAGATACATTCCTATTTAAACTAATGTAAATGGAAGTATCAAAGGGCCATAACTTCTGAACAGAACATGTAAGAGCGAAACCCCACCTTTATGCACAACAACATATAGGCCAAGCATCGTGGTAAAGTTTAATTTAATTGCCACCAGTAGTGTAGGAGGATTTGCGTTCACAAGATATACTCCTATTTAAACTAATGTTAATGGAAGTATCAAAGGGCCATAACTTCTGAACGGAATATGTAAGAGCAAAACCCCACCTTTATGCACAACAACATATCAGGCCAAGCATTGTGGTAAAGTTTCATTAAATTCCCACCTGAAGTGTAGGAGGAGTTGCGTTTACGAGAATATCAGACGGACGGACGAATGGACGGGAGCAACTCTTAATGCCTTTTGCCACTTCATGGCGGGGGCATAAAAAGTTTTATCCTTTTTGGACCATGTTAAGTCTGCAATTTAATTAAGTTCTAGACAAGCATCACAAAGTATATACCGGTAAAACAAAGGCATTTTTCTCTGGGTCGTCAACCACATGTATTGTCCAGTTATGTTCCTTGATTCCAGGAAAGTCCTGGTTGTTTTTCAGGATTCGTTGAGCAACTTTCAGGACTGCTTCCGACATCGGGTGTGTTGCTGGCAGCATCTTCTCTCCATACAGTTCACACAACTGAAACAAAAAAAACAACATAAGATTTTTTTTTTGCCGTTAGTTCACCAGTGAAAGTTTACTGACAACAATTTGATTGAATTCATCTTCTTTCAAAAGCAACTTTCCCCCTTATAATCAAAATTTATCTGAGAAAGTTTTCTGACCACAATCCAGTTGAATTTATCAACTTTCAAATTCAACTTTGTCCTGCATGGTGTTAATATAAGAAGCATCTCCCCACATCAGTAAAAAATAGGTTATGGATGTCCGTCTGCAGTGTGCTTAAAGTTGCATGGCTAAGTGCTGTCGCCATTATGGGTTCCATTCCTACTATGATAATAACACTTACAATCGCCCCATAACTACAATTAACGAAATGTTTTCCAGCACTATTTCCCTTAAGAAGTTGAAACCTTTTGCTCAATGTATACCAATTTTAACACATGAGTGACGGGTGTAGATGAATATCGACTGGCACATCCATACTGTCTGATCTGGATCTGCACTGATCGCATCGTGGACAGAAATAACCTAAATAATCAAAAAGCGAACAGTGTAGATCCTGATCATATGGCAAAGATGTGCCAGCTGATCTAGATCTACAATGTTCACCATCGCAATAAAGGCATATCTATTGTGTAAACTGTTAAAAAATCTCAACTCTTACACTTTGACTTTCGAAGTCTGCAACTTTCATGGACTGTTCTCGGGTGAGTGTGATGAATCGCTTGCGCCCAGTAAGGGGAGCTTCCTGAATGTGCGAATAGTAGTAGACGCTAGCAATACCAGCAAGAAATGCCGCCAATCCCGCCCAAAACTGCAAGACACGTCGGTGGTGTTTTCTTCGAACTTCCTCTGGCTGTGTCTTCAGCCATTGTCTGTACCTCCTGAAAAATTATGATACAATGTAACTCAAACTCCATGGGATACTAAAAGCAGTGGCTTTTTTAACTTTTCGGGTAATGCCTCACTTAAGCCCTGGGGTTAGTGCAGAGTAGACTGATCCCCTGCAATGGTAAGGGGAGGTAATTGTTGTGAAGAGTCTGGTCCCCTGTAACTTTAAGGGAGGAATTTTTGTGAAGACTGGTCACTGGTAACTGTAAGGGGAGATAATTGTTGTGAAGAGTCTGGTCCCCTGTAACTTAAAGGGAGGAATTTTTGTGAAGACTGGTCACTGGTAACTGTAAGGGGAGGTAATTGTTGTGAAGAGTCTGGTCCCCTGTAACTTAAAGGGAGAAATTTTTGTGAAGACTTGTCACTGGTAAATGTAAGGGTATGTAATTGTTGTGAAGAGTCTGGTCCCCTGTAACTTAAAGGGAGGAATTTTTGTAAAGACTGGTCACCGGTAACAGTAAGGGGAGGTATTTGTTGTGAAGAGTCTGGTCCCCTTTCAGTTTGTCCTCAAGTTGAGACTACAATTTTGATAAAAATCAAAGAGATGATCTTTGAAACTTGAACAAATTAAGGAAGTGATTAAAATGCAGCATCATATGTTAGTCACTAGTGCAGCCTAGGTAAATGATGAGAGATTTACTGTAATCGCTCGTGTAAAGGTCTCACCTCAGTAAAAGCTACACCTCGTTATTAAGTTGAAATTTGAAGAGAAAATCCAAATTCAGTGTAAGAGCTTAGGAAGTTCCTTCATTTTGTGAAGACTGATTAGGTAATCAGATCGAATTTATTTATAACATGTGTTTGTTAATGTTTATGCTTGGGTAGGTAACATTTTGAGGGATTATCGGCAGATGTCTGATTCATCCCCAAGACAAATTTCACAGGAAATTGAGGGTTGAAGTGAACTTCGCTTTTCTATGCAAATAAAGCGAAGTTAGGTCGGTCTAGGCGCCTTCTTCACCTGAATCGCCTTGTTTTGTGATCTCTGTAGCCACATTACCCCCCCCCCCCTCCTCCCATGTTTTGTTTTTAAGAAAAAAAAGTTAATCCATATTTATTATCCAATATCCTTTAGAATTTAATGTAAGAATAAAAATAATTAATATAAATTATAAGCGCCCCTGAATTTCGTTAAGAAAAAATAGCGCCCCAGGTGGGGATTTTACATAATTACAGTATTTTTTTCTGCTTACCTCCCTGTAAGTACAGCTCCTGTTTTTGAGATCAAACTAACTGCTGCCCAGATGACAGGCGGAAAAGCTTCTTTTTTACCCGAGGTGTGAAACTGTCTCTCTGCTGATACCAAACTTTGTTTATAACAGCCGGCAAAAGGTCCCTGAACTCTGTACCCGACATTCCTTGACCTGGTTTCAATTGAGTATTGGTTTGGTTTAGCATAATCCAGTAAATGACAATGCCGAACTACACTGAGTCGATGAGTATTAAAGCTGTCCGTCTGTCTGTGTAAAGTGAGGTGGCTCAAAGGGAAGTAACTCCTCCATCCTCTGGTACCTGTGAACGAACGTTTGGCAACAGCAATCACCCGAGAGACGCCTTTACACGCCAGTCTATTCCCTATACAGAATATCCAATGTTCCATATCTGGCTAACTACTTTAAGTGCATTGAGCTGTGATTTGTCAACACCTGGGATTTCTTCTGAAATGTAAAAGTAAAATATTTGATGACTATGGATATCTGCAAAGAACTTGAGTTTTCACCAACGATAACCCTAGTTATCATCGATCACTATGGTTATCAGACCATTATCTATTGTTATTGGTCGATATCCATAGATATTGGATTAATTGCGCGAACTGCCTGCCAAAATTGTTACTTAACAATTGCACTAGCTTTGTAAACGGCCTTGTAAACAATATTGTAGAGAAAATATGAATTCATCTAATATGAAAGTTAACTGCACTTACTGTTTTGTATCCCAGGCAACAACATCAAACTCTTAAACTCTCCATATTCTATTTATATCAAGAGAAGAGTTGATAGCTGTCAGCTTGACAAATCATAAATAAGGTATCCAGGATGTGCTGCATGCTGATGAAAGACATTACACGTTTTGCATCAATATTTTGGAAAATCCCACAGATGGTAGTCTGGTTCCCGACTTTCTTTAATAAGTCACTTTGCGCAGCTAATGGGCGTGAATCCAGACTACACAGATGGTTCCTGGCCAATTTGACCGATATATGCGGACACATTTTGTTATGTTCGTAGTTGTTCTGTGGTTTGCTTACGTCCGAGATATTGCAGTTAAGGTAATAATAAATGTCAACATGGCGGACAAGGCACAACCACAAGTGAAAATCGGTCATTACATTATCGGTGACACCCTTGGTGTCGGGACATTTGGCAAAGTGAAAAGTTCGTTTTACTTTCGACCATAATTTTTTAATTTTATTTATCATTGATTTTTGTTGAACACTGCATCCCATATTGAAGGTTAAACCTGAAAGTTGAAGTTGTTTACATTGGGCTATTCCAGAAAATATCCGTACCCCCCCTATGGAAGGCATTTCTGTTCATAAATACCCCCCCTAGACAGCCATAAAAATACCCCCCTAGGACAGCCAAAAAACACCCCCTCTGACAGTCAAAAATTCTCCCCCCTGGACGGATACCCCCCCGGACAGACACCTATGGAAGGCATTATTTTGTAAAAATACCCCCCTGGACAGCCGAAAATACCCCCCCCCCTGGACAGATACCCCCCAGACAGACACCTATGGAAGGCATTATTTTGTAAAAATACCCCCCTGGACAGCCGAAAATACCCCCCCCCCCTGGACAGATACCCCCCGGACGGACACCTATGGAAGGCATTATTTTGTAAAAATTCCCCCCTGGACAGCTGAAAATACGCCCCCTAGACAGATACCCCCCGGACAGACACCTATGGAAGGCATTATTTTGTAAAAATACCCCCCTGGACAGCCGAAAATACCCCCCCTGGACAGATACCCCCCAGACAGACACCTATGGAAGGCATTATTTTGTAAAAATACCCCCCTGGACAGACACCTATGGAAGGCATGATTTTTTAAAAATACCCCCCCTAGACAGCCGAAAAAAAAAACCTCTGGACAGATACCCCCCAAACAGACACCTATGGAAAGCATTATTTTGTAAAAATACCCCCCTGGACAGCCGAAAATACCCCCCCTAGACAGATACCTCCTGGACAGACACCTATGGAAGGCATGATTTTTTAAAAATACCCCCCCCCCTGGACAGCCGAAAATACCCCCCTGGACAGATACCCACCCCCCCGCTGAACAGTCGAAAATACCCCTCTGGACAGCCAAAAATACCACCCCCACCTGGACAGCCGAAAATACCCCCCTGGACAGATAACCCCCCTAAACAACCTAGAATATTCTCCCCCCTCACCCTAGACAGCCTAAAATACACCCCCCACCCTGGACAGATAACCCCCTTGACAGCCGAAAATACTGCCCCCCTGGACAGATACCCCACCTGGACAGCCGAAAATACCCCCTGGACAGCCGAAAATACCCCCCCCCCCCCTGGACAGATAAACCCCCTAAACAGCCTTGAATATCCCCCCCTGGACATATACCCCCTGGACAGCCGAAAATACTCCCTGGACAGATAACCCCCTTGACAGCCAAAAACACCCCCCCCCCCCTGGACCCCTGGACAGCCGAAAATACCCCCATGGACAGCCGAAAATACCCCCCCCCCCCCCTGGACAGCCGAAAATACCCCCCCCCCCCCCTGGACAGCTGAAAACACCCTCCTGGACAGCCGAAAATATCCCCCCTGGATAGCCAAAAATACCCACCCACCCCTGGATAGCCGAAAATACCCCCCCTGGACAGATAACTCCCCTGGACAGCCGAAAATACCCCCTGGACACCTAGACAGCCGAAAATACCCCCCCTGGACACAGCAGAAAATAGCCCCCCCCCCCCCCCCACTGGACAGCCAAAAATACCCCCCTGGACAGATAACCAGATAACCCCCTTGACGGCCGAAATTAACCCCCCCCCCCCCCCCCCCTGGACAGATACCCCCTGGACAGCCGAAAATACCCCCTGGACAGCTGAAAATACGCCCCCTCCCTCGCCATTAGACAGCCTAAAATACCCCCCCTGGACAGCTGAAAATACCCCCCCCCTGGACAGCCGAAAATACCCCCCCCCCCCCTGGACAGCCGAAAATACACCCCCCACCCCCCTGGACAGATAACACCCCTGGACAGCCGAAAATAACCCCTGGACACCTAGACAGCCGAAAATACCCCCCTGGACACAGCCGAAAAACCCCCCTTCCCCCCTGGGCAGCTGAAAGTACCCCCCTGGACAGCTGAAAATACCCCTCCCCCCATTTGACAGCCAAAAATACCCCCCTCCCCTCCCCCGGACCGCCGAAAATACCCCCCTGGACAGCCGAAAAAGTACCCAATCTGGACAGCTAAAAGTACCGCCCCCTGGACAGATACCCCTTGACAACATCAAAATACCCCCTAGACAGCTGGCAATACCCCAATCCCTTTGACAGCAATAAAGTACCTCCCTTAGACAGCCAGAAATCCGCTCCCCCCCCCCCCCCCCACGGACAGATACCCCATTGACAACATCAAAGTACTTCCACCTCCCCCCCCCCCCCCCCCTCCTGCCCAAGACGGCCGGAATTACCCCCCTGAATACCCCCTTGACATCTTAGTTATTTAATATTTGCAACAACTTTATTGGCTTGGCTTTAAAAATTTAATGATTAATAATGCAAGTAGGATCCAAGCGGCTGCTAACAACAACTGAATTAAAGTCAGTCTAATTGAGTGATTGCAGTGTAACACCATTACATCAGTTGACTTACCAGCAAATTGTAAACACCCACTTTCAGTATGAACCAATCAACGTTAAGTTCTTATCCATATCTTAGCATATAGGTAATGATCCTGTTAAGGCCACAAGTGTTTTATGGTCATGTTACATAATCTGATAAGAAACACACAATACAACAGCAGGGGGTCTGTCTTATCAGTAGTTCACTTTGATAAGAGATTAAAGCTATGCTTATTAAGGGAAAATATTGTTTTATGAGGGGTTAGAAATTATTTATGCTAATTGATTGTCCCAGTGTTGATGTAAAACTGGTTAAAACTTTGACATAGGGTCAGACACAGAAATTGTTGGTAAGTTCCAGGTATATATATTTCATATGTTTTATGGGAAATGCTAATTTATAATAACTTGTAATAATAATTATATTACTATATAAATATAATAATAACTAACATTTCCTATTTTCTATAATGTCTGAATGCCTGTCAACATTACCTATAATGATTATTAAGTGATTAATGGAATAAAGTAAAATTATACATGAAAGATAGAGCTGAAATGATACAATTCGGCAGCTATTGTTCTCATTGATTTTATGGTATTAATACAGCCATAAAACACTCTCGTTTTGAGCCAACAGAAACATGTTATCTCTAAATAATTTTGTTTATCTTACACGTGTCAGACAGAAGCAGCAGAAAACTCTTCAATTAAAATTAAACAATTATTATGTGAACTGAACATAGAAACAAAGCAATTAAAGTATGTAATACTATACCTAGTTTTTGAGGTATCTTAATTTTAACTACTTCAGGGCTTTTCGTCATTAACATAACAGAGGCTATAACAGGCCTGACTTCCCAATCCAAAAATATAGTATTTTCCCCAACTGTGGCCGAGATTCTTCCCTAAATGCTTGATAAGATGCAAACAAAATCCTTTGAGGAGTTTAAAAATTAAAGTCTGAAAATTTAAAAGTGCTTTAACAAATTAAATTTAAGTTGAAAGTACTTAAAACTATTCAAATTTACAAACTAGTACCCATTTTTCAATGAATTTTGTTTTCCCAAAATAAACAATTATGGCGCATAAATTTCCCAATTTCAAAGGCCAATTTTCTGATGAAAAACTGTGTACTTTATTTCTCTACTTTCGGTTTCACTCTTAGAGTTCATTATCAACATCGCTGAATTTTGTTTTTATTGTGCTAAGCTCTTATCTATTTCTTAACCCTTAACTTCATAAATACGCATTTTTACGCATGTGCGACCAGTGTAGATCCAGATCGCCGGCACATCTGTGCCGTTTGATCAGGATCTGCACTGGTCACATTTTGGTCAGAAATAACATAAATCATAGCACAAACAGTGCAGATCCTGATCTGACAGCATAAATATGTGTCTATGGAGGAAAAGGTTAAGGACACCGTAGCTTGTCATAGGTTTTTTATTTATTTTTTTCTCTGATTTAATTTTTCAAATTGATGTTATATCTAAGAAAATTATCAATCTACAAACATGCAATTAAAAAAAAAGAGTGGAAGAGAATAAACTTTTATACTCCACGAGAATACATGTGTCTGACCAGTATACACACAGATCATCTGTCTAATCAGTGCCGTCTGATCTGAATCTGGTTAAGTGAATTTGTATGTTTCAAAAAAGACATGGCAGTGTTCACCAGGGCTGGACAAACCCACTAGCCCAACGCCCTGGACAAGCTGAAAATTTTATCGGACAATCTGAAAATATCTGATTGCTTGTCCGTGGGCTAGCTCAATTTTTTAGTGCAGACTAGTTTAAACTTTAATATGATATGCGCCATTCTCTTTTAGCACCATGTGCATATCATATTAAAACAGCAATAAGTTACAAAATAACATGTTTTGAGATCTGTTTTAACATTATCAAGCCCCCATGTAACACTTCCTCTTGAATTTCCTGTTTCTTTCTTTACTGTAAATACTGACCAATGAGAATTCACTTATTTTCGCAAAAGTGGGACTAGCTGAAATGTTTACCAAGCTAGTTCTGGACTAGTTACAAAAAACAAAATTTGTCCAGCCCTAATCACTTATCTTAACTTCACTTTTCATACAAATAATAAAAATGTTTAGAAACCAAATTTTTAACAGCATAATAAATTTCAACTTCAAGGTCTGTAAACATACTATTCTTTTTTAAAGAACATTTCTTAAGAACTAGAGTTTGTCTTCCATTATTTCATGTTTCATTGTTGATGACATGCATGAATAACCTCAAAAACTAGTTAACCTTTACTTATGGCTACACAAATCCCATCTTCAGTTTTCAAGTTTTACTCTATACAAATGTGAAAATGCAAAGACTTTTAGACAACCAGTGACATGAGGTTTTGGGCACAATCTAAGGAGGTATGTCTTGACGTGAAATCGCTCGTCAAAAGCATTGTTCACCTTTGACAATTACTCGCTTGGCCCAACGACATCTAATTCATTTTAAAGCACATCTAGTTTTGTGAATTTATTAAACTTTTACACACATCAAAAATATTCCAAAAAGTGCAGTGTTGCGTTTTCATTGGCACTCAGTATAGATTGTTTAACTTATGAAAAGTTAAGGATTGAATAAAATTTATAATAGGTGTAAAAATTGGAAAGTATTTATTTTGTTTAAACTATGCCGCCAGGATGTTCCTACCAATAACATGCAGTCAGATGTGGATCTATGCCAATATTTATTATTTTCTAGGTTATTAATTATGTATGAATGTATGAATCTTATTAAAAGGATATTATGTACCTATGTCAATTCTGATTTTTCAAATTTTATTTTTGGAATTTTCAAAATACATTCTGTAAATTTTATTACATTAAATGAATTATATTTAATATTGTGAATGTAATCTCATGTCATGATTAAAGGGGCCGTAAACAAAATTATGTAAGTCCACCTAGATTTTCATTCAGCATAATTATAAAGTAATGATGCTGAGACTGTTCATTTATTAATTACTTATGGCAAACAGCATTCTGATACTTATAATAAACCCAACATATTACCTTTTAATAATTATGTTTCTGTACTGAAAGATAAAAAACAATGGATAAATACAAAATTCTTCAAAAAATGTAGTTTTTCTAAAAACAATGATATAAATCAATTCTTATTTACTTAACCCTATGCTTCATACACAGTAATCCATATCAGTAATATCTACTCTATACTGATAATGCATTGCTGATAATCAATAACCAATAATCAATAATCAACCAGCACTGCTGCATTAAGTGTACACAGAAATTATAATGCAGATTATTGGAAAAAAATCAGGAAACTGGAAGATGTTCTTTTTAGACCATGCTTGTGGTATCAAAGCTTAATATATTTTATGAAAATTAGTTTTTATGATATTAAAATATCTTTCCTATTTTATTGAAATGTGACATGATTTTATACCAAATAAATGCCTTTAAAATTTAGTAATAATCTTTTGTGCTAATTAAAGAACATTTAAACACTATAATTACATGTTGCTTTTCATTTTCTGTCAGAAACAAAATGATTTAATTATTTTCAAGCATACACAATAGATAAATATAAGGTAGCAGAAACGAATAGTATCGGAACTTTATATGCATAATTTACTTAAGCAAACCTATTAAGTCTGTTGAACAATATTTATTTCTCAGTGCTATAATTCTTAAATCCATAGACATGTTTTTTCATGTGGGGAAACTGTGTAGATCTAGATCAGCTGACACTTAAGCACCATCTGATCAGGATCTACACTGTTTGCTTTTAGATTCATATTTTCAACCTATGTGATCTAATAGCTTTTTTTATTTTCTGTAGGTCTCCAAATGAAACTCTAATGATGATTTTCTTTGTGTAAAATCCTGCCTGTCGCTTGTACGGGTGAGGAAGAAAAACATGTTCTTATTTGGAAGATTTGGCAGGCAACCCAGCTTGAGTTTATAACGGTTGAAATTATTTTTGAGCTAATGACAATTTTTCAAATATTTCCAACCTTAATTCTCATAATGTTGCGCGTCTGAAATGCATTTATTATAGCAGGGGTAGGACGTGGCAATGCATCCGAAGATAGTTAAGCAAGGAAAATGTTGCATTGGAATGAAAATGGCAGATTAGTGGGCATTTTTTAAATAAAACGGATTTATTTTGCGAGGTAAGTGCCTTCATACTGTATTTAATTTAAAGTTCACCTGTGCATTCTGCGACCAGATACCTAAGGTACCCTCAACACTGTTTCAGGAACGCAGGTTTTGTAACAAAAAAGTTATTGAAGGTTTTATACAGTAAAGGTAATGTAAACACGCCAAAAATATGGTATTTTAGGCTGATCTTCAGACATCTTGGCACTTCCATATAGGGTTTTAGCATTTTATCGTCAAAATAACATATTCTCTTTTCTTCTTGGCTCGTACACAATAAGCAAACCCCCACGCTCGAAAGAAAACATGACATGCCATTTTCTGGCATTCGAGGATTGGGACATTCCCTTTTTGGCATTACCTGGATATCTTTACTGAACGGGTTTCTCATAAAGCACTTGCTTATTTACAGATTTTAGTTTATAACGGTTGAAATTATTTTTGAGCCAATGACAATTTTTCAAATATTTCGAACCTTAATTCTCATAATGTTGCGCGTCTGAAATGCATTTATTATAGGTTAATTTGCTCACTATTATTGTTCGAACTTTAATGCATGGCTGGCAAAATGACAGCAAATATGAGTATATTCCGCGCCAGCGGTATTTACCGGTAAATACTGGCTTTTACTGGCAAATAGCGGTCAATTGAATTGGCTACCCTTGAATTTAGTTTATATCCCTTTAGTTAGTATTCATATTGATAACTCAAGGTTTACTCATCACTTGACATTATATTTTTTTACTTAGAATCAACTTATTTAATAAATAGCTTATTGAAAAATATATAATAATTTAGAACTAGTAAATACTGGATGACTGAATCAACTATCCTGGAATTTACAGCCTAAAGTCAGTATTTAAAGTGTTAATTTTAATTTTACTAGTCAATTGGCATACTGTAACTGAAGGTTAACCATTTACTTGCACCTAGACATACTTCCGAAATACCCCCCTAGGACAGCACACTCTTCCCCAAGACAAAACTTTTGAAATATACCTTCAAGGACAGCACCCCCTAGACAAAACTTCCAAAATACCCCCCACCCCCTGAACAACACACCCCTAGACAAAACCGTAATACCCCCCATGAACAGATCCCCTGCCCCTAGATATAACTTCCGAAATACAACCCCCCCCCCCCCCCCCTGGACAGCACCCCCTAGACAAAACTTCAGAATTACCCTCTCTGGACAGCACCCCCCTAGACAAAATTCTGAAATATACCCCATGGACAGCAACCCCCTAGACAAAACTTCCGAAATACTCCCTAGAACATCATCCCCCTAGACAAAACTTCTGATATACCATATACCAAATATATATTCATATACCATATACCAGATATACCATATCATACTAGTATTGGATTAACTAGAGGTTTTGGTTCTAACATTAAAACAATGTTAACTAAAATAGGTTTTCAACATATATGGCAAAATCAGAGCACTTTCTCCATAAAAAGGTTACGTTCTGCAATTTTTACAAGATTAAAAGAGCTATTCATTACATTTTGGCAAAACCATCTTCATAATGATAACTCAAAACTAAATGGAAACAAACTTAGAAGTTACAGAAATTTTAAAACAAAATATGAATTAGAAAAATATTTGTTAGTTAATGCTGACAGAAAAGCAGTATCCACTTTTGTCAAATTAAGAATAAGTAATAGCAATTTGTTAATTGAAAAAGGACGCCACCTAAATATCCCTTTAGAGGAGCGTACCGTCCTGTCCTCTTTGTAAGTTAGATGTTGAAGATGAGATACACTTTGTTTTGAAATGTAATGAGCTGCAGACAGAAAGGAATAATATGGTTAAGGGATTTCCACACTCCTCCCAACTTTATTCATCGATAAAAAGAAAATTATCAAAATCTCAATAATGGAAAAATGCCGTTCAATAAAACTTTGCACAATTGAATGTTACTACTGAATCTTTATTTTGCATACAGTAGGACTCGTTAGAAAAGTAAAGAAAAAAAAGCTTGACCTAAAAATTCCTTAAAATTCTATTTACATAAATTCACAATAACTAAGCGATACAAAACATAATTTTAAATTCCCACGTGAGCGCAATGATACTGACAAGAAAATGTTGTATACTTTGTAAAAAAATTTGAACTACTAAAAGAGAAATCAGTGATTGTCATCGGTTTACGCGACCAGGAAGCGACCAGAACAATGAAGGTCAAACACACTTTTACTAATATCTCCTAAAGTTTACATATGTAAGTCACGAGGACACAATAAATTGTTGTCAGTATCATATTACTCATGTGGGCATTTAAAATGATGTTTTGTGTTGTTTAGTTTTTGTGAATTTATGTAAATAGAAATTTAGGGAATTTTCAGATCTCGCTATTTTCCTTGACTTTTCTAACGTGTCTTACCACTTGCAAAATAAAGATACATTAATAACATACATTTGTGCAAAGTTTTGTTTAACGGCATTTTGCCGTCATTGAGATTTTGATAATTTTCTTTTTATCGATGAACAAAGTTGGGAGGAGTGTGGCAATCCCTTAATCTGTTGAATGACTGTGTACCATCATTTAGTTTGCTGAATGATGGAGAGAAATTGCAATTTATTTTAGGCAATTCATGTACTGACAGTGATATTTTAAAAATATGCATTTACAGAATTCATAATTTATATCAATTAAGACTGTCCAAGTTATCATAGGGTTATGTTTATAGCTTAACAAGCAAGCACTGTTACGGAATGGAAATCCACATACTGGATTAACAATCTCCGCTTGTTGTAATTATTTCTCTATTTATTACTTTTGATTATAACTACATGAATATGCATTATATGTTTGTATTGTCTTTGTACTGTTGTGGTATCAATCCTGTTTGTTTGGATTTAAACCAATAAAATGATTTGATTTGATTTGATTTGATATACCCACCCTGGACAGCACCCTCCTAGACAAAACTTCCGAAGTACCCGCTGGACAGCACCCCTTTATCAAAACTTCCGAAATACCCACCATGGACAGCACCCATTACACAAAACTTCCGAAATAACCCCCTAGAACAGCACCCCCTTCCCCAAGACAAAACTTTTGAAATACCCCCCCCCCCCCTACACAAAACTTCCGAAATACCCCCCTGCAGAGCACCCCTTAGACAAAACTTCTGAAATACCCCCCTGGACAGCACCTCCTAGACAAAAATTCCAAAATACACCCCTGGACAGCACCCCCTAGACAAAACTTCCGAAATACCCCCCTAGGACAGCACCCCCCTTTACAAAACTTCCGAAATACCCCCCTGGACAGCACCCCCTAGACAAAACTTCTGAAATAACCCCCTCTGGACAGAAATAATGCCTTTCATAGGCTAAATTTAGGCTTCGCTGTGGGACCCCCCCTGGACAAAACTAGCCAAAATACACCCCCCTGGACACGAAAAATGCCTTCCATAGGGTTAAGCGCAGGCTAGTTTCAAAGGTACCCCCTGGACAAAATCATTTTTATACCCCCTAGACAGACCCCCCTAAACAAAACTTCCGAAATACCCCCCCTGGACAGAAATAATGCCTTCCATAGGCTAAATTTAGGCTTCGTCACGGGACACCCCCCTGGACAAAATTGCCAAAATATACCCCCCTGGACAGAAAAAAGGCCTTCCATAGGGTTAAGCTGTTGAGCGCAGGCTAGTTTCAAAGGGACAAAATCATTTTTATACCCCCTTGACAGACCCCCCCCTAGACAAAACTCCCGAAATACCCCCCCCCTGGACAGCACCCCCCTGGACAGGTGAAAATACCCCCCCTGGACAAAAAAATATGCCTTCCATAGGGGGGGTATGGATATTTTCTGGAATAGCCCATTTTTCCAACAGTGTATTCAACAGTTCAAGGTGTCTTTGCATTCTTGACGCAGTTAATAAATGTCTGTATAAGCATCCTAGAGGATCGTTAATAAATATAAAATACAAATATTTTTTAAAATCAAGTATATGAATTGCTTAAAATTACAAATTCCGATTGTGTTAATTGTTTAGCCATACAATGATACAGCCGGTAACAACCTACACAGGGCATATCTAGAGAATGATGTCGTAATAAAATCCTTTTGCCAGTTCCTGCAGGCTACCATTTGAAAACCATCGAGCTGCCAAAATAATCTAATTTACCACCTCAGAATTACCGGATGGGTACCCTGTCATAAGATGCAAAGTTTTTTTATGCCCACAGGCACACAGGGAATCGGCACATAACTTTTATTTCTGATCCTTCGAATCTATGTTATAATAATAGACAAGGGATTTATGTTACTGATTTCCCTATATAAATCCATTAGGACACGGGTCCGCAACACCGATCACCACGAGTAAATCACTTTTCCCACATGCTTTGTGCCAAAATCCTTGGTTCAGATTGAAAGAGTGAACAAAAATGATTCTCTCACCACCAATGGTCTTTTCCAGAATGTTCTGTTGTTTGCAGTTAAAGCAATTTTTTTTTATTTAACACAAATTAGCTGAAAGTCAGCCATCATTGTTTTGCATTATGGGTGATGTCTGATTGGCTCAAAATGTTATAGACTTTTTCATTAGCCAATCAGATTAATTGATTCTTTACACACCTCCAACTTGCAAAATGGCTACCAGTGAAAGTTAGTTGATCAAAAAAAGAAAAAGTTGTTTATGCTGTGAGCAACAGTCTATTATTATAACATAGATTCGAAGGATCAGAAATAAAAGTTATGTGCCGATTCCCTGTGCACAGGCATACATGCTAAATAACACAACCACTACACTGATAAAAGTTGCTATCCAAGCAGCATTGTCATCTTTACTGGGTTCTTCATTGGTATAGTAAAATTTCTGAGACGATGACGAGTCAACATCTACATCTCTGAGTGTTGTCCTACCGAGCTACATCACATCTGGTGTTTAATTAACCTTTTCCTCCATGGAAACTTATTTATTGTAAGGGCGAACAGTGTAGATCCAGATCAGCTGGCACATCAATGGCATCTGATCAGGATCTAAACTGTTAGCAATTTGATTCATTAGGCTGTTTTGGACAAAAATGCAATCAGTGCAGATCCAGATCAGACGGCACTAATGTGCTGGCTGATCTGGATCTACATTGGTCGCACATGCATAAAAATGCCTATATATGGAGGAAAGGGTTAATTAACCACTTGTAATAGATTGTTGATAATTTGATATATTATTATTATGAAGAGATTTTATTGTAAAAACGACTTTTGCGTTGTTATTCTCTTCTTCAGTGGTGAGCGCTTATTTGAACGGCTGGTGTTACACGGGTTTTATTTTTGTTGTACACAGAGTAGTTGTTATACACAAAGTCTTTTAAGATTTCTAAGCTTTTATTTGCGGTTTATAAAATAATAAATCCACAATAACAAAAAGTACAAGTTTTGATTCACAAAGTAATAAAGTCTAAAGAGTTAAGGTTCAATTTCCTTTCTACAATTTAAAGTTCACTAAGTCCTTTTGACAGTTCACAAAGTTATTATTAAATTTAGTCACAGTGTTTCAGTTAATTCATTTACAAAGTTATTGTTTTTGTTTACCTAGAAAATCCTGTTTATATACCCTTTTTCAAAAGTTGACATTTACAACTTAACAATTGAGATTTTGACAGATTAAGAAAAGTAAGACCTAAAGCATATTTTAAACAAAAGGCAATACAAGCTTCAGATTGATAACAGGTAACAGTTCCTTACAATTTGAAGGAAATAAAATAATTATTAATCAGATATCAATCATCAAGTCTGGCTTCAGGTTCTCAATTAACTTTACTTACATTACTGTCAAAAATCATGAAAGAGTAATAAGAATATTTCTTATAAACAATTCACAAAATAAGTATTTTTTACAATAAATTGATATTAATTTACTAATTGAACATTTTAAGTATCACATATGAATTACTTTTAAAATAAGGAACATTTTTATACTAAACATGTTATAATTTGATTTTCAATATTAAATACTAAATCATTTATTATGATGCATTATTAAATAATGGAGAATAAGAAGCGGAATTTACACTCCTTGAATGTTGGGGAATTAACTCAAGAAGATGTTCTGTAAAAGTTTAGTTTAATAGTTTGGTAGTTCCAAATTTGTTAAGATAATTAATAATGTCAGTTGGCAATATCCACACTGTAAATTAAATGTCAAGTTGGAAAATCCAATCTTGTAAAAGTAAAGTCTGCTGGAAGGTCCAGTAGATGCTTATTGTTTAGAAGGTAAATCCATTCTGCTGGACACTTTGAAATTAAGTTCTAACAACAACTTTGATAAGGCGGGGCTTAATGCCCATGTGATCTAATTTGCATAAAGAATCCTGCATTAATTTCTGCCTAATACATGATTTGCAGTGACAGGTAATCAATATGTAAGATAAACCATTTTAGCACCTTAATGATAATAATCTTTAACAAAGTTATATAATATTAATTGCTATGGAAACACAGTATGGTTTCAGATAGACATAACAATTAGTTGTCAAAATGTTTTGACATCTACAACTTAATAGTCCAGTCTTCTAAATCACAAAGAGACAAAGATATTTCTAGCTGGTCAAGCCAAAAAGAGTATGATAAGATATACAGATAATACAATTAAGGTGTCTAGTGCTTGTGGCATTTACAATTTTCTTAGAATGTTGATTAAATTAACAAAGTGTCAAATAGCTTGACACATCATAATAATGATAATAAGATGTTTTCTATCAAACTTTAAGTAAAATAACTGAAATGCAAAAATATGAAATATTTGCAGCATAATATTATTATAAATTTCACTGTTTTCAAAAAAGCTGTCAGGATTCAGTTATTGGGCTGACATCTACCAACATTTGAGTAGCATTACTATTTACTCCATATACACATGAATTTATGCATGTGCAACCACTGTAGATGTGGAGGGGTTGTTTCGAGATAATTTTATTGATCCCCGTATCATGTCACCCACAGGGACAGACTTAGCAACTCGCTAAAAATTAAAATGGTGTTAATAACTTAAAACAGAACAGTAATTCATTTTCCAGCGTCCATGCCATCTACCGTCATTGTCTGAATATAAGCAGCGCTATTTCCCCAGAATTCAGCGGTAAAAAGTTGAGGGTGCAGCTAATACACAGGTTTGGCTGCTTATACATTGCTTATACATTGCATTAAGCCATTTTGATCTGTTCCATCAGGTTTGGGGGCAGTGTGGCTTATACATAAGTGCGGCTTATATTCGAACAATGACGGTAATTAAAATCTGAACTGTTAGCTGTTTGGTCAGAAAAAATCTAAAACTGGTAAATCAAAAAGCAAACAGTGCAAATCCTGATCAGATGGCACATCTTGGTCAGAAATAACCTAATGAATAAAAAATGTAACAGTGTAATATCTCAGATGTGCTGGATGATCTGGATCTTAACTGTTCAACTGTATACTGTATAAGTGAATATTTTCGCTGGCGTAAAAGTTCGCGTTTTCTGTTTTGCCGGCATTTCGCGTGCGGAAATGTTTGCGAAAAATTGATTTCTTGAAAATCATAAAAATAACTTGATATTCACTCTAAATTCTTTGGTTGTCAAAAAATTGCATGGTAGAAACTGAAAGTAGTCTTCCCAAAACTTGGATTGTTAAATGACTAACTGTGAACATCGGGATCCGACAGTCAATTAGCAACCATCAATAAATTGCCCTTTTATCAGATGACTCTATTATTACCGATAACCATGTGTGAAATCTTACCGCAGTATTACCTGTTTAAGTTGCAGGTGTGATCAAACTGTGCTTGCCATTTTCCACGTGTGTAAAAAAAAATGTGCAGGAATATTGACCTACGAACAACAAACATTAAGCCAATACATGCACGTTGGCTTATGAAGGCCCACGAATTACTTGCCTCCAAGACTGACAAAATAATATCTGTCTTTCGCCAATGCGGCATACAGTCCATACTGGTCACTGGTGTATATATATATACAAATTGCATAGACAGTTAATAGTTTCCCAAGGAATTGTTACTTTAGTACAATTGTATATAAGTTTTGATATTTGGTATTAATTGTACGTTTACGTGGCTTTTAATCTGTAAAGGTATACTATATAGTCTTGTAATAAAGTTAAATGATATTTCGTCACCTTAGTGCAATAACGGTATTTCTCCTTCATGTTTCAATGGTACTTATACCATTATTGCACTAAGGTGACGATTTATGTGTTTTGTTTCACCATAGTCCGGTGTAAGGGTAAAGTTTTGCTTGTACATAACCTCTAATTTATGCTGGCTGATAATTTTGCGATTTTTATCAAATCGCGAAATTTGCGAACATTACATCCCCGCAAACATTACCACTTATACAGTAATATGGAGTAAAGAGTTAAATTTGTTTATATTTTGTTCCAGTTGCCACCCATCAGTTGACTAGTCACAAAGTAGCTGTGAAGATTCTCAACCGTCAGAAAATTAAAAGTCTTGATGTCGTCGGCAAAATTAGGAAAGAGATTCAAAATCTCAAGTTGTTTAGACATCCACACATCATCAAGCTGTAAGTATGGTTTTAACTACAGGGCTTCTGTTCCTTCTTTAGCAGGGGCCATTTACAGAAGCCTTCTCCTCTGAAAATTTCTATTAAATCATTCAGTTTTTGCCAAAAAAGTAACTTTATTCTGTTGTGTTTTTTTTCATACCTCTTTCAGGAAGAAATCATGCTGTTTTTCCACAAATAAGGCTAGTACCTCTTCACTTGGCAGTGAGAAAAAGCCCTGACTTACATTCTTTGGCCGACAGTTGTTTTAAACTTTTTCCCTGGGTTAAACTAGTCTAAATAGATAAGAGAAATGATTTTAATTGTAAAAATTGCTGATTCTAAATTTAACGCTAGGTTAGATTAACCTGCCGATAAAGTTTCAAACAACTGGCCATTGATGTTGTCACCAAGTGAGGACAAATTATTATTTGTCTGGTACACAAACCCCGGAATCCAGGATAAATAGTCTGAACTAACCTACACATCTTCTCCAAGTAGGCAGGTTGCGATTCTGGTTCAAACAATGAACATGTAAATTAAAAAACATTGTGAAATCATTAACTACTGCAAAAATTATTTTTATTTCTTATGTCACCAAATTTCAAGAAAATGCTACAGATTTCATTTTATTACACCTCACGTGATTAGTTTACTATATAGCGTAATGTGACGTCACAGGGAGATAATCGCTACTGTCACATATGCGACAGCATCATGTCACCCTCGCGTGGATCTAAAAATAAATATCTTGGAAATCCAATTACAAATTAACGTCTATGCATTTCTTTTTTAATGCAAAGTGAGTAAAAACTGTAAAGTTGACCCTTGATGATCAAATGTAAGATGATATTGTTCAATGCACAATAAAAATTACATGTTGAATGTGTTGAATAAATTGTTTTTTACTGTTTTGATTGTTTTTCTCTTCTTTAAGCATTGAATTCAAAATGTAATGTTAAGCAATTAATTTGGTCATAGTCAAGATCTCTAAAAAAAACAAATGTTCGGTGTATTAAAATAAATATCACATCCCATTGGGGGAAACAGTTCGAAATGTTAACCCTTGAGAAGGTAATGTCAACCTCGGCTAACGCCTCGGTTGACATTACTTCTCTCGGGTTAACATTTCGTACTGTTTCCCCCAATGGGATGTGATATTTATATAGTGTACATTACACATCTGTGACTTGTGTAGATCAAGATCAACAAGCACATTTGTGCTGTCTGATCTTGGTCTGCAGTGGCCATATCGTGGTCAGAAATAACCTACTGAGTCTAAAAGCAAACAGTGTAGGCAGGGCTTTTCATCAGAAAATTGGGAAGAGGCCTTGGCCTTTCAAATTGGAAAATTTATGCGTGATAATTGTTTATTTTGGGAAAACAAAATTCATTGAAAGATGGGTACTAGTTTATAAATTTGGTTAGTAATAAGAATTTTCAACTTAAATTTAATATTTTAAAGCATTTTATTTTTCAGACTTTAATTTTTAACTCACCACAGAGGATTTTGATCTATTTTTTAAAATCTTACCAAGCATTTTGGGAAGACACTCTGCCACAGTTGGGAAAAAATGCTATATTTTTGGATTGGGAAGAGGCCTATATAAGGCCTCTATTATATAAGGATGAAAAGCCCTGGTAGGTCTGGATCAGATGGCACTGATGTGCCAGCTGATTTGGATCTTCACTGTTTGCCCAGGGGCTTAGCTAGCCCTCTTTTCATGTGGATTCATAATTGGGCTGCCCGGAGGGGGGGGACACGCCCCACACCCCTATTTTTTTATATCAATGGTGCAATCTGGTGCATTTTGGGCGTTCAGAGGTGAATCATGTGGATTCAGTCGCGTACACACGTATAGCCAGCTACGCGCCTGTTGCCCATGCAATAAAAATGTATCTAAGGTGTGAAGTGTTAAGAATAAGACAGGTATCTCTGACACATTTTAATAAATTTTAAAATTTGCTCACAGTTTGATCAGTTTAATGTCAGATGACACTACACTTGCAGGTATCAGGTGATCAGCACACCAACCGATATATTCATGGTGATGGAATATGTCAGCGGTGGTGAACTCTTCGACTACATCGTCAAAAATGGAAAGGTAAGCTTTAGTTCAGAATTTGTATTCAAATTTCGCAGTTGTTTTTTTCCGGAAAAATCAGAAGGATTTGTGTTTTTGTGTGATTGAGGTAAAGCTGTTTATTGTCTTAATGTGATTGCCTCTCTAAGAGTGGCTATACCATGTGACTTTTTGTATGTGACTGTCGTGTACACACAGAATCACTCGCTTCAGCTAAATTTTTGCTTATTTCTCAGTAAGTTCAGGACCAATGTTGATCAGATAAAAAGCAGGGTACTCGTGGTAAAAAGCATTTTTATTGACATTCAACCTCTATTATCAATTGGCTGCCGTTTTCTCAAGCATTCAAAGACAAATTCACACTTTCAAACAAAATTTGTCTTTGACATCCAAAAATTCACCCAAAAATCATGTGGTATTGCCACCCTATCTATGTCTGTAGAAAACAATAATGGAATATGTTAGTTAAAGCAGCAGGTAACAGGTAATTGTAAATTATGGTAGCAGGTTATCTAAAATATTAACTCTTTCCTGTACAGACACACCTTTATTGCTAGGGCGAACAGTTTCGATCCAGATCAGCCGGCGCATCCGTGCCATCTGATCAGGATCTAAACTGTTCGCTTTTTTATTCATTAGCTTATTTCTGACCAAAATGCGACCAGTGCAGATCCTGATCTGCACTGGTTGCACATGCGTAAAAATGCGTATCTATATGGGAAACGGTTAATTACAGATGCACATACTGTATACATGTCTTTGAAAATTATAATTATGGTAGCAGATAACCGCAACTAAAAATAAATGATATCTATTTCAGCTGAAGGAGGCAGATGCTCGGAGATTTTTCCAGCAGATCGTGTCCGGAGTAGATTATTGTCATCGGCACATGGTGGTTCACCGAGATTTGAAGCCGGAAAATCTTTTACTTGATCATAACCTCAACGTGAAACTTGCAGATTTTGGTAATTTGATCCAATTTATTTAGTTTATAATTTTTTTTTCATTGATTTTGGAACAATTTATTCAAACTTAAATCAATCACTCTCAATGACTGCTTCCTGGGTTTAATCGCGACAAATATGGATTGGGGAAACTGCAGAAGAATCTCATCAATGGTGGGATTCAAACCGGCAGTATCCGGATCTGAGCTTTTTGAACGTCTGTGCAAACAGCCATGTTACCATGTCCTCCAGCATCACATGTCAAATATTGTGCACAATCCAATAAATTGTGAGCGGATTTTACTGTAGCCTTCTGATCAGGATCTGCACTGGTCGCATTTAGGTAAAAAATAACCTTATGAATCAAAGAGTGAACAGTGCAGATCCTAATCAGATGGCATGGATGTGCCGGCTGATATGGATCTACACTGGTTGCACATGCGTAAAATAGCATATATTTGGAGGAAAGGGTTCAGATTATACGTCACACTGCTTACCTTAAGATGAAAAAGATGTAGCAGACTTCCTTAAAGTCACTGGAGTGTCGGGCCTGTCCGGTAAAATTTGGACTGGTTTGATGTGATTTCCAATGTTGTAGGACCGAATGTCCGGCAAAAATTTGATCTGCATATACCAATTTTACTCGCTAAATTACAATTTTACTCACTGTTTTGACTCATGTCTGACACTTTTTTACAATTTTCGGGAAGTCTGGTAGAAGACATAATTGGTAGAAGATAAAGAAGTTGAAGTGTAATTATTTTTTACAATGATTTTCAGGTTTATCAAACATGATGCATGATGGTGAGTTTCTAAGAACAAGTTGTGGATCACCAAACTACGCCGCTCCAGAGGTCATCTCGGGAAAGTATGTGCAGCATTCAATTTTAAATTCAGATATTTATAAATTTCTCTTTCAACTTCCTAAAGATAAAGTATTACGATACTCTGCTGAAGGTTATAAAACTGAGATTGTAAGTCTCAAATCTTAAGAATCGAATTGGCTGAAATGGCAACTTGTTCGCCATTTCAGCTCAGTTTTATAACCTTTGGCTCTGGCATTGCACTAGAATGTATGAGAATTTTAATATGGTCTGTTGTAGATGCTAAAATTGTAACTCATTGAAAAGAAGCTACATTATTTGTAATTGATATTCACAATTACATATCTTTTTACTCCATATATATGTGTTTTATCACATATGCCAACTGTGTAGATCCAGATCAGCTGGCACTAGATCCAGATCAGCTGGCACTTCTGTGCTGCTTACCTGGGTTAGCACTGGGTTTTAGTTTATTTCTGACAAGGAAGTGACATGTATAGATCCAGATCAGATAATACAGATGTGTATCTGGATCTATACCTTCTGAATATGGATCTGCCCATGTCATAAAAGATGTATGAAATTGAATAAAGGGATAACAATTTCCCATGATAAGTCATCTTGGAAACTCTCAGTTTATGGCTCTAAGTTGACATTGCAAATGTTATAGTATCCTTTCGTACAAAATAGTATCTTCCAATTATAAACTACATGGAGAACTGTAATATAAGTATCATGCATGAGTGTGAGGTGAAGATGGAAAAATCTGTCACCGAGGGTTAACTGTTTTGCGGGAACGAGGCTCTGCCGAGTTCCCGCCAAAACAGTTCACCCGAGGTGACAGATTTTTCTATCTTTACCGAATTTCTCATGCAAGATACTTTTTCTTGCATACCTTTTATTATTTATAACATTTTTGTGTAAGTATACAAACTTATTTATTTTCATTATGCTGAAATATTGACGTTAAAGCAATCTTTTTTATTAATGACGTCACTAACTTGAATATATTACGTCAGATATTTGAAGACGTGACGTCACTCACGTGACTCATTCTACATGGGGGGGTGTAGGATCGAAATTTCCTACACGGGTGAAAACACCGGATGACCTGATCTGGTATGCAAGAATGCAGAATCTTATATTGCTGAAATCATTATTTTACAATAACAGGAGCCACAATTGTACAAATTAACCCTTAACTTCATGGTATTGCATTGGCAAACAGTGTCAATCTACATCAGCCACTTAATCTATGCCGTTTGATCAGGCTTGACACTGATGGCAATAAAATTCATTACGTTATTTCTAGCCATGAGGTGAACAGTGCAAATCCTGATCAGATGGCACAGATGTGCTGGCTGATCTGGAGCTACACTGGTTGCAAAAAAAGGTGTATATATGGAGTGATAGGTTAATTATACTTGTCAAATAGTTCATAAGTAAAGCTTGATATTTCTTCCTTATAGGTTGTACGCAGGACCAGAAGTTGATGTTTGGAGCTGTGGTGTCATATTGTATGCTTTGCTGTGTGGAACAGTGAGTAACTGCTTGCCACACTGTTGGCTTTCTTTGTGTAACCCTTAACCCTCTCCTCCATAGATAACCTTTCTTGCATAGGCAAACAGTCTAGATCCAGATCAGCTGGCACATCTGTGCCATCTGATCAGGATCTGCACTATAAGCTTTTTGATTTGATAGGTTATTTCTGACCAAAATGCGACCATTGCAGATCCTGATCAGACGGCAAGGATGTGCCGGTCGATTTGGATCTACACTGGTCGCACATGAGTAAAACTGTGTATATATGGAGGAAAGGGTTAACTCTATGAGATATGAAAAACATCTATAAGGATTCCTGCAACTTTATACATGTACATACCAAGGACACACCTCTTTGTTAAACTAATTTAATCATTTAACCAAAATTTTCGGTGGGCACTGTTTTTTTTTCAGATTCATATTTCATGGATTTCAATAAATTTTTGTGACTACCTAAATAAGTTGTTTCGATTTTATAAAAAAACATTTATATTTTGGGGGTTTTATAAAAATACATATATAAAAAGATCTGTATTTTGTTGTTGTTTTTTTAAATTCATGGATTCACCTGCTAACGATATCCATGAAATTTAGTACCCTGAGAAAATTGATATATTTAAAGTAGTTTTTCTATTTATGTAGCTGTTTAGGCTCTAAATATCACGGATATTCAAATTTTCTAGGATTTTTGTGTCGCCTGCGATAGCAGGTAGACACATAGGGATGCTATTGTCCGGCGGCGGCGGCGTCGTCGTCCGGTAGTCCCCCAACTTTAATCTGAAACTTAATGTTGCCTATAACTTTGAAAGTACTTGTCCTATTCACTTCATACTTGGAATATATCATCAGCATGAACAATGCCATCTGTGACGACAAGAATGATAACTCCAGTTTCAATATTTCTTGAGTTATGCCCCTTTCAAATGCAACTTTAATCTGAAACTTAATGTTGCCTATAACTTTGAAAGTACTTGTCCTATTCACTTCATACTTGGAATATATCATCAGCATGAACAATGCCATCTGTGATGACAAGAATGATAACTCCAGTTTCAATATTTCTTGAGTTATGCCCCTTTCAAATGTAACTTTAATCTGAAACTTAATGTTGCCTATAACTTTGAAAGTACTTGTCCTATTCACTTCATACTTGGAATATATCATCAGCATGATCAATGCCATTTGTGACAACAAGAATGATAACTCCAGTTTCAATATTTTTTGAGTTATGCCCCTTTCAAATGCAACTTTAATCTGAAACTTAATGTTGCCTATAACTTTGAAAGTACTTGTCCTATTCACTTCATACTTAAAATATATCATCAGCATGATCAATGCCATTTGTGACAACAAGAATGATAACTCCAGTTTCAATATTTTTTGAGTTATGCCCCTTTCAAATGCAACTTTAATCTGAAACTTAATGTTGCCTATAACTTTGAAAGTACTTGTCCTATTCACTTCTTACTTGGAATATATCATCAGCATGAAAAATGCCATCTGTGATGACAAGAATAATAACTCCAGTTTCAATATTTCTTGAGTTATGCCCCTTTCAAATGCAACTTTAATCTGAAACTTAATGTTGCCTATAACTTTAAAAGTACTTGTCCTGTTCACTTCATACTTGGAATATATCATCAGCATGAACAATGCCATCTGTGATGACAAGAATGATAACTCCAGTTTCAATATTTCTTGAGTTATGCCCCTTTTAAATGCAACTTTAACATGAAACTTAATTTTGACTGTAACTTTGAAAATTCTCTTGATATTCGAAATAAATCACCTTCATGAACAGCGTCATTATGAAGAACAAGAATAATAACAACTGCTGGACTATTTTATGAGTTGTGTCCCTTTAATATACAACTTTAACATGAAACTTAATGTTACCTTTAACTTTTAAAGTACTTGTCCTGTTCACTCTTCGAATAAATCATCTTCATTAACAATGACAACATTGGTTACAACAAGAATCATAACTCCTGTTTGACTTTTTTTTCAAATGTAAATTTCACATGAAACTTAATGTTGCTTATAGTTTGAAAGTTAGTGCCCTATTCATTTAATACTTGGATTGTATCAACATAAACAGTGCCATCGACAACTACAAAAATTATAACTCCTGTTTGAAAATTTTATGAGTTATGTCCCTTTCAAATGCAACTTTAACATGAAACTTAGTGTTGCCTGTAAACTGGAAAGTATTTGTTCAATTCACTTAATACTTTTGAATAACTCATCTGCGTGCACAAACCAATTTTTGAAGATGATAACTCGGGTTTCACTATTACAGCTATTCCCCTTTTAAATGCAATTTAGATGACACATGTGTTCTGTGGTGAATATTGAAATCAACTTGAATAAAATATTTTTATTATATATGATTAAACATAGGCCCACATTTCAACGTTTTCCATGCAGGCGACACATGTGTTCTGCGGAACACAACATTCTAGTTTTTAGGAAAATCAGACCACATATTTGAAAACATGAAAAAAAGAATTAAACGTTCCAAAAGTTGAGTTCCACGAAAATAAGAACACATGAAAATGTTGTATAACGGAAAACAAGAAAATTTTTAGCCCACAAATTTAGTGCATTTACAGTATATGATGATCATTTGACTTGTTATTTTTAGCTCCCATTTGATGATGAACACGTACCAACGTTGTTTAGGAAAATTAAATGTGAGTGTTTTTCTTCTTCTATTTATTTGTGTTGCTTGTGTTAGAAGGTAAACATATAGGGATCCTGTTGTTCACCGGCAGCAGCATGAAGTAGTCACCAGAATTTAATCGTTTCCTTTAACCCGTAGATCCAGATCAGCCGGCACATCTGGTCGCATTTTGTTCAGAAATAACCTGATGAATCAAAAAGCGAACAGTTTAGATCCTGATCAGACGGCACAGAACTTATTGTTGCCTATAACTTTAAAAGTTCTTTGTCCTATTTACTGAATACTTGAAATACATCATCTGCATGAACAAAGCCATAGGTGACAACAAGAATAATAACTACTGTTTAACTTTTTTTTTGAGATATGTCCATTAAATTTAGGTGACACACGAGTTCCTAGGAATACCAAATTCTTGTTTTTAAATTAAATTTATAGGAAAGACAGGTATATCCTGTTACAATTTGTAAACTTTATATAATTTCTTTTAATTTCTGTCCTTAATTTCATATTTAAGTGGGTTTTGTTTAACAGACATTATAAATCAATAAGTTATTTCCTTTCAGCCGGAATTTTTAACATTCCCGAATATCTGAACAAAGATGTTGTGTCTCTTCTCTGTCACATGTTGCAAGTAGATCCACTGAAGAGGGCCACCATTAAAGATGTCAGGTAATATTTAATAAAAATATAAGAGTTACCTCCTTACTCCCTAGATACTTCTTTATTGCATCAGCTAACAGTGTAGATCCAGATCAGCCGAAACATCTGTGCTGTCTGATTTGGATCTACACTGATTGCTTTTATACATTAAAATTTGTCTGATCAAGATGTGACAAGTGCCAATCCAAATCAGACAGCACAGATTTGCCAGCTGATCTGGATCTACACTTGTCTCACATGGGTTAAAATGTATATGGAGTCAAGTAGTGATGGGCAATCGGCTGGAATTTTCAACATCGATTAATCGGAACTTGCAACCAACTAATTAATCGACTAATCGGAAATTATCTGACATTTAAGAAATTATATACATTTTACGCATTATACACTTAGAATAGCATTACAATACACTTTTCTATGTCTATACATGTATAATCATTTTAATGTTATCTTTTATTAGATCTATATAAAGAATAACAGGTTACTGTCTTTTTAAAACAGGTGATATTGATTAAGGCCAATATGGTGGTAGGAAAGGCAAGGCTCTGCTGAGCCGTTTCAGACTATATAGGCAGAGTCCAATATTACTTATTATCAAGACAGTAACCTGTTGGGAACAGTCAAACCTGCCATCCTTGAACAGCTGAAATTTACAGGTCGTAGGCTTCCATTCCAATGTGCAAAATCCACAACTTTTTCCAGCTAACATTTTTGAAAAAAGCTAGTCTCTGTATCTCCTTGTTGAAATATACACAAAAGAATAGTCTTCATTTTACCTTTTTACTTCACTCATCAGTCAGTTGAAATGTAACACCAGCAACAAAGCCATTTTAGTTTGTTTTTGTTTTTTTTCAAACCGAAACGGCCTAGACGCTGGCATTCAGTTTGGAATTCTAGAGGATCAGAATTCTAGTCATATGTGGTAAACATCCATCAGCACAGAATAAGAAACACATTTCCGTAAAATAAAGTCCATAAAATATGTCCCAAATTGAATACACTTTTAGTTATCATGCCGGAAGGAATATTGACTTCGAAAAATGACGTCAGCTTTACAAAGTTTGTGGCAGTGTGGGGCTGTAACACGTGGATTTATAGACTCTAGCAGTGCGAAGGGCTGCATTTTCACAAATAATCATAAATTTTAATGCGGTCTTCCTCATTTTCCTGACAAATGTCGGCCATATTTAAACAATTAAAGTCTAATCTGCTTTTTTGCAGCCCAAAATCTAGAGTTTTACAGACCTTGTAAGGAGACGACTTTTGGACCGTAAATTATTGCATATGATCGCAGATTACATTTGGTCTAATAAATTACTTCCTTTGGAAAAAATATACCCAAACAAACGAAAATTCACGAATTCACGAAATAAAAAATTGTTTTCGATTAATCGAAACTGTCCGCTTAACGTCGCTGATCGCTGGTTTTGGCTCGTCGGGCCGATATATTCGATTGTCGCCGATTGTCGGCCCATCACTAGAGTCAAGGGTCAATGTGTCTTGTCTGAAACCTTGGCAGTTCAGTTTGTACATGACAGAGTTAAGAGTTCAGTCTCTTACACCTTGCAATTAAGGATTGAATTGATAGTAACGGTTGTTGGTTTTTATTTGGGTATGGAAAACTTGTTTCGTTTTTAGCTCACCTGAGTAATAGGCTCATGGTGAGCTATTGTGACCCGTCTTTGTCCGGCGTCCGTCGTCCGGCGTCCGTCGTCCGTCGTCCGTCAACAATTTCCTTTAAACAACATCTCCTCTGAAACCACTGGATGAATTTTAACCAAATTTGTCCTGAAGCATCCTGGCACTGATGTCTACAAAAGTTGTTCAAATCATGACCACAGGGTCAAGGTCAAGGTCACTGCTGCTAAAAATAGAAATTCAGTCTTTGTTCAATTACTTGAGTTTGCTTAAGCCTATTGACTCCAAACTTGGTGTATGGGTAGCTTATATCAAAAGGCAGCTTGGGGTTGCTACCCAGGTGTCTGTGATCAAGGTCAAGGTCACTGTTGCTAAAAATAGAAATTCGGTCTTTGCTCAATTACTTGAGTTTGCTTAGGCCTATTGACTCCAAACTTGGTATATGGGTAGCTTATATCAAAAGGCTGCTTGGGGTTGCTTCTCAGATGTCTGTGATCAAGGTCAAGGTCACTGTTGCTAAAAATAGAAATTCAGTTTCTGCTTAATAACTTGAGTTTGCTTTGGCATATTGACTCCAAACTTGATGTATGGGTAGCTTATATCAAAAGGCAGCTTGGAGTTGCTACCCAGGTGTCTGTGATTAAGGTCAAGGTCACTGTTACTAAAAATAGAAATGCAGTTTCTAATTAATAACTTGAGATTGATTTGGCCTATTGACTCCAAACTTGGTATATGGATAGCTTATATCTAGAGGCAGCTTGCGGTTGCTACCCAGGTGTCTGTGATTAAGGTCAAGGTCACTGTTACTAAAAATAGAAATTCAGTTTCTACTTAATTACTTGAGATTGCTTTGGCCTATTGACTCCAAACTTGGTATATGGATAGCTTAAATTAAGAGGCAACTTGGGAAAGCTACCTACGTGTCTGTGATCAAGGTCAAGGTCACTGTTGCTAAAAATAGAAATTCAGTTTCCACTTAATAACTTGAGTTTGCTTTGGTTTTTTGACTCCACACTTGGTGTATGAGTAGCTTATATCAAACAGCAGCTTGGGATTGCTACCCAGGTGTCTGTGATCAAGGTTAAGGTCACAGTTGCTAAAAATAGAAATTCAGTTTCCACTTAATAACTTGAGTTTGCTTTGGCATATTGACTCCAAACTTGGTATATGGGTAGCTTATAACAAGAGACAAATTGGGATTGCTACCCATGTGTCTGTGATCAAGGTCAAGGTCACTGTTGCTTAAAATAAAAATTCAGTTTCTGGTTAATAACTTGAGTTTCATACTCAGGTGAGCGATTCAGGGCCATCATGGCCCTCTTGTAATTGAATTATAGTCCAGTCCAACCTTCATCAATTATTGAATATACTTTGGAGGTTATTTACCAAATCATCACCGGTATTGACATAAACAGAAAATCAATGGTTTAACATGGAAAATTATGCAGATCTATTAAGTACGGATATTAAATCAACAGATACGCCGACAGGCTAATGGTGGAAATCTGTTTCTTTCTGAGTAAATAGGCAACTTAATGATTTTTGGGTTGCAATTTTGCTGTTATTTAAAGTGTGTAAAGACAAAAAGCACCTCGCTCATACTTTAATCAATCCAACTGTTTTTCATAACCAGATGAACACCATTAAATATCGGTTCAATTTTTAAATGCAAGGTATAAGAGAATGAACTCTTATCTCTGTTATGTACTTTAATCAATCCAACTATTTTTTATTATTAGATAAACACCATCAGATAACGATGTAATCACTATAATTATTTTTACACACTTTAATACTCTAAATTTTACCAGAATTATGAGAAGAATTTGTAATATTATGGCTTTTTTGTAAAGCTTATTAAAAGTAAATGGTTTTTTAATAAAGGGTTGTGTATAATCTGTTTTTTCAGAGAGCATGAATGGTTCAAGAAGGACCTGCCAGCCTATCTGTTCCCTGAGACTAAGGACCATGATGCTTCCATTGTTGATATGGAGGTCGTCCGGGAAGTTTGCGATGTAAGTATTAACCCCTTTCCTGTATAGATACACCTTTATTGCTAGGGCGAACAATTTAGATCCAGATCAGCCGGAACGTCTGTGCTGTCTGATCAGGATCTAAACTGTTCGCTATTTGATACATTAGGTTATTTCTGACCAAAATGCGACCAGTGCAGATCCTGATCAGATGGCACGGATGTGCCGGCTGATCTGGATCTACACTGGTCGCACATGCGTAAAAATGCGTAAATATCAAGGAAAGGGTTAACACAGCAGTTAGTAACACTAATGTTTCCTGGGCCCAAGACCATTAAACTTAAACTGTAGACCAGTCTCAAATCTAAACCGTCTGCTTAGTTTAAATCGTGACTGGCAACTGATTGGCTGAATTGTCGGCTGATGGCCATTTCTGTTAATCTGATGCTTGAGATTTGAGACTCGTACCCAGTCTCAGTTTTATAATTTTAGAAACTGGTGGTTTTTTTAAGGCAACATAATATGCAAAAAGTAAAACAATAAATTTTCTCTGAAGGAAGACGTGCTGAAAATGAATACTAAGTCACAAAACACTTGATGAAATTAAAACAACAAGAACAGACCAAAACATTACTTTGTGTTTTACTGTGAAATGCTCACAATCTGTACATTAAATATTCTAGAAATTTATAAACACTAGATAAAATAAAAAAAACCAATAAGCACACAACTGTACTGTGTTTTACTGTGAACAGCTCACAGTCTGTGCATTAAATATTCTAGAAATTTGCAAACGCTAGATAAAATTAAAAAATAAACAACAAACCAACAAGCAAACAACTATACTGTGTTTTACTGTGAATTGCTTACAATCTACATGGAATATTTTAGAAATTTGGTGTATCAGAATACGAGGTTGAGCAAGCCATACTGAACGGGGACCCGATGGATCAGCTGGCCATTGCATACAGTCTTATTATGGACAACAAACGACAGTTTGATAACAGTAAGTGCCCACTGTAGTCCGTGTGATGCCACGGTAGTTCATGTGGTATTGATAAAAAGATTGGATTATATCATTGGGCTGGCAAGCACCAACATTTCATTTACCATCATCAAACCTGTCTTTAGCAGCCACCCAAGGGAGTGACAAAAAGTGGCTGCTGAAGACATGTGGCAGTTAATAACAGTAAAAAGTAAGAACAAAATGTCAGTTTAGGTCATTTTCAAACTGGCTGTTTAAGACAGGTGGTTGCTAATAGCAGGTGGCTGCAAAGGCAGGTTTCACTGTAGTTTTTGTTTAAGTTTCACTTTTTCTCAGTAACGATGCACAAGATACAGCTTTGAAACTTAACATAGTTAGCTGACATCCTAATTAAAATTATCAGGACAAGTTTGGTAACTCTTGACTGCATTTTTTCATAGTTATGGCCCTTTTTACTTGAAATTTAAGAAGAAAACCTGGTTTCGTTTCATTGCCCCATCTTCTTCTTGTTCATTGTTAAAGGTTTAAGGTAAATAAATGCAGTTGTTGTTTTGCATTTCAGCGGCATCATCAGTAAACATGCAGGAATTCTACCTTGCATCAAGTCCACCCAGTGATTCATTCATGCTGGTAAGTTGAAAGCTTTACGTTGGGCTGTGGGGTATGGTGGGTGGGGTGGGTTGGGGGAGGGATGCACTGTTTTGGTATAAGATTTGTTTGTTGTGTTTGTGACGAGTTGCAGTTCTACATCGTTGGAACAGATGCTCGACTGTGTGGTTTAAATAATCTTTCCAGCAACATGCATAGTAGTACAAATACAGTAAACCACCCATTAAACCTGTACTCCAGATATGTGTGTTTTATCACTCGTGCAAACAGTGTAGAACAAAATCAACCTGCTTATCCCTGTCATCTGATCAGGACTATCACTGTTCTTTGTTAGATTCATAAAATTACTTCTGATAAATCCAAGCATTCTACCAACTCTGTTAACTAGAACATCCCAGAAAAGTTGTGTCCAAACATTTGAATATAAGAGCGAAACTTGACATCAAATTATTACTTACTTTCCTTTAAGAAGATTGAATGAATTTGTAAAGTTTTATACTTGGTTCATACATGGCTTCAAAATTCTATTTGAACCACACAGTGTAGCAATGTTCTTGTTTCTAACTAACAATAACAGTTTTAGTTTTCAGCATTCACCCGAGTGTCAGGTTTATTGGAAACTTGGAACTCAAACGGGTTGTTTATTGTTAACTTGGAACTCAAATGGGTGATTTGTTGATTTTGATTGTTTTCCTGACATCAGAATTGTGCCATGTTTTTCTCAGATTTTCAGGGTGTTTCTACGACAGCACTATATCTTAGTTATATGACTTAACTAGAAAAAAATGTCTTATAACTCTGCACGGTTTTTATTAACTTTTGACTCCATTGATACAACTTTTATTCCAAGGGCGAAGATTGTAGATCCAGATCAGCGAGGCACGTAAATGTCATCTGATCAGGATATACACTGTTCCCTTAAGGATTCATTATATTTCAGGTCCCAAGGTTATACAGCTGAGCATGGAAACCAGTCTCAAATCTCATGCATCTGATTGGCTGAAATGGCGACTGGTCGCCATTTCAGCCAATCAGATGCTTGAGATTTGAGACTGGTTTCCAAACTCAGCTTTATAACCTTCAGACCAAGAAGGTAAATGTGTAGATCCAGACGAGATGAATGGCATGGATGTGTCATTGGCTGATTTTGATCTACACTGGTAGGATAAAACCTGTATATAATTATGGAGTAAAGGGTTAAGAAACAATTGATTCTAAAAGGATATTTGATTGAAATATTGTGTGTTGTCCGTTGACACCTCTGCCTAAGTACCCTTATGAAAATGATGCCCATTCCCTCTACCCAGTCCACTTCCCACCTGTTAGTGAAATTAGTGAAATAGTGGTCACTTGCTGTGAAATTCAAGCTGACCAGAGAAAAACTACTTTTTCTTTCCCTTAGTTTGGCATGTTTTAGCCTGTGAGTGTGAATTACGTTCCTGTACAAAGTGATGTTTCCATTGTATTTTCAATATGAAAATATTTTTTCTTTTGTTTCAGACAGAAATTTATAGATTTTTTATCGTTTGCAGGTGTTCTTATTTACCAGTGTATGCAGATCTTGTAGATTACATCATGCCTTTATTAGGAATGGTGTATTATTTGGGAATTAATATTGGTTCTATAGAAATAACTTACCGGTACTTGATTTCAGTCTTTTTTTCAGGACGAGGATAAAAATGTAGCTAAAGTGTATCATTTTAAATAGGATTTATGATACACTGTTCTCTGTTAAATAGGATTGACCTTTTCCTCTTGAGTAGGATTTATGATACACATTTATCTGTTGATTAAGATTTATGATACACCTTTATCTGTTGATTAAGATTTATGATACACCTTTATCTGTTAAGTAGGATTTATGATACACCTTTATTTGTTAAATAAGATTTATGATACACTTTTATTTGTTAAATAAGATTTATGATACATTTTTTTCTGTTGAAAAGAATTTATGAGACACTCTATCTGTTTTATACATGTAGGACCTTACCTGTTGAATAGGATTTATGATACACCTTTACCTGTTGAATAGGATTTATGATACACCTTAACCTGTTGAATAGGATTTATGATACACCTTTACCTGTTGAATAGGATTTATGATACACCTTTACCTGTTGAATAGGATTTATGATACACCTTTACCTGTTGAATAGGATTTATGATGCACCTAATACCACAGTATTTTGTGCATCTCACTGTTTTAAAATAGGCATTTTAAACCTGAGTAGTTGTACACAGATTATAGTAATTCCAAATCATTTCAAATGATTTGTTTGCATTTGTATCAATCTTCACAAAAATCTGACTTCATTATTTTAAGTTATAGTTTGGAAATCATTTGTTTATAGCTAATATTGATCTGCCCTTCAAAATATATGTGCCCAAGGTTGCGGTGGTAGATGTAGATTTTATTTTTGTAACCATTTTGCAGTTGCCATTGACTTGTTAAATGTTACACACCGTTACAAAACGGGGCTTGTGCCTAGTGAACTATTGTTGACATAGATTGGCTTGTGCATCTTTGCCCAAGATTATAAAACTGAGATAGGAAACCAGTCTCAAATTTTAAGCATCTGATTGGCTAAAATGGAGACCAGATTTGAGAATGGTTTCCATTCTCAGTTTATTACATTCTGACCTGAGCAGTCTGACTGAGAGCCTACAATGGTTGCTTTTCAGTCATAGAAACTGTTTTAATGCATCTAACATGCATTCAATGCATCAACAGTTTTAATCTTTTTTGGACCCTGTAACCCTTTCATCCATATATACACCTTTATTGCGAGGGCGAACAGTTTAGATCCAGATCAGCCGGCTCATCCCTGCCGTCTGATCAGGATCTTAACTGTTAGCTTTTTGATTCATTAGGTATCTCTGACCAAAATGCGATCAGTGCAGATCCTAATCAGACAGCATGGATGTGCCGGATGCTCTGGATCTACACTGGATGCACATGCGTTAAAATGCGTATATATGGAGGAAAGGGTTAATTCTGCTATCACTCAGGATCTATATGTATAGCAAAATCAGTGTTATCTGATTGTATTACATGTTTGCACAGTTGCTCGTATGTGTTGTTAGAAATTTAACAGTTAGCTTTAATTGCCATTAAATAAATGCTGGAAAGGTAACATCAGCATTAATTGTGGCTCTGAAATTGAATGTTAGTAATGAGCAACTAGGCCAATAGAATGCAGGTCCATGGCTATACGGTAATGAAGGAAGGCACTAACTTGCATGTTTTAGCTCACCAGAGCATAATCCTGAGTGCTACTCAAAACCTCACAAAAACTTTGATATCTACCTAAACACTTTCCTCCATATATATGCCTTCATGGCTTGGGCGATCATTGTAGATTCTGAGCAGCTGGCACATCTGGTATTTGATCAGGATCTGCACTGTTTGCTTTTGATCTTTTAGGTTATTTCTGAGCAAACAGTGCAGATTCTGATCATATGGCACAGATGTGCCTGCTGATCTGGATCTACACTGGTCACACATGCGATAAAATGCATATATAATTATGTAGTAAAGGGTTAAATAAAAATTGATAATAGCTGAATTCAAGCCTTTATGTAGTGTTTGTTGTCTTGTACCTATTTAGAATTTGTTGTCTTGTACTTTTTTTGAATGTGTCATTCTCTTGACTACGGTTCAAGACCATATAACTAAGATTTCAAATCATGCCCAAATCTCAAGAATCTGATTTGGTTTTATGATTTTGGGCACAGGATAGTTGATTGCAGTAGTTAGTAGTAGGCAGATTTAACCAGACTGATCAAGGAAGTTTGTAATAGTTTCTTGTAAAATGTTGTAAAAAGCCTTGTAGTGTAAGAAAAAACAAACACCTTGACTCTTAAAGGTGTGGCATTGTTAGGCAGTTAGACCTTTTAATGAGAATACCCTGAACATGTTCAGGCTTCCAAACAGTGTTAAATTGGGAACATCATCAGGGGTCCGTACAGTGTTAAATTGGGAACATGTTCAGGCTTCCAAACAGTGTTAAACTGGGAACATGTTAAGGCTTCCAAACAGTGTTAAATTGGGATCATGTTTAGGCTTTCAAACACTGTTGCCTTGGGAACATGTTAAGGCTTCCAAACAGTGTTAAATTGGGATCATGTTCAGGCTTTCAAACAGTGTTAAATTGGGAACATGTTAAGGCTTCCAAACAGTGTTAAATTGGGATCATGTTCAGGCTTTCAAACAGTGTTTAAATTTGGAACATGTTAAGGCTTCCAAACAGTGTTAAATTGGGATCATGTTCAGGCTTTTAAACACTGTTGCCTTGGGAAAATGTTCAGGCTTCCAAACAGATTAGTACAACCCTTTACTCCATGAGTTATTGCTCATATCACATGGCGGACCATTGTAGATCCAGATCAGCCTGCACATCTGTGTAGTCTGATTAGGATCTACAGTGTATGCTTTTTTATTATACTGCAAAGAAATTTGCATGAATTTGATTGGATAATTTGCCGTTGATGTATATTCGTATTTACGGATCGGCCGTAGATATGAACGCACATGCCTTGATTTCCGTCTCTGGCCTCCCACCTTTTGTTGCCGTCCGCCATTTTGTTTTGAATTTCCATAAAAAATGCATAATTTGAAGCCGATCTTGTAAATTATAAAGCGATATGCTTAGGAATTATTAAAATTGTTACAGAAAATATTTGTATTATCTTTTAACGTTGAAAAGGATCAGATTATTCTCAAATTTTGTCAATTAATATCAAATCGATAGTCCATTCAATTTCAATAGAAGTGACGTCATGCAGATAAATTAATGACGTCAGGCATGTAATTATTGAGGTTCTCAGAGGGGAATTGAGCCGTTCGGCATTAAATAAGCGAAGTAAATGAAAAATCGATGTTTTTATAATTATTTTTATCTGAAAAGGTCTTTGCATTATAATAAAACAATTATTTGGTTCCTTGAAAGGGTATGTGAGGATATATTGCCGGTCTGGGTGTCATATTGTCCCTCGCCTGTGGCTCGGGTAATATGACACCCTGACCGGCAATATATCCTCACATTCCCTGTCAAGAAACCAAATAACTATATAATATTCATAAAGTTAATTGTGACAAAGATGCAGACACTGTAGATCCTGATGACGCAGCATGGATGTGGTTGCCCATGTAATAAAAGACATATCCATTGAGTAAAGGGTTAGCTGTTCAAACAGTGGTCTAGGGGTAGAGTGTTGGACTCCAGATCCGGAGACTGCGTGCTCGAATCCCACCAGAGATGAGATTCGTCTGCAATTTCCCCATTCCACAGTTGGCGCGAGTACTGGTTGGACACCCAGGAAGCAGTCATCAAGCGTGATTAATATAAGTTGAAAGAACTTGTTCCACAATCGATGTAAAATAAATAAGTATAAACTAACTGTTCAAACAGTGCAGGACAGTTGTAAAAAATAGAGACTGTAATTCCCTACTTATTTCTTTTCTCTATTTCTTTTAACAGTCGCAGACAGGCCGTCTACAGCATCTGCTTGGCTCTCCACCAGGATCGGAAAGCCTTCCGGCTGTTAGTATTTCTGTCATTAAGTTATTTTTCAGTATAGCTTTACTGTACCCCAACCATTAGTACTGTGAATTCACAAATTTTCGTTGGTGTTAACTTTCGTGGATTTCGTGGGCAAGATCGATCAACGAATTTGAAACCACTACATAATATATTATTGAACATTAATGCAACATGTATTTGAGAACTTTCAAAACCACAAAATCAGAACCCATGAAAGCGTCATTTAACTGAAAACCACAAAAAATTTATGCCAACGAATATAAGTGCATTTACGGTTTGTGTGTGCGTTGTATAGTATCATAGCTTTTAAATAGAGGAATTCCTGTAAAATTCTAGACATTAAGTAGCTTTTTGAATAATTGGTGTAATCTGATTTATAAATGTTGACTGCATATTCTTTAAAACGTTTTAGAGCTATCACTAGACTTGTAAATTAGGGAGAAGTTTTGGTCTTAATTTTACTGAATTATGGAGAAGATGGCAGTCAGCAGCATTCTTTTCCTACATACAGTACTATGAACGTTTAAGGTTACAAACGAAACGCACGATACGCGATATACGGACGCACGATACACGATAGACGGACGCACGATACGCGATAGACGGACGCACCATACACGGTAAACGAACGATACACTATATTGCCGATTCATATAATTTGTGGAAGAGATTTCTAAAAATTTGAAAATGCTATCAAAATATAAGATGAATGGTTGAAATTTAAACACATAATTTTGCATAAGCAAGTAACTTTTTCACGTTGCATGATAAAATAAAAAACGTTTGATGCACGATACACGATATACGGACGCACGATGCACGTTAGACGGACGCACGATACACGTTAGACGGACGCACGATACACGATAGACGGACGCACGATACACGCAAATTTTGTAACATTAAACTTTCACAGTACTGTAAAATGACTTCTCCCAAAGCTCAAAGAAGGGAGAAGTCTGGTCAGTTTTGGGAGACCACTTCCTCCCAAGTCTTCCTCTAGAGAGAGCCCTGCAATTACATAACTCATAGAGGGTGGGCTTTCTGATTTATCAAAGAAAAAAGTCTACTAGAGTTAGGGGCTTATGCCCATCGTTTTTTAGACATTAGATATGAATTACTTACTGTACATTGCACACAGTTTTAAGTGGGAAGGGACGTACTGCCTTTAGATTTTATTCTTATCCACAGCTTTGCTATGTGATGTAGCATGCTGTTACTTAACCTTGTTTGTCCTTTAACCCTTACTCCATTCATATGCATTTTATTTCATACTCACAGTGTAGATCCAGATCAGCTGCAAAATTTGTGCCGTCTAATCAGGATCTACACTCTTCACTTTTTGGACAGAAATAAACTACTGAACCTACAAGCAAACAGTGTAGATCCTGATCAGATGGCATGAATGTGGTGTCTGATCTGGATATCTGTGCCATCTGATCTGGATCTACACTGTTCAACCATTGACGACTAGCCATCTCCAGTGGAGTAAAGGGTTGATTTAATTTCATCTGCTCGTCTATGTGTATGTTTATTTCTGTACAACATTTCAAAATAAGTTGAGAAAAAAACATTAGCAAATAAGGGTTGGTCTTTTTAACATTTGAGGTTATCATTATCATTACATTGTATTTTTAAATACGGATGGACATTTGTGTCCACGATTTTACACAGAGCTTTCAGGTTGCATGGCTTACTGTCATTATTGCATGATGCAAAAGTGTTTACCGTCAATTTGTACATTATCATTGAGAAACTGATGTTCCGACAAATAACCGACATTTTTTAACCATCTGGTATGATTCTAATATAAAATAATAACTCGATTTTAAATGATGCAGTAAGATATAATTATATAGTATGGAAACCTGGTGTGATTTGTACATGTGATGCACTGTGAATAATTGGCTCCCCACTTGTGGAACCAGGTAGACCCTAGTCAGCCTGTATACTGTTCACTCTTTGATTCATAAGGATATTTCTGACCAAGATGCGACCAGTGCAGATCCAGATCAGTCATCATGGATGTGCTGGCTGATCTGGAAATACACTAGTTGTACATACATTAATTTAAAAATGTGATTATTTTAGTAAAGTGTTAAGTGGGCAATACAAATTATGATCAGGGTCTTCACTTATTACAATGTCAAAAGCCTTGTTCTCCAGATGCAGCACATATACCGTATATACTTGGTTATAAGACGGGTTTAATCATTTGCTGTAGTGGGGGTAAAGGGTTCTGTGCCTCGTAGCTAGAATTTATGCCGGAAGAAAAAGCCACTGTACAGTATATACATGTATGTATATGTATTGTACTCCCTGTAATGTATCCCTTATGGAAGTTTAATGGGGATAACTTTTGGTTAGTTTTATGAATGATAGAATATAACAACCTTTTAAGTATCTTTTATCTTTACAAGACAATTAAGCAGTATATTTAAAATAATTATATAATATTATTAGCTCCTAACCTCCAAAAGACATCCCACATACATATAGGATATTCATTGCTTTTTAAGATATAAATAATTTCACTGTAGTTAAGTTTTGTTTTCCAGCAGGAAGCATTTTGTTGTGTTAAGGTTGTGTTAATTCCCAGCTAAAATCTTTGTGTCTTGTTAAGGTTGTATTTATATGTGAGTGTTGTTTCCCAGCAGGAAGATTTTGTTCACAGTGTTAATTCCCTTCTGGAAGCATTGTGTCATGTTAAGGTTGTGTTAATAACTGAGTGTTGTTTCCCAGCAGGAAGCAATGTGTCGTGCTAAGGTTGTGGTAATAATTGAGTGTTGTTTCCCAGCAGGAAGCAATGTGTCGTGTTAAGGTTGTGTTAATAATTGAGTGTTGTTTCCCAGCAGGAAGCAATGTGTCGTGTTAAGGTTGTGTTAATAATTGAGTGTTGTTTCCCAGCAGGAAGCAATGTGTCGTGTTAAGGTTGTGTTAATATAGTTGAGTGCTGTTTCCAGCTGGAAACAATGTGCCGTGTTAAGGTTACATTACTAGTTGAGTGTTGTCCAGCAGGAAGCACATGTCGTGTTAAGGTTGTTTTAATTATCTGCCTGTGATATATATGTGCAAATACTAACAGATTTCTTTTTGATTTTAGTCATATTAGGGCTTTAGTCAATTATACATAATTAACAATGCATTTAAAAATCTCTGAGATCATTACATGTAATGTTAAATAATGCATATTAATTTTTATTTGCGGGGTACTAAGTTTTGTGGGTCAGTTGATTCACTAACTTTTAAAACCCACAAATATACAATTGTATGTGAACCTGAATTAAGAAAGTTGAAAACCATGAATTTAAGAACTGACAAAAATGCTGTTTAACTGAAAACTATCAGATTTGCCAGTGAACATAAATACAGTAACATTCACTGATCACAAGCAGATAAACCTCGTTGTCTTATATTCAGTACATAATGTGCCGTCAGAAACACTCAAACCATGACATGAAAATATGTATCTGAGGGAGCTGGTATGGTGCACATACATTAGTTCATTTTCTCGGACAGTGAATTAACCTTTTACCTACGTCTGATATTGTTGTTATCTATGGTAGAACAGTTTAGATCCAGACCAGCCAGCACATCCATGCTGTCTGATCAGGATCTTCACTGTTTGCCTTTAAATTCAATAACCTTGCCTTTTGATTCATTAGGTTATTTCTTATCAAGAAGCAAATAGTGTAGATCCTGATTAGACGTCATCAATGTTGGGGCTGATCTGGTTATTTACGACCCAGTGCAAACAGTTACATTCTGATCAGACGGCACTGTTCACTTATGCAATAAAGCCCGTATGTATGAGCAAAGGGTTAACGTTTTTATATCTCAAGTTAACTAAAAAGTATAAAATTGTGATAAATAGAACCGATGGTACATTATTCTCATGACTTGGTTCTTTCAGTGGAAATATTTCTTCGCTTTGATTTTTTTTGCTGCTTTTTATGTTGTTTTGGACAACATAATCAAAAGCTTTTGTCTGTACACACCACATTGTTATATTTAATCTGTTTTCAGAACCTTGCAAATGTACCCACCACCAACAGAAATTTTCCACTCTTGTAAAAGGTTTCGCAATGATGATAATAAAAGTTTTCGATACGACTGGGCCTGGTAGAACCTACAAACTAGCAATTTCTGAAAATTTAAAGTCTTTCAAGGCCAAACTCTGCTGCCAAATATTTGACAAAACATATAAATAACGAGTGTGAAATTCATTTTCATTTATTAAAAAAAAAGTGAACAGGAAAACAATTTTAATGCGGTCTTAATTTATCTTTGTAAAAATCATATGTGAAACCATTCATATGTACCCAGCGAAAAAATAGAACGTGATGCTGTAACTTTTTATAACTATGAGATAAAGAAATAACCTAATGAATCAAAAAGCTGACATTGTAGATCCTGATCAAATGGCACAGATGTGCTGGCTTATTGGGATCTACATTATTCGCCCATGGATAACAGCCAAATGCCGTGGGGTTAATGTAATCTCGAAGTATTTGTCAGAGTGGTAACTTCTTTTGATGGTGAGTACGGATACATGTAGTAACTTCACACAGAACATTTTATTCTCTTACTTTTGTAGATTTGTTTGTTAACCCTTTCCTTCATAGATACACCTTTATTGCTAGGGCGAACAGTTTAGATCCAGATCAGCCAGCACATCTGTGCCGTCTGATCAGAATCTAAACTGTCAGCCGGCACATCGCTGCCATCTGATCAGGATCTAAACTGTTCGCTTTTTGATTCATTAGGTTATTTCTGACCAAAATGCGACCAGTGCAGATCCTGATCAGACGGCACGGATGTGCCGGCTGATCTGGATCTACACTGGTTGCACATGCGTAAAAATGTGTATATATCAAGGAAAGGGTTAACTGGGATTGGAAATTAGAAGCTAGATTATTTAACAACAGTATGATCCAAGACTTTCAAAAATGAGTCTTGAACTAGACTTTTTGACTTTTTATAGCCGAATGACTTGCCTTACATTCATTATAAGCTACAAAATGGATGTTCAGATTTGAAATTTAGACATATTGCAATTATTTTTACCTTTCAGAATTTTCTGTTTATCTATCCTTAACACAATTTACCAGCTGAATTTCTTTAACCCTTTCGACCATAAATGCATTTTTACTCATGTGCGACCAGTGTAGATCCAGATCAGCCGGCACATCCGTTCTGTCTGATCAGGATCTGCACTACTCACATTTTGGTCAGAAATAACCTAATGAATCAAAAAGCAAACAGTTTAGATCCTGATCAGATGGCAATGATGTGCCAGCTGATCTGGATCTAAACTGTTCGCCCATGCAATAAAGGTATATCTATGGAGGAAAGGGTTAACAAAATTTAGTGAGCTTTTTTATATACATATGTTTGTATGAGCATTACAAGTAACTCTTTACCCTCTGCATCAATGAGATGAACTTATTTTCCTATACATTACAGCCTGTCAGTAGTTTGCTTAATTATGTACACCTATTATTGTTGTTAACAGATTAACATCATGTGTTTCTACCAGAAACCTAATTTTAATAAGAATTTCAGAAAATATTATCATTTCTGCTTATGGGAAGTCTTTAATAAAAAAATATGTGCAAGAAAAGCATTCTTTCACCAGACATTTGAAAACCCTTTACACCATAATATTTGTGTTTTATCACACGTGCAACAAGTGTAGATCCAGATCTGCTGGCAATTCTGTGATTTGTGATCTGAATCTCTACTTGTCACTTTTTGGTCTGAAATAACATGCTGAATCTAAAAGCATATAGTGTAGAGGCTGATCAGAAGGCATGGATGTGCTGGCTGATCTGGATCTACACTGTTTGCCCATTGGATAACAGCCTTATGACATGGAGTGAAGGGTTAAAACATAACAACAGAGCTTTGTTCCTGTTGACATATCCCTCCATCTTAACCCTTTCCTTGATATATACGCATTTTTATGCATGTGCGACCAGTGTAGATCCAGATCAGCCAGCACATCTGTGCCATCTGATCAGGATCTGCACTGGTCGCATTTTGGTCAGAAATAACCTAATGAATCAAAGAGCGAACAGTTTAGATCCTGATCAGACAGCACGGATGTGCTGGCTGATCTGGATCTAAACTGTTTGCCCTAGCAATAAAGGTGTATCTATGGAGGAAAGGGTTAACGTAATACTCCTTACAGATACTCAGAATAATCACGTTATAATTTGACGCTGTCATAAATTAGTCCAATAGTTCTTGACGTTCGGTAAGTTTACGGTCAAGAACCTTCAAAGCGCTTAATTGATAAATGTAACAGCACTGATTGAATGTACAGGGCTACTATTTACAGCCACCACATGGCGCATACATTGCAACTGTGATATTTAAATAGACGGAAAAGTTACTAAATTAAGTTTAAGGACAAATTGGTCATCAGAGGTTCTCCAAATATGGACCATGTGGGGACCACCGATTTAGCATGGTTGAACTCTAGACGAGATTTGGAATATCTTTGTAGTGTTTTCACAACTCCTTCCATGAAGAGCAAACAAAAGAAACTTATTTATAGTTGGACAACTCTAGTCTTCATACTTCGACTAAAAGTTGCTATAGTTGTTGATCGAAATTTGCCGAAAACTGTGTTATCATTATATTTCGTGTTGGTGTAATTTTCACGTATTAGCGATAGGGGATGTGCGCGAAATCAAACCCAAGCTAAAATTAACAACATAATATAATATCTTAAAGGAGCAATACAACTGCGCGAATTTATGTCTGCGCGAAAAATTAGTCCCCGCGAAATTAAATGATACCACAGTATATCATGGCGGATTTAGCATGGTCACGTTCATGCAATGTAAGTAGATATCTCTTCACATAAAATCATCCCCATTTAAGGAGCAAGTGAACCGTTTGAATCTTGGTCAAGGTTCTATGTCATCGTCAACGGCAAGGTCGCCGGGACGAGCTAGATCCCCGGGCAGATCCCCAACCCGGTCACCAAGGGTGAGAACTCTATATTTATACAATATCAAGAGCGTATCTGACTGAAATGGTTTGCTCACATGAGGTAGATTAAAAAAAAACAACAACAAAATAAATAACTTAAGTTTCTGGTAAGCAGGGTAGGGTATTGCCAATACAGATGGCGTTTTTTTTTATAAACATGAATTATGGTAGGAAGTGTTTCATAGATTTTTTTAATAGTTGAACAAATAAAATTATTTAATACATTATCATTGGATAAATATAACCTGTGAGGATACAGTGTTCAATTTGAAGACAAAATATAAGCCTTTAAATTTGTTTATTTTCTTAAGATTGTTTACAAAAAGTCCATTCATTTTGTATGAATGATTTCTGGCATTTCTTGAAAGTTCAACAATTATTTTTTGTAACATTGCATGGAAGAATCCATACCCTATACATTCACGTTGGAATTATGGTACTTCATTGAACATGGGTTTTATTTTCATACATGAACAAATGCGCCAATATAAACAATTGCCAAATTGTAACCCATTACTTCATATATATATATATTTTTATTGGATGGGTGAATCAGATCTGGATCTTCAGTGTTCAATTTAAGATTCATTTTGTTATTTTTGACCGACAAGCAACCATTGTAGATCTGGATCAGATGGCACGAATGTGCTGGCTGATTTGCATCCATACTGGTCGCAAATGCGATAATACTGGTATATATGAAGTTAAAGGTTAAGAAATACCCATTATATCATTCCTCAAGTAAGGAAGTTAAAAGGTTACCTGAAATAAAGTCAAATATATTAAGTTATGGCCCCTCATGAACTTCAGAACTTTTTCAGATTTTAGTTGTGCCATGCCAAAGTGTTTCTTCAGGAATTAAATGTCATTCCTTGGAATGATTTGATAACGATTTGTTTAACCCTTTCCTCCATATATATATGCATTTTTACGCATGTGCGACCAGTGTAGATCCAGATCAGCCGGCAAATCCGTGCCGTCTGATCAAGATCTGCACTGGTCTCATTTTGGTAGGAAAAATAAACTAAAGAATAAAAAAAGCGAACAGTTTAGATCCTGATCACGGATGTGCCAGCTGATCTGGATCTAAACTTTTCGCCCATGCAATAAAGGTTTGTCTATGGAGGAAATGGTTATTATGCTTTATATACATAATACAATCAAATTATGTAACAAAATTATCTAATATAAGAAAATTAATAATAATTTGCATGTTTATTTTAAATAAGGAGCAGTTAAATTGTAAACAGTGATGATTTTGTTCAGTTGGACTTAGCAGGCTTTTTTTCCTGTTTAACCCTTTACTCCATGGATACTCCTTTTATCACATCGGCAACCATTGTAGATCCAGATCAGCTGGCATATCTATTTGTCTAATATGAATCTAGTCTAAGCTGTTTGCTTCTTTGTCAGAAATGACCTAATAAATCTTAAAGCCCAGAACAGTGTAGATCCTGATCAGACAATATGAGCTGGCTGATCTGGATCTACACTTGTCACTCATGGGGTCAACCTATATCGTATGGAGTAAAGGGAGATAATATAAGAGATCTCTGTGAGCATATTATTTCTGGAGAATAATGTATATGATAACTGATTATGCCTCTCGTACCTTTTAATCTGACCCCAGGCTTCCAACAAGTACTTTTGAGATGGACCCTGTTTTTCTCCCAACTTTATGAGATGACCCCTCTATGATCAATTTAGATATTTTAGGGTCTACTCTTAATACACCACACCAGATTTACTATCAAATACCAACTCTTTCACATTTTTACTTTTACCTAGACCCTAAATTATTTATTTTGATTAAGAGGGACCATCTCATAAAAATGGTAGAAAAACAGGGTTTGCCTCCAAAGTATCTAAGGGGCTACACTGCTATGACAAGAAAGCAATTCTGTATATACACTGACTGTCAATAGAAAGTTACCACTTTTAGAGTAGGGTTTACATTGATGGACATTAGAACTTGCAATAGAAATAACACAATCCATCAGAAAAATTTGCATTACAACAATCATGGGAAAATATTTTTTAAGGCTCTTTTTACTTTTTTCCATGGAAAATTGAAACTACAGAGAAATTGAAAGTTTAGTTAAAAGTAATTTTTCGTACGAGACTGAACAGGTTTAAGGCTGACAACATTGGAAGTGAGTTCCTGATCTTGATAATAATTCTTGTTTTAATTTCTGTCAGTAATTAAAAGTTAAATTCATACAAATCCAGATCAGTTGGCACATCTGTGCTTTCTGACCAGGATTTACACTGTTTGCTTAATATTCATTAGGTTATTTATGTCAAAGATTCTTAGATCTAGATCAGGTGGCACAAATATGCAAGCTGATCTGGATTTACACTTGACGCACACACAAGAAAACCTGTATATACAAATGTATGAAGTTGAGCATTAAGCTTTTAATCAAGATGAGAGTACGGTAACTTTCTTTCAACTTATAGTGTATATCATATACCGGTATATCATTACACAACCATATTGTCATCCTATCGTAGAAGCATGGTAAAATTATCTGTCTGTCCTTTTTATTATTTTGTCTTTAATGTAATGAAATTGACACATTAGGGGCTTAAAAAATCTTTTCATGTTTAGCTATTGGCTGAACACAATGTGCTAGGTAGTTGCTGTATGCAGGTGGCTGCCAAGGCAGGTTCAGCTATATTCCAATAGTGATTTCGGTATTCGATTCCATCCTTACTTATTTCTTTTCCAACGATATTTTCTGTTATGCTGGACCTAGTATGATGTCAGTGAGAAATTCCATCATGTAAGGCATTTGATCATGTCAGAGGCAGAGAATTATCCACAGGGGGTGCAATAAGGATGCTTGATCCCCTTTTGGGGTAGCAATATTTTACACTGTTCCCTTTTAGGAGTCATTAGATAATCTCTTACCAAGATAGGACCAGTGTAGATCCAGATCAGATGACAAAGGTATGCCTGCTGATCTGGATCTTCTCTGGTCGCTCATGCAAAAAAAGGAGTTTAGTCTTTGACATACACATATGTTTTGAACATCCCTTGTAAATTTATTAATATAAAAATATGTGGTAAGATAAATAATTGTTAAATATATAGGAATATTAGGAACATGGAAATACATTTTAAGAAATTTAGAAATGTATAAACATGCAAATACATACAGGAAAATGCTATTCTATTAACTGAAAATTCTATTCAAATACACAGACTTTTTATCATTGATATTCAATTAAAAGAAGCAAAATATTCAATTAACCATTTTTCAATTAAGTGGAATTTAATGTGTATAAAATATGGGAGTATCCAAATAAGGGAATTACAAACAAATTTCAGATGTATTGTAAAAAAATTATTAAGATGACAATATAAAAAAACACCGAATTATAGGAAAGTTTGACATTAATCATCAGATAGCATTGTTGAGTTTTAAAACTGCTTTGCATTCATCATGTTACATTTCACAAACACCTAAACAGTAAAATATGTTCTGTGAAAAATATTTCTAATAGGATTTTGTCGAAAGTGTTAATGGTTGAATTTAATTCTTTACTCCATTATATAACTTCATGCCATCAGATCAGGATGTACACTGTTTGCTTTTAAATCAATTAGGATATTAATGATCAATAAGAAAACAGTGTAGATCCTGATCAGACAGCATAAATCATCACATTAATGCATTAACATTATAACTCTGTCATGTTTTAACAATACTTATACATTTTTTCACTAAAGTGATAAAATGTGCCAGCTGATCTATTTTGAATGATTTAAATTTTGCACAGATATGCTTTTTCATTATTATATAAATCAAGATTGCTTTGCTGTATATCGCTCGCAGTGCTTATAGTTGGTCACATGGGCTACCTTCAAAATTATTTATCTCCTGATTCTGAGAATGACCTCCTCAATAGATGCAAACTGCTTTGTTCTGAAGCAGACTACTTTATACCCTATAAATATTTAACCCTTTCCTTGATATATACGCATTTTTATGCATGTGCGACCAGTGTAGATCCAGATCAGTCGGCACATCTGTGCCGTCTGATCAGGATCTGCACTGGTAGCATTTTGGTAAAAAATAACCTAATGAATCAAAAAGCGAACAGTTTGGATCCTGATCAGAAGACACAGATGTGCCGGCTTATCTGGATCTAAACTGTTCGCCTTAGCACAAAAGGTGTATCAATACAGGAAAGAGTTAAGGAGATTTTAGCACATTTTAGCCATTTACTTTATTATAGATACACCTCTATTGTGTGGATGAACACTGTGTAGATCCAGGTTAGCCAGCACATTGGTGCCATCTGATCAGGATCAGATCTTCACTGTTCATTTTTCGATTCTTTAGATTATATCTGACCAAGATTTGACCAGTGCAGATTCAGATCGGATGACACAGATGTGCAAGCTGATCTTGATCTACACTGGTCCCATACTCATTAAAACACATGTAAATATAGTGAAGAATTAACCCTTTCCTGTATAGATACGCATTTTTACGCATGTGCGACCAGTGTAGATCCAGATCAGCCGGCACATCCGTGCCGTCTGATCAGGATCTGCACTGGTCGCATTTTGGTCTGAAGTAAGATAATGAATAAAAAAGCGAACAGTTTAGATCCTGATCAGACGGCACGGATGTGCCGGCTGATCTGGATCTAAACTGTTCGCCCTAGCAATAAAGGTGTGTCTGTACAGGAAAGATTTAAAGCTGTTGGTAAAACATGTTGTATTAGAGCAATACAAATTATGTCTATAATGTTTTACGTATGTGGCCTTCTGAAAACAAATCCCCCTTTTCTGACTAGTAAAACAGGAAGGAATTTTTAGCGGGCCCCTCTGCAATATTCTTTGCTTAAGGCATCTTATGTACTTCTATATATACTTGACAAAGGGACACTAGTAACTAATTTGGTATTTGTAGTGAATTTTGTAGAACTGAATTTTCCTGAAGTCACTTTAAATGACATTTTCTTTGGATATAATTTTTGCAGATTTATTATTCTTACAATTTAAACTATTTCATGTAAAAAATCACTAGTGTGAAATTTCATGCTTTTCACCTAGTGCAAAATACATGTATGTGAAAATTAAACCCTCACAAATATAATGATACTGCAGTCAATAAAAAAATCATGATTCTTTAAATGTTTGCTTAAATCAAAATTTCAGGTTAGTGTTTAGTTTTGTACAAAAAAATTTATGTTAGAAGTAAATTTAAAAAGCATGACATTCTTTGTAGATATTAATTCTGTGGTAAAATTAAACACATAAACCTGTTCATAGAATTTGAAAATTATCTAAGTATCCCATTAACTGTATATTTATTCATTTTATTATAAATTTATTATGATTATTTATTATTTAATTTCAGCAAACAAGTCCATTGAGACCCCATCCTGAAAGAATGCCAGGTAAGATCACTGAAGCAGAAATGCCCCAAACATGTGTTGTGATTTTTATTATGGCAAGCCCGCTGCACAGTGAATTCAAGAACTCTTGTTCTTGGGTCATTCTTGCTGGGTATACATGTATTACGGAAAGCTGACTGCACAATAATCTGAGAACTCTTATTCTTGGGTTTCCAGTATATTATGGCAAGCCAACTGCAAAATACAGTGAAACCTGCCTTAGCAGCCACCTGCGAATAGCAACCACCTGTCTTAAACAGCCAGTTTGAATATGACCTAAACTGACATTTTGTTCTATTTTTTACTGTCTTTAACAGCCACCTGTCTTCAGCAGCCACTTTTTGTCACTCCCTTGGACGGCTGCTAAAGACAGGGTTGACTGTAAATCAAAGAATTTTGGTTTGTTGGTTCATCAGGTTGTTCCAGATGCATATATTATGGCAAGCTGACTGCACAAAGAATCTGAGATCTCTTGTTCTTGGTTGGTTCTTGATAAGTATATTATGGCAAGCCCACTGCACAATGAATCTGATCGTGTTCTTGCATAGTTCTTTTTGGGTTTATTATGGCAAGCTGTCTGCACATTTAACACTACTCGTAGGGTATATTTTATCAAGCTGACTGCCACAGTATATATTCGGTGATTCTTGACCTACATGTATATATTTTGGCGTAAAGCTGAGAACTCTAGTTCTTGCCTCTTAGGTTTTTGGTGGTTCTTGACATACACTATTAAATTTGACTGAGAACTACAGTTCTTAATAATAAAGAGTTTTCATATACTATTATTCCTTTTGTCTTCAAGTTTTCTGATGAAACAGCCATTGATAATGGCAAATGCTTGCCAATAAGTTAAATTATATGAATTGAGATTATTTATGGTAAATATTGGAATTGAAACAAATATTTATTGAGTTTATTGGGATAAGAAAAACATTTGGTTTGGGTAAAGCAATTCTTATAGTTGATTGAAAGTATTAATGTTTATATGCTTTGATAATGATAGGTTATTATACATTTTACTGTACAATACGGGAATATATTTGGACGAGTACACAGCTTGAAAAGTCATATTGGACGAGCCGATAGGCGAGTCCAATATGACTTTTCAAGCTGTGTATGAGTCCAAATATATTCCGTATTGTACAGTAAAATGTATAATAAACTTTTTATTATATATCTATATTTAATTTGAAATGTACATCATCATCATCCCCAACAAAGCCACCACCTGGTCTTTAATTTGTTAGAGATTGAAATCGGAAACACGACTAGCATCGTTTAGTGCACATGTACCCAACCGTTCAATATGAAATTAATTATATTTTTTTGATCCAATACGGGAATATATTGGATGGTCACGTGGTACAAATGCAGATCGTCAGTTGGTTACATTTATTAGATATAGATCTATAATAATGTTATATATTTATGTGTTACGCTTACAGAGATGAAAGACGTGACACAGACCCTTGATCCCTTGTTGACGACTGTAAACAAGGCACAGACCCCTGCGAAGAAAGCCAAGTGGCATCTGGGTAAGTACAACAGGTCATAAGGTTATAAAACTGAGAATAGAAACCAGTCTCAAATCTCAAGCATCTGGTTACCATTTCAGCCAATCAGATGTTTGAGATTTGAGACTGGTTTCCTATCTCAGTTTTAAATCTTCAGCCCATATCCTTTGCTACACCAGTTTTGTATATTAAGATCTTAGTGTTATCTGTAGTGTTTTTTAGATCTCACCATAATAGCATTAATGTACATTTTGTATTTTGAGTATCTCAGTATTTCCTGTATTGTTAGCAGGGTTGTGCTACTTGTACTTACTTACTTCAAGTACTCAATAGGACTTGGGACTCATCTTAAAGTAATAGTACAAGTAGTCATACTTACTCAAGTACTGAAGAAAAATGGTCCTTACTTATGTGTAACTTTACAAGAATTTTGTGAGTTTGTTTGTATGAGATCTCAGCATTTCCTGTATTCTGAGAATGCGATCTCAGCATTTCCTGTATTGTGAGTAAGAGATCACAGCATTTCCTGTATTCTGAGTATGAGATCTCAGCATTTCCTGTATTCTGAGTATGAGATCTCAGCATTTCCTGTATTCTGAGTATGAGATCTCTGCATTTCCTGTATTGTGCCAATGAGATCTCAGCATTTCCTGTATTTTGAGTATGAGATCTCTGCATTTCCTGTATTGTGCCTATGAGATCTCAGCATTTCCTGTATTTTGAGTATGAGATCTCCAGCATTTCCTGTATTGTGCCTTTGAGATCTCAGCATTTCCTGTATTTTGAGTATGAGATCTCTGCATTTTTTGTATTGTGCCTATGAGATCTCAGCATTTCCTGTGTTATTGAAGTATGAGATCTCAGCATTTCCAGTATTCTGAGTATGAGATCTCAGCATTTCCTGTATTGTTAGTATGAGATCTCTGCATTTCCTGTATTGTGCCTATGAGATCTCAGCATTTCCTGTATTTTGAGTAATGAGATCTCTGCATTTCCTGTATTGTGCCTATGAGATCCCAGCATTTCCTGTATTCTGAGTATGAGATCTCAGCATTTCCTGTATTGTGCCTATGAGATCTCAGCATTTCCTGTATTGTGAGTATGAGATCACAGCATTTCCTGTATTCTGAGTATGAGATCTCAGCATTTCCTGTATTCTGAGTATGAGATCTCAGCATTTTGTGCATTGTGAGTATGAGATCTCAGCATTATCCTGTATTGTGATATGAGATCTTATCATTTACTGTATTGTGTGTGTGAGATCGTCAGCATTTCCTATATTGTTATGTTTCAGGTATAAGATCACAGAGTAAACCACAAGACATCATGCATGAGGTTTTCAGGGCAATGAAGTCTCTAAGCTTTGTAAGTTTACTTCAGATGATAGTTACTTTACTTATATTATCTTCCTTAAACAATTTACCAATGATAGTTTACTTGACTTTTATTATCTTCCTTAAAAATTTACAAATGATAGTTGACTTGACTTTTAATTATCTACCTAGAAAACTACCAATGATAGTTTACTTGACTTATTATCTTCCTTACAAAATTTACAAATTATAGTTTACTTGACTTTAATTATCTCCCTTGAAAACTATAAATGAAAGGTTACTGGGCCCTTTTTATCTCCCTTGAAAACTATAGATGATAGTTTACTTGACTTATTAACTACCTTGAAAAATAGTTTACTTGACTTTTATTATCTCCCTTGAAAACTACAGATGATAGTTCACTTGACTTTTATTATCTCCCTTAAAACTACAGATGATAGTTTACTTTGCTTTTAAATTATCTACCTAGAAAACTACAAATGATAGTTTTACTTGACTTGTATTATCTCTCTTAAAAAATTAATGATGATTTGCAGCCTACAAGTTAACTTGTAACAAATAACAATAAAATGATATACAAGTTTTCAGATTTCTTGCAGAGAATATAATTAATATGATGTTTTAAGTTTTTTTTTTAAAGTTTTTCTTGGCAGTTTGCCACTAAATGCAGACCATTTTAGAGTTATTGTTATACAAATATGAAATTATAATACAGTAGAATCCGCTTATTTGAATAGTCTATTTGTCAGGATCCTCGATTCAATTAACCGGAGTATCATAAAAAACGGAGCTTACAGATTCTCAGTTTCGTCAGTGGTGGGTGGGGTAATACGCTCAGAAATATATCTGTTCAATAAAATCCGGTTTGAAGATAACCAATACTATGTACAATGCGCTGTGTATACGTTTGATTCTTTTGACTTTGTGCCTTTTAAAAAATTTTTCGTTTTGCCGACATAGTCGACTCATTTTCTTTCGTAACTTTTCGTATCCAAAATTCACGATCTTTATCTGATTACTATACCACTATCTTTTCTTTGCGAAGAGTTATAATCTCCCTTGGGGCTCCAAAAATGTTGCCTACATGTTATTACAAAACCCATTCATTTGCATGATCTAATTAACGTTCTAGTTATCGAGCAAGTATGGCAAAGTTTATTTGTTATTTGCATACATTTCTGGAAAAAGAACAGATATTTTTCTGTTTCTTTCATTTTAAGATTAATCTACTTTTATTCGGGAATTTCGCGGTTTCCTGAAAATGTGATCATCTTATGAACTTTTAAACCCGTTTTGTGACGTCATTGCTATAAATGTATACTGTAAACACAATTATGCGTCCAGTGAACGGAAGTCATTATGTAACACAGGTGTTAAACAATGACAGATTTATCGAGTTTACCGATAATGTACATTGCCTTGGGGCAGAAACATGTGAATTTCAAGAAGGATTAGCGTTGTAAGGCGTTGTAAGGTGGGAAAGTGCTATCTTAATAGACAAAATGCATGCGGTGATCTATTCAAATAAAGAGATTATTTATCATATAAATAGATAGAAATGGTTTTGTGTTTTAATATTCTACTATATTAAGCGGAATATTCAAATAACCGCCATTCAATTAAGTGGAATGTACTGCACACACATAAAATGATTGTATTTATTCATTAAAACACTATGATTTCTTAACTCTTTACTTCCTAGATACGTGTTTTTACATGTGTGCAAAAAGTATAGATCCAGATCAGCTGGCACAAACATCTGGATCTACACTGGTTTGCATTTTTGGCCAGAAATTACCTGAGGCACGCCACGGGAAAAGTTACCTTCGGTCATTTTTTGTGTCATTTTTGTTGTTACTATATTTAGAAAGAACTATCAAATTTCTATTATTTTCTCATAACAAAACAGTGATTTTGTTACACATTTTGACAATAAAATGATATTTTTTACCGCGAATTGCATATTAATTAATGTCGTCTGCTCAACTTTATGACGTCGTTTCAATGATTGACGTCAACTGCCCGAAGGTACCTTTTCCCGTGATGTGCCTCACCTGATGATGTTAAAAGCCAACAGTATAGATCTTGATCAGATGGCACTACACTATTTGCCTGATGGATGAGAGCCACATCTCACGAAGTAAAGGTTTTATTGCAATAACACTGAATTGTTATTACATGTAATTAGAAACTATATAAATTTTCTTTATGTTTTCATCTTCACAGGAGTGGAAGGTGATAAACCCCATACCATGTGCGAGTGAGAAAACAAAACCCAGTCACCAATAAATTTGTAAGTTTTATAATATTATAATATATATAAATTTACTCCTTCAACTTCATCCTCTATTATTAAGTCTTATTCACCTAATGAATCATAATTACTAATGGTACGCAGTGTGACATATTACTTCAAGAGGCTTGGCTATAGTAGAAGCCACACACCACTTGTTGGACTGTACACAACATTTTGACTTGTGGCATAACGAGCATGCACATTTTACCACAAGTTGCTGCCAAAAAGCGTGTCGTCATTCGCAATTGGAATATAAAAAATGTGCTTTTTAATCAGGATATCAGGATATTACACCTTTATTTGCAAGTCAATTTATATGCTAAATTATTATCGTTTTAATAACCAGGTTTAATTGAATAACCCTGGTTATAAGAATAGAGTATGTCCTCAGGCAGGTGGGTGGGTGTCAACACTTTGTTAATTTTTTTGTTATAACCCCATGAAGTGCAAGGCACTTAAAGTTGCACCCATCCTTACTTCTGTCCCTAGGTTTGTACATACATCCCCCAAATCTTGTGGCATCAACTCCTCATTAACTATTTCTGGGATTTCTTACAAACTTGCATAGTTTATAAAGCAGCATGTGTAGATGATCGTAAAGAAAAGCTTATCTGAGTAACCAGAGTTATTGCTCTTTGTTACGAATGTTGTTAAAGCAGTCTAGTTTAATTCACATTTTCTCAGTAACCATTTAATGTAGAGCTTTGAAACTTAACATAAGTTGTCTGATATCACAATAGCCATTATCAGGACAAGCTTCCTATATCTTGACTGTATTTAGTTATGGCATAATGTCTGTTTTTCACTTAAATTTAACGCTGCATCTTCTTCTTAAATGTATAAATGTAATAAATAGTTAGCCTTTTATTACTGTTTAAGTGGATATTTTTGCTGGCGTAAAAGTTCACGTTTTCTGTTCTGCCGACGTTTCGCGTGTGGAAATGTTCGCGGAAAATTGATTTCATGAAATTCATAAAATTTACACGTCGCTATATTCACTATTTGTTCATCAAAAAATTGCATGGTAGAAATTGAAAGTTATATTCCCAAAAGTCTTTCAAAAGTAAATCAATCTGCCGTAACACTTAATTGTCGTAATATCAAATGCATTTATTAATTCCCTTATTCTAGTAAATTGACGTATACCTGTATTACATCACATACACTATTAATGGTATATACCATGCGAAATGTCAATTATTGTCAAGAACTAGTATTATAGCTTATCAGTTTTGGCATGTAAGTTTTAATCATGAAATTGCTTTGTGGAAATAAAGATTATGTAGTTTGCCGTTTAACCGGTGTTTGTCTTATTTCATTTTCACAATAAACCGGTAGTTTGTCATTCAAACATTTCATTATCATTATATCATTATTAGTTTATCAAATTTAAGTAGTACACTTGTATTTAAGTTTTGGTATTAGGTGTTTGTTGGATGTTTACATGGCTTTTAATCTGAACAGTTACTGTAATAAGTACTAATTTGGCGGGGGTTTAATATTGGCGATATTGGCGGTCAGGGTCAGTTGCGCCAATATTAAACACCGCCAATAAAAATCCCACGTCAATTTAAAACATCGCCAATTTGATATCCAGAAGGTAGATAACTATGATACACTAGTGCATATACTTGTCGCAGTTTTTCTCCCTTGATGAAGAAAGATCGTTGCATGTTTCTAAATTATGTATATTCTTTGAAAACTGAATAAAAACTAAAACAACACGAAGCAATGGTACATGAATGTGTTATATATTTTACTTTATTCCTTTTACAAAAGAAAATGAAATATTCAAGTTAAGACAGGAAATACATTACTAGTATTCACAAAATGCGAACTTTTCATGGCATTGGTCGGTGACACCGGCGTAAAGAACTCGGGGTGGGAGAACACTCCCGGACTTAGAAATAGCCAGGAGTATTATCTGTCGCTTATCGTCTATTCCTTTTTTTCCGCACTTGTTTTGAACTTGAAAAAAGCCTCATAAAGTTATATCTTTTATACATGTAGTACATTAAAGTGAGTTTTTCAATATCTCCTAGAAACCCGCTTTAAACATAAATTAATTTAAAAAGAAATTATACATATTAAATTGAACAAGTAGGTAAAATTATAATGCGTCAACAAAAGAAATATAATTAGAATATCCAACAAAGCAATCAAGAACTGTATTAGGTAGCTAGCTGCGATAATGTTATTCACACTTAAAATGTTAACAATAGAATAACAGCGACGTTTACCTTTCTCTTCCATTGTCCAATTTCCGCACGGGACCATATTTACACCAGTTTGATCCCAGTTTATCACAAGGGAAGCTTAGTACATGTAGATTCTCAAAGCAAATCCCTTACTTTAAAAACATACGTTTACTTTTTACAGGTACTCCTATAATACTATTGTGTAGTTAAACATCGCTCACAGTAACATTCGCGACATAAAACTGTTGAACATCTCATTTGAGAATAAGGCCTAAACGATTGATTCTTAACAGGTTTTCCAGCATTGGTATTATGTAAATGTTTAACACTGGGACAATTGAAATTACTTACGCAATATCAAAAAAGTGAAATATCCGTATCAGGCCTCAATTATTTCCATTAAATATTATGAAATTAGAATATTTTTAACTATTTTTTTTTCTTCAAGGGTTTTACGATCGGTGTTAACGGCAATTTTAGACCCGCCATTTTTTCATCAAGGGTTTTATTTTGGCGATCTGGGTCGTCACCGCCAATATTTAACCCCGGCAATTTTAGACCCGCCATTTTATTTCAAGGGTTTTATTTTGGCGGTCTTGGTCGTCACCGCCAATATTTAACCCCGCCAATATAAAACACTTCAAAAAACGCCAATATTTGACACCGCCAATATAAAGCGCTATACAGTATACTATTTAGTCTTGTAATAAAGTTCAATGATACTTAGTACGTGTTTTGTTTCACCACACTCTGTTGTAATGGTCAAATTTTGCTTGTATATAAGCTCTAATTTACGCTGGCTAAAAATTTCGTGATTTTTATCAAATCGCGAAAATACGCGAACATTACATCCTCGCGAACATTACCACTTATACAGTAAATTATTTTTTTTCCTTGTGTTTCACTTATTTGAAACAAAGTTGACTCTGCAACTCTTTTAACCCTTTCATCCATATATACATCTTTTTATGCCTGTGTAGATCCAGGTCAGCCGGCACATCAGTGCCTTCTGCACTGGTCCCTTTTCGGTCAGAATTAACCTAATAAATAAAAAAGCCAACAGTTTGGATCCAGATCAGCCGGCACATCCGTTCACTTCACGCGATAAAGGTGTGGCTATGGAGGAAAGGGTAAAGATCTGGATCTAAGCTGTTGGCATGCTTGTAGATCTGGATTAGGGTGGGTTACTCAAGGATGGTAGAATTTGGGCTCTTGGCAAAGAAAAGATAACTCTTGTCTCCATGTTGGCATGTTGTTAAACCCCTTTATATGGAGTTATGGGTTAAGCCTAGTTATGCCCTCACAAAGGTGGGAGGCATATAGAGTTGCACTTCTCCATCTGAACGTATGTACATCCCCCAAATCAAGTGGCATCAACTCCTCCTAATCTATAAGGCAGATTTATTTCATACATGCACAGATGATCGAGCAGGATGTGTAGATGACAGTAAAGGATATTTTACTGCTACCATTTTTCCAGAGTTATTGCCCTTTGTTATTACAAATGTTGTTTCAGCAGTGGGGCATCAGTGTCCAAGAACACGTTTTAGTTTTTATTTGTTGTTTAGACGAAGATGAGTCTGCAGCTGTATCAAGTTGATCAGAAGAGCTTCTTACTGGACTTCAAGAGTCTCGTTGACGAGGGGCCGGATGGGCCATTACTTCAAAAGACCAGCAGTATGGTCTCGCAAGGGAGCAGTGATGCAGGTATCAAAGCTGTTTCTACAACTGTATAGTAATACATGTAGTACAATAAGCCTTGAAATGTTAGACAACTGTGTTTGGTTGGGTTTGTAATTGTGTTTCATCCATTGAATTTATTTTGCAACAATCTCGGATCCTTTTGAAGATTTTTCCCATTTACCATTTTTTCAAACTGAGGTGACTAAAATGAGATTTGAGCAGAGGATATTTTTAAAAGATATCATCGTTTTTGTCTCGAATTTGAGTATAAGTATTTGAAAATTTGTGTTACCTGTTTTTTGAATTCACAAGTCACAGTTATTACAAAATGTATGCACTGGGTGACAAACAACACTGAACAGTACTGCAGGGTTCTTCATTTTCAAGGTTTATTGTACATGTTTGTGTTTGTTTTTGTATTCTGAAAATAAACTAAATATGTTATCTTAAAAGTAGTAAAAAAAGTTGTTTCCTAACATTTAAAATGCTTAATATTATTATATGAACTTGTTTTTGATAACCTTGTTTAGTGTTTTTATTTGACTTATCTTCAAACAAGAAAATATGTAAAACTTCCCATCGCAAAGACATTTTGAAACTAAGCCCAAATCTAAATAGATAACTTTATAGGTGACCTGGTTGTTGGCATATTGTAAATAAAAATTCAGCTGGAGGCCATTTTGAAGTGACCAGTGACATCATTAGTTCATGTGCACAAATTGATTTTTGTAAAATAATTGTCCTTAATCCTTTACTCCATATACGCCTTTTACCGCATGTGTGACCACCGTAAATCCTGGGCCCAAAATCATAAAACTAAATCTGGAGATCAGTCTCAAATCTCAAGCATCTGATTGCTGAAATGGTGACAAGTCACCATTTCAGCCAATCAGATCCTTGAGATTTGAGACTGATCTCAAAACTTAGTTTTATGATCTTGGCCCAGGTCAAAGGGCACATCTGTGCTTTTTGATGAGGATCTCCACTGATTGCTTTTGGTCAGAAATAACCTACTGAATGAAAAAGCAGAAACAGTGCAGATCCTGATCAGACGGCACAGATGTGCCAGCTAGTATGTATCTACATAAAGGTGTATATATAGAGGAAAGGGTTAAAGGCATTAATTCCTATCTGATAAACTTCAAGTAATCATAAAGCAGCCCTTTTATTCAATCAAATAGCATATAGGAATATGGTATGGTTGATAATTTCTGTCACATTTCTTCTGTTTGAAATGTCACTAAAGTTAACTACTAATTGAGGTCCTCACCAAAATATTTAAAAAAGAACAATAATAATAATTTTATTATTTTATGTTGCATACATGTCAAAGCATTTTTGAACTAACTTTAATACAATTTATGGTTATGCTTTTGAAGGTATAGGTAAGTGCCAATGAGTGCCAATGCTGAACGTCTTATTTTGTCACAAAATTTTATTATACCTTTACAGGGATAGATGTCTGCCATAATGTTTGATTCTCAGTAAAAAATAATTTTAGAGAAAAAGACAAAGAATCATTTCTTTTTTTTTTACCTTTACTCCGTAACATATGGGTTTAACCCTTTCCTCTATAGACACACGTTTATTGCGTGGGCGAAAAGTGTAGATCCAGATGTGCCTTCTGATCAGGTTCTGCACTTTGCGCTTTTTGATTCATTAGGTTATTTCTGACCAAAGTGCGACCAGTGCAGATCCTGATCAGATGGCACGGATCTGACGGCTGATCTGGATCTACACTGGTTGCACATGTGTAAAAATTCATATATATGGAGGAAAGGGTGAAATATGTGAACAGTGTAAATCGAGATCAACCTGCACTTGTGTGCTGTCTGATCTGTATCTACACCGTTTGCTTCGTGGTCAGAAATATCCTGATGAATCTAAAAGCCAATTGTGTAGATCCCGAAGAGACGGCACAAATTTTGATCTTGATCTATGCAGTATGCGATTAAAACCCATATATATGGAGTAAGTGGTTTTAAAACATGCTAATGATATGTGACATAATAAGTTAAACATAGACAATCTTTCATGGTTTAGGTTTAACTGAGAGTCATTATTGTGTTAGACATCTAGCTCATCTTGTTCAATTTGCTGCTTAGATATGTCTTTGCACTAGTAGGCTGTTACTGTGCTGCGAAGCTCTGGTCCTGTTGGTTTAGTTGCAGTTACGCACTGTTTAGTTGAATCTCACCATTAGATTCTCACGTTGTGGCTATTCTGCCACAATATTTTCATTGTCCTCGGGGAAATCTAGCTTCCAAAATTTGACTAATAAATTTAAAATTTGTAAGTTTAAATAAAGAAATTTAACTCAATTTGATTGGATAATTTGCTGTTTATCACTTTCCTCCATAAATACGCATTTTTATGCATGTGTGACCAGTGTAGATCCAGATCAGCTGGCACATCTGTGCCTTCTGATCAGGATCTGCACTGGTCGCATTTTGGTCAGAAATAACCTAATGCATCAATAAGCGAACAGTTTAGATCCTAATCGGACGGCACAGATGTGCCGACTGATCTGGATCTAAACTGTTCACCCTTGCAATTAAGGTGTATCTATGGAGGTAAAGGTTATTGAAGACTTACACACGGACTGGCCACCGGGTTCTGTTGTCTATATGTCTCTCGTGAACTCCGGCATGATTATGTATTTTCACAATGAAAACTAGTGTCTTCATATATAAAAATCGGTGAAATATATTTCAATCATACACTGCGAAAAAAAATTAACTATATTATTCTAAATTGTTCAAGAAAAATATTAAATCGATTTATCATTGAAGATATAAAGTAATGATGTAATGCAAGTAAATAAGTGACTCAATACAATTGAATTTGAGGTTCGCAAGTGTCATTCTAAATAAAAATAGCTGAACCCTTTTCTCCATAGTCACACCTGTATTGCGTGGGCGAACAGTGTAGATCCAGATCAGTCGGCATATCCGTGCCGTCTGATCAGGATCTGCACTGTTCGCTTTATGATTCTTTAAGTTATTACTGACAGAAATGCAGCCAGTGCAGATCCTGATTAGATGGCACAGATGTTCCGGCTGATCTTCTTGTACACTAGTCGCACTTGCGTAAAAATGTGTATATGTGGAAAGGGTTAATAAATTTAATTTTCCCATAGGAATTTCAAGAAACCCGTCAATTAACTTGCTGCTAAGTGAAATAAATATTTTTTTTTTAAAATAGCTCGATTTCCCAGAGGGTGGTAAATAGAGGGTATGGGTGGGTTAAACAAGGGTGGTAGAACTTGGGCTCTCAGCAAGGAAAAGATAACTTGTCTCATCAACACATCAACACATAAACCTGTCTACGTAAATGTGCACGATTTCAACTGGACAAATTAAACGTTCTCATAAACACATGACTGTATACAGGATTATTTCTCTTTAATATGATATGTCCCCATGAATTTATCTTTCTATTAATAGAAAAAAAAATCTGTTGAATTTTCTTGTTTTATGCAATGAGTCATTCGTATGTGATTATAAGGTATTGCTTATTAACTGTTTGCTATTTAAACATTCCCCTATTTTATAGTTGTTTAGTTCTCATTAACAAGAAATTAACCTCCAAATGAAATTCCAAGACATAGATTGGAAAGTTTTTTTCAGCTTTGTTTTAACTATAACATTTCGCTTATTTCCTTACAAAACACACAACGCTAACAGTCATTAAAATTAATATGCCAGAGTTATGTCTCTTGCTTAGCTGATTTTTTTTTCAAAAAGACCAGTGCTGTATTGGTGATTGGTTATTTATTGATTTTTTTTTCACATCATATAGAGATAAGCTGCTTCTTTCCACAAAAAATGCTGGACTTTTACCATCTTACTGGTATATCTTTTTGCCTCATAAGATTAAAAGTTTGAAGTTTTGACCTAAACCCTTTTCCCCATGGGATATTGCTGTTATCCTATGGGCTAACAGTGTAGATCCCAGACTTCCGGCACATATGTGCTGTCAGATAAAGATCTACACTGTTTGTTTTTAGATTCATTAGGTTATTTCTGACAAAGAAGCGAATAGATTAAGAGTAAATTTAAAAGTGTAAAATCAGTTTTAAAAAAAAACAACAAAAAACAACAAAAAAACAATCCTGAGAATTCATTTCTTCTACTATTAAAGAAAATTATTACAGTTATCATTTCACTATACAAAGATATTATTTCTGGTTTGTAGTTTTGGTGTTTTATTGTTGAATGTGTTTTTTTCAGAGAAAGAAGATTTTTGTGTTGCCTTTTCGAAGAAGAGGCGATACATTAGGGATCACTTTGTCCATCTGCCCGTCCATTAGAACTTAAAGTTGGCTACAACTTTGCCATTTCTTAATACCGTCATTGTTTGAATATAAACCAAACCTTTTTTTCCAGAATTTGGCGGTAAAAAGTTGGGGGTGCGGCTAATGCATAGGTTTGGCTGCTTATACATTGCATTGAGCCATTTTCATCTGTTCCATCAGGTTTGGGGGCCAGTGCGGCTTATACAGGAGTGTGGCTTATATTTGAACGACAGTATTTCTTCATCGAAAATTCCGAATTAAATTGCTTCAGAACAGGGTTGTGAAGCCAAAATCTTAGTTTAGGTCAAGGTCACATTTTGTACTAAGATTCTTTCACAAAAACTTAATATAGGCTTTAACTTGGCCATTTCTTAATATTTATTCAACTAATTATCAGGGTTTTCTTTTCTGACAAAGTACCTGTGGGCGACACAGTGTTCAACTTGTTTTCAGAGAATCACAGAAGATTTTGTTTTCTAGATACTGAACACAGAGAGCTATTTTATTTGTCTTCATCATCAAAAATTTTGTTCTGTTTTTTTGCAGTATTTGAACGAGGTATGTCCAGAACTGTTACGGGTTTTTGATGCGTATTACTTATATCTGCTTCTAGGCTACTTTTAGCTCGACTTTCCTCAGTTTCTTAGACCTAACTGAGCTTGTGTTCAACCCTTTACTCCATAGATACACAATTATTGCGTGGCCAAACAGTGTAGATCCAGATCAGCCGGCAAATCTGTGCGGTCTGATCAGAATCTGCACTGTATGCATTTTAGTCCGAAATAACCTAATGAATCTAACAGCACACAGTGTAGAAGATGATTGGATGGAAGGGATATGTCAGCTGATCTAAATTTAAACTGTTTTGTTGGCCCTTGCAGTTAAACCTGTATGTATTGAGTAAAGGGTTTTACCTAACTAAGCTTGTATTTACAAAGCAGCTGGAGTTCATGGTACTTTCTCTAAGCTTGATTTCTTTTGTCCTGGTACCAAATAATGTGGTGGAAGTACTGGCTTGTGTTAATTACAACACAAAATCTGGTTCGATCTTTATTTTGACTCTTACCTAAAATGTAATATATATGGAAGTGAGGTTACCAAACTTTGTGAACGTTAACATACCAAATTATGTCTGCTGTAATGTTATGGACATTATTCCACAACAGTGTAGATCCAGATCAGTTTGCACATCCTGGATCAGTGCCCAAGGTTATAAAACTGAGCATGGAAACCAGTCTCAAATCTCAAGCATCTGATTGGCTGAAATGGCGACTGGTCGCCATTTCAGCCAATCAGATGCTTGAGATTTGAGACTGGTTTCCAAACTCAGCTTTATAACCTTCAACCCAGGATCAACACTGAATGCTTTTATATTAGTTAGGATATTTCTAAACAAGAAGTGACCATTGTAGATCCAGATTAGATGGTACTGATGTGCCAGCTGCTCAGGATCTACAATGGTTGCACATGAGAAAAAACATGTATATGGAATAAAGGGTTAAGTGAAAAACATGGAAACAAAATGCATAATGGTGAAGTATTGAGCCCAAGATCATAAAAGATTGGAAACCAGTCTGAAATTTCAAGCATCTGATTGGGTGAAATGGTGGCCAGTCTTCATTTCAGCCAATCAGATGCTTGAGATTTGAGACTGGTCTCCAAATTTAGTTTTATGATCTTGGGCACAGGTATTAATTAATTCATCTTGAAAGATCACCATTCTACTGCTTCAGAATACCGCTCGATAGAATTTATATTCCCTAGGATATTTAATGAAATTGTATTTAATCAAAGCATTGAAAGTACTGAGGGGTCGGCATACCTACTGTCAGGACTTTTGAAAATTAGAACTACTTTTTGGCTGTTCTAATGCATGCAGTTTGTTACTATTTTTAAACCAGTTGAGATTGTCAAGTCTGAAAACTGTTAACTGTGGGTCTGCCGACCCAAAAATTATACCTTAAAACTTCAGCTGTTTTATGAATACAGACTTAGCTGTTAAGTTACACAACTGAGAATGTTCTTATACATAGAGTTTGTGTTGAAGTTTTAAGAACATTCTTTGACCTAGACATAGTTAATTGAAATTTCAAATAATTGTGATGATTTTAAACTTTAGCCAGTTTCATACATCCAATGTTTAACTAGTTTTGTTAAGAAACCCTGGGATATTGGAATATGTTGCTGGGATGTCTGGCTGTTGGTCAGCAGGCACCAACATTTATTTTAAGTATTTTGTTTAAGTTCATTTTTTTACAGTAACCATTCAAGGTAGCACTTTGACACTTAACATGGTTGTCTTACATTACAATTTTAGCAATTATTTCCAGGACAAGTTTCATAACTATTGACTTTATTTTGTCAAAGTTTTGGCCCTTCTTCACTTAAAATTTCAAAAACCTGGTTTCATCCCATTATGGAATCTTCTTGTTGGCCAGTTTTTTTTTTACATTCATTTTTTAAATCAGTTGTTATAACAGATTTTATTCAACTGCAAATAACTGTAACTTAGATGGAAGGATAGCCTATCTGGAGATGTGGGCAGTATTGATGTTTGTATATCTGTGCAGTCTTTTTACTTAGATATTTAAAACTAGATTGACAATTTGAAGAGTAGACACAAACTGGACTTTGTAAACCCTGGAGTTTCACAACCAATAGACATCCAGTCACTTATAGATTATTTGCATCATGTAAATTATTTAAAGAAACCAATAACTTGCTGACATTGTCACTTGTGGAAACTTGACATGACACAATAATGTTCATTATCCGCTGACCTGATGTCACAGATATAAACTTGACACAATACAATAATTTTCACAATAAACTGACCTGATGTCACGTTGGAAACTTGACACAACACAATACTGTTCAAAATCCACTGACCTGTTACTGTTAGAAACTTGACACCACACAATAATGTTTACAACCCACTGACCTGATGTCACTGTTAGAAACTTGACACCACACAATAATTTTCACAATCCACTGACCTGCTTTCACTGTTAGAAACTTGACACCACACAATAATGTTCACAATCCACTGACCTGCTTTCACTGTTAGAAACTTGACACCACACAATAATGTTCACAATCCACTGACCTGCTTTCATTGTTAGAAACTTGACACCACACAATAATGTTCACAATCCACTGACCTGCTTTCACTGTTAGAAACTTGACACCACACAATAATGTTCACAATCCACTGACCTGCTTTCACTGTTGGAAACCTGACATCACACAATAATGATCAAAATCCACTGCCATACTGTCATTGTCAGATAATCACACCACACAATAATGTTCACAACCAACTAACCTGCTTACGCAGTTGGAAACTTGACACCACACGAAAATGTTCACAATCCACTGAAATGCTGACACTGTTGGAAACTTGAGACCACATAATAATAGTGTGTGGTTTTTTTGTTGATGCCAAATCATTTTGTTGGAAGAATTCTGAAATTAAACTGTTTCTGTAAAATTGATGTGACATGTGAGAAATATATTAACGCTCATGATCTAAGCTCAACCGCTCTATGTTTTCGCCATGGAGATGACTAACATCCAATGGGCCCAGTGTATCTCCAGATCAGCCTGCTTGCACATCAGTGCAGTCTGATCAGGATCTACACTGTTCGCTTTTAAGATTTACTAGGTTAAGTGTGAGCGTAATGTGAACAGTTTAAATGCAGATTAGACTTATCTGGATATTCTTACCAGACCATATTACACGTATGTCTCACTTAGCTAAGCACAATGTATTACAACACTTAGATTTGGGAAACATTTACTGAAATCCTGCAACTTGGTAGTGACAGCGGCAAATATGAATTGTAATGTGTAGGCGAAAATATCATTTTACTTTTTCAAGAAATGTAAAAAATGGCTGAGTTTGAAGTGATTGCAAAAGTTATGTGTTTTATGAGAGATATTTTATTTACTCTTTCCCACCTTTTTACGTGCACGAAAAAATATACAGCATGATGCAGGATTTTAGGATTCACAGTCCTTTGATTAGATATCTGGTACATAAATTCCCTGATTCCCCGAAGAAGTAACCTTCAGTTATATATCAGTACGTAAAGAACCATTCCTGTATATTAATCAGATTGAACCCGAAATCTGGAAGTGAGGTCCTGGCATTATATATATATATATATTTGTATATCTTAGAATATCAGAAATTCTTTACACATATAATTAAATGAGTTTTATTGCATGTGTGACCAGTGTAGATCCAGATCAGCCAGAAAATCCATCTGTGCAAGCTGATCTGAATCTACAATGTTCACTCAATCCATAAAGGCATAAATATGTGTAGGAAAATGTTATGTAAACTTTACATGTCTGATGTTAAAGGGAGATGTTCAGGGTCGAGCAGGTGTACTCGGTAAAATCGTAAACAGATCGATCTATGTAACACTTACGTGTACTTTTCACAAAACTCTAAATTTCAAACCCTCCAGGAGGAAGTTTTCGGTTAATTTTACCATTTTTCCGGACCTGAATACAAAAATACATTCTATATTTAGTGATCATGGGAATGTCACGCTTACTATTCGTGGTGGCCCAGGCATTTTGAAACAAATGGCGATAGTTGGCAAGGAACACCCAATGCGTATTTTGGTTGAAGTGATCACGTGACAATCCCAAAAACCACAGCGGCTTTACGCGGGAAATACAATAATAGCTAACCTATGCGCTTTGCATAGGATAGGAAACACCATTTATATATCTTTTTTATAAAATACTGGTTTGAAATATTTCGGGTGTAAGTCAATATTTGAGCTTCAAATAATGATATTTAACTGATTAATAACCCTTTTTCGCAAATCTGTTCCATTCATCAATCCGGCACATCTCCCTTTAAAACTAAAACCAATAATATACGATACTGACATTTTAGTTGCTCAGAATCAATGTGATATTGACAAATATAAGTTCACTTAGCTGTAGCTATCCAAGCTATAACTGGAGTATTTGAGAAAAAAAATCAAAAAAAATCACAACATACCTTTAATATTAATAATTAGGTAATGGCAATGGAATGTGTATGACCTTGTAAGGGTCGCAACACCATGATAATGCCCTGCTTTGATTGTTGATTTCTAGTCCTAGCAGAACATGTTGTTCCTAGTAGCTGTACTATGTAGCCAATTTATCCTAGTGGAATATGTTGCTCCTAGTAGCTGCACTGTGTAGCCAGTTAATCCTAGTGGTCAAGTTGCAACAAGTAGCTGAATATTGTAGATCGCTGCTTCATATATTTACTATTCCCGCATGAGAATATGTGTTAAACTTCATATGCCCATTTCAGATGCCAATACAGGACAAAATATCCTCCTTATGCCTGGTAAGTCTATAATTAGATATCACATGACTGCTTATCCTCCTTATGCCTGGTAAGTCTATAAATAGGTATCACATGACTGTTTTAATCTTTTTCCCCATTCCCCTGGTAATATAGGGTTTACTTCTTCATCTGGTAATTTTGTGCAATAAAAGCCTCTCAGTTTGAATTTTATAAGAATGCATATTTTGTGAATGCAATTTATTCCTCTCACTTGTGTATGCCTTATAGTATGTATGCAGAAAACTAACTGAATGTGTAACATGAGATAAAATTGACAGAACTCACTACATAGTCACCCTTTCCTCCACAGATACACATTTAATGCATGGACAAACAGCGTAGATCCAGATCAGCTGGTGCCATCAAATCAGGATTTACACTGTTTGGGCTTTTTTATTCATTAGATTATTTCTGACCAAAATGTGCGACCAGTGCAGATCCAAATCAGATGCCACAAATGTGCCAGCTGATCTGGATCTACATTGGTCACAGATGCATAAAAATGTGTATATATGGCATGAAGGGGTAACCTTCTTTTTGGCAAAGTTGTCATCATGTGACATTTTATCAGTCGATGGCTTAGCTAAATTATGGGAGAACTGGTACTATTAACATTGCAATGCTGGGGTGCATCCAGAGGGGGCTATAAAGGGTTGCTCGAACCCCCTTTTTTGGCAGCAGTATTTGATTTTCATGGAGTTTTTGGCCAGAAAATAGGAAATTATCATTTAACTACCATGACTGCCCCCAACTGAACCAATTGGATATCTTGCATCAGACCCTGCCTTGTTTACAGAATATTACTGAATTTCAGCATGTCGTTATTTGAACTGACATTTCATTCAGGGCATTTGTTAGCATGTTTAAATTTCTTCATTGCATTTAGTTGTGCTAATTATTGTGTATGCAGACACATAGCAGCTATGTTGTTCAGTGGCCATGGTTCCATTTCCATGAAACTTGGAAGAATTTTTCAGCATCAATAAAGCTACTCTTTGCAAGAAATATAACTCTTGATTGACATCGTTCAAAGGACATTAATCCATTACTCCATACATCACATATCGCCTTTTATCACATGTGAAAAGTGTAGATCCAGATCAGCTGGCACATCTATGCTGTCTGATCAGGATCTGCACCGTTTGCTTTTTCTGGTCAGATATAACCCAATAAACCAACTAGTGAACAGTGTAGATCTTGATCGGATTGTATGGATGTGCCAGCTGATCTGGATCTACACTGTTCGTCCAATCTTTAACTGTCTATATCTGAAGGAAAGGATTAACATGCTTCGAAACTAATTTTGAAACTTGGTGTAGTGTTGTCCTTGAATGTACAATACATCTTCACTGTCTGTAGAATTCCTTGCAACATTTTAACAGTTACTATGTCTCTCCCCCCCCCCCCCCCCCTCTCTGGGGGAGACACATTGTTTTTGCCTTGTCCGTCTGTCCGTCAGTCCGTCTGTCACACTTCGTTTCCGCTCAATAACTGGAGTACCATTTGACCCAAATCATTCAAACTTCATAGGGTGATAGCCCGTATTGAGTAGAAGAACCCTATTGATTTTGGGGTCAAAGGTCAAGGTCACAGGGGCCTGAAGTGTGAAAACTGTTTCGGCTCAATAACTCAAGTACCCTTTGCCCCCGAGCATTCAAACTTCATAGGGTGATAGCCCTTATTGAGTGAAGAACCCTATTGATTTTGGGGTCAGTTTGTCAAAGGTCAAGGTCACAGGGGCCCAAAGTGTGAAAACCGTTTCTGCTCAATAACTCAAGTACCCTTTGACCCAGAGCCTTCAAACTTCATAGGGTGATAGCCCTTATTGAGTAGAAAAAAAAACCTATTGATTTTGGGGTCAGTAGGTCAAAGGTCAAGGTCACAGGGGCCTGAAGAGTGAAAACTGTTTCCGCTCAATAACAGGAGTTCTATTACACCCAGAGCCATCAAACTTCATAAGGTGGATGTCCTTATTAAGAAGAGGACTCCTATTGATTTTGGGGTCAGTAGGTCAAAGGTCAAGGTCACTGGGGCCCAAAGAGTGAAAATGGTTTCTACTCAATAACTCGAGTACCATTTGACCCAGAGCATTCAAACTTCATAGGATGATAGCCCTTATTCAGTAGAAGAACCCTATTGAATAGGGGGTCAGTTTGTCAAAGGTCAAGGTCACAGGGGCCTGAAGAGTGAAAATCATTTCCGCTCAATAACAGGAGTTCTATTTCACCCAGAGCCTTCAAACTTCATACAGTGGATGTCCTTATTGAGTAGAGGACTCCTATTGATTTTGGGGTCAGTAGGTCAAAGGTCAAGGTCACAGGGGCCCCGAAGAGTGAAAACTGTTTCTGCTCAATAACTGGAGTACCGCTTGACCCAGAGCATTCAAACTAAATAGGGTTATAGCCCTTATTGAGTAGAAGAACCCTATTGATTTTGGGGTCAGTAGGTCAAATGAAGAGTGAAAACCATTTCCACTCAATAACAGGAGTTCTATTTCACCCAGAGCCTTCAAACTTCATACGATGGATGTCCTTATTGAGTAGAGGACTCATATTGATTTTGGGGTCAGTAGGTCAAAGGTCAAGGTCACAGGGTCCCGATGAGTGAAAATGGTTTCCTCTCACTAACTGGAGTTTTATTTTACCTAGAGCCTTCAAACTTCATACAATGGTTGCTGTTATAGACTTGAAGAGCCCTGTTGATTTTGGGGTATTTAGGCCAGAATTCAACATCACAGGGGCCCGTAGAGTTAATATATATATATATGTATGTGCATTTCATTATACCATAATAAATGACACAGGCTTCCGTTTCAAAGAGGTGATATCTCTTCCTTGGCCTTCCTTCAATGGGGCGCAGGGGGGACATGCGTTTTTCACAAAAACAGATTCTAGTTTCAGCTGGACTTAAATCTGAAACCTAATGTGATGAATAACTTTTTAAAATATTTGTACCAAATGAACTTTTCAGCAGCTACTGAATAAATAAAGGGCAACAACTCTGGATAAAGGGCAACAACTCTGGATTATTGAAATTCTAACTGCTCTTTTCAAGACTAAAACTAGAAACATTTCAAATTTAAATTTCAACATTCAAATTCTTAGCACTATATCAATATATCAAATATACTCAGTTATAACTTATAAGGTGATCCACTTATAAGACGGGTCCCATGCTTGTCTCTTTATTGGGCTATTTGTCTAGCAAAATTAATATTTTCAAAGCTCCGTCATTGCAAAACTTACAATAAGATTAACATGATATAAATGATTAAACAAACTGTGTTCATTTATACATTTAAAGCTAGAATGGTTTATTATGTATATATAACATAGTTGGAAATTTCAACTTTAAATCAACAAGAAACAAATGTCATAGAGGGGTCTGTCATCATTGGTTTTAAGACAACACGTGATCCAAGAGAGGAAGATATAAGTTGCTTACAGAGGACAATGTGTGTTGGTGCTGGTATGAACACAAGTGTTCCAAGAGAGGAGTTGTCAGTTGCTTACAGAGGACTGTGTGTTTGTGCTGGTATGAACGCAAGTGTTCGAAGAGAGAAAGTTGTCAGTTGCTTACAGAGGACTGTGAGTTGGTGCTGGTATGAACACAAGTGTTCCAAGTGAGAAAGTTGTCAGTTGATTACAGAGAACTGTGTGTTGGTGCTGGTATGAACACAAGTGTATCTAGAGATGAAGTTGTCAGTTGCTTACAGAGAACTGTGTGTTTATTACTGGTTTGAACACAACTGTTCAAAGACAGGAAGTTGTCAGTTGCTTACAGAGAACTGTGTGTTTATTACTGGTATGAACACAACTGTTCTATGAGAGGAAGTTGTCAGTTACTTACAGAGGACTGTGTGTTGGTACTGGTATGAACACAACTGTTCTATGAGAGAAAGTTGTCAGTTAATTACAGAGGACTGTGTGCTTGTACTGGTATGGACACAAGTGCTCCAAGAGAGGAAGTTGTCAGTTGCTTACAGAGGACTCTGTTGGTACTAGTATGAGCCTATGTGTTCCATGAGAGCAAGTTGTCAGTTGATTACAGAGCACTGTGTGTTGGTTCTGGTATGAACACGAAGTGTTCCAAGAGAGGAAGTTGTCGGTTCATTACAAAGGACTATGTGTTGATACTTGTATAAACACAAGTGTTCCAAAATAGAAAGTTGTCAGTTGATTAAAGAGGACTGTGTGATGGTTCTGCTTTGAACACCAGTGGTCCAAGAGAGGAAGTTGTCAGTTGCTTACAGAGGACTGTTTAAGGTACTAGTATAAATACTAGTGTTAAAAGATGGGTAGTTGTCAGTTGATTACAGAGGACTGTGTGTTGGTACTGGTTTGAACACAAGTGTTCCAAGCAAAGAAGTTGACAGTTGATTACAGAGGGCTGTGTGTTGGTACTTGTATGAACTTATGTGTTCCAAGACAGGAAGTTGTCAGTTGATTACCGAGGACTATGTGTTGATACTGGTATGAATGCAAGTGTTCCAAAAGAGAAAGTTGTCAGTTGATAACAGAGGACTGAGTGTTGGTACTGGTATGAAAAAGAGTGTTCCAATAGAAGGAAGTTGACAGTTAATTACAGAGAACTGTGGGTTGGTACTGGTATGAACACTGGTGTTTCAAGCCAAGAAGTTTTCAGTTGCTTCTAGATAACTGTGTGTTGGTACTAGTATAAATACAAGTGTTCAAAGATAGGAAGTTGTCAGTTGATTACAGAGGACTGTGTTTTGATACTGGTATGAACACATATGTTTTAAGAGAGGAAGTTGTCAGTTTCTTAAAGAAAACAAGTATTCCAAGAGAGGAAGTTGTCAGCTGATAACAGTGGACTGTGAGTTGGTACTGGTGTGAACACAAGGGCTCCAAGAGAGGAAGTTGTCAGTTTCTTAAAGATAACAAGTATTCCAAGAGAGGAAGTTGTCAGTTGATAACAGTGGACTGTGAGTTGGTACTGGTGTAAACACAAGGACTCCAAGAGAGGAAAATGTCAGTTTCTTAAAGAAAACAAGTATTCCAAGAGAGGAAGTTGTCAGTTGATAACAGAGGACTGTGTGTTAGTACTGGTATGAACACAAGTGTTCAAAGAGAGAAAGTTATCAGTTGCTTACAGAGGACTCTGTTGGTGCTAGTATGAACACAAGTTTTCCAAGTGAGAAAGTTGTCAGTTGGTAACAGAGGACTCTGTGTTTATGGTACTGGTATGAACATGAGTGTAGCAAGAGAGGAAGTTATCAGTTGATAACAGAGGAATCCGAGTTGGACTGATATGACAATACTTTTATTTTTTACTCTGCATCTTGTGTACGTTTTCAGAAGGATTTTCAAATAATTAGTTATAATTTGGCAATCCGCAAACTTGAGTTCTCTGTGCATACTGAAAAAGTGAAATTTTTAAGATTATTTATATTTTTCTTACTTTTAAGTGCCAATGAAACCCTTTACTTTGTGGAATTTTGCTGTTATCTCATGGACAGTGTAGATAAGACCAGCTGGCACACCTGTGCTGTCTGATCAGGGTTAAATAGAGTAAATCCAGAACAGATGTTCACACCAACTGATCTGGATCTAGGATGGTTGCTTTTTTGGTCAGAAATAACCTAATGAATCAAAAGCTAACAGTCAGTGCAGATCCTGATCAGTGCCCAAGGTTATAAAACTGAGCATGGAAACCCGTCTCAAATCTCAAACATCTGATTGGCTGAAATGGCGACCAGTCGCCATTTCAGCCAATCAGATGCTTGAGATTTGAGACTGGTTTCCAATCTCAGCTTTATAACCTTCAGACCAGACAGCATTGATTTGCTGGCTGAACTAGATCTACACTGTTTGCCCATGAGCTAAAAGCCACACCCCATGGAGTAAAGGGTTAAGAGTCCTGAAAATGCTGTCTGCACAATATTGCCCTATGAAATTAATGCTTGAAAAGCAATTTGCCAGTGGATTATGTTTGAGCTTTATCTCTGCAAACTGGATTATGCTTACGCACAATTTCTGCTTTATTTATTTTTTCTGTTATATTCATACCTTTGGTAAATACTGATACCGGTAATAACGCTTTTCTCCATAAATATTGGTTTTATCTCATGGGTCTAGCATAGATCCAGATCAGTTGGCACATCCATGCCATCTGATTAGGATCTACACTGGTTGCTTCCTGGTCAGTAACCTTGTTGAATATAAAATGGAACAATATAGATCCTGATTTGATCACACAGATGTGCTGGCTGATCTGGATCTACACTATTTGCCCATGGGTGAATGGTTTAAAGGATGATCCACATTAAATTAGAATGAAACTTGCAAAATATATGGACAAAAGCGCAGATGAAAGTTTACCAGGGCTGAAGGTTATAAAACTGAGTTTGGAAACCAGTCTCAAATCTCCGGCATCTGATTGGCTGAAATGGTGACTGGTTTAAAAAAAAAAAAGGTTGGACTATATCTTCAAATTGGTATATTTAACTTTAATCAGTAAGACATATTCTGTGGGTAAAAAACATAAAAGAAAGTCATGTTGAACAGTCCATTTTAACGTTTTGTTGATTGGGTTACCTGCAAAGCTTACCTGCGAACGCATCTTTTCTGCTAAAAAGTTAGTGCTTTAACCCTTTCTTCCAAGGACACGTGTTTATTGCGTGGGTGAACAGTGAAGATCCAGATCAGCCGGCACATCTGTGCCATCTGATCAGGATCTGCACTGTTCGCTTTTCATTTGTTGGATCATTTCTGACTAAAATGCGACCATTGCAGATCCTGATCAGATGGCATGGATGTGCTGGCTGATCTGGATCTACACTGGTCGCACATGTGTAAAAATGCGTATTTATGGAGGAAAGGGTTATTAAATGATTATAGCATGTTTATGTATGTAGTTAAAAAATGGGATAATTATTGCTGTGTTCAGAAATACAGGTGGCTGTGGTGGACAGGCGGCTGCTGGGTAGAGGGAGTCGTAGCAGTAATGCCTTTAACGAGCATGAAAATGATGGGGCCCCGATCACATTCCTTAACTGTTTACTCAATAGAATATGGCTCAATATCATGGGTGACCAGTGTAGATCCAGATCAGCCTGCACATCCGTGCCATCTGATCAATATACACACTGTTTATTTTCAGATTCATAAGGTTAAATCTGACTAACAAGCGAACGCTGTAGATCTAGATCAGACAGTACATGTGCCAGCTTGATCTGGGTCTACACTGTTTGTCCATGAGATTAAAGTCATTGCTATTGAGTAAAGGGTTAATTAGATGCAAAGGTTATAAAACTGAGCATGGAAACCAGTCTCAAATCTCAAGCATCTGTTTGGCTGAAATGGCGACCAGTCGCCATTTCAGCCAATCAGATGCTTGAGATTTGAGACTGGTTTCCAATCTCAGCTTTATAACCTTTAGGCCAGATGTAATTAATTCATAGTAACATTTTCAGATGTATGATGCATTTTTTTTTTACAGTTCGATACTTAATTTGCTTAAACCAGTTTATTAAAAAGATTAATATGATGTTGAATTATTTTGTAACAATAGTCACATAAATTCCTGAAAAATAGTTTATTAATTACACTTTTATTATCAATCAGGAAAATGAAACAGATTATAAATAAAATTAGAGAAGTTTCAATGTAACTTTTATAAATATTTTACCTGTATCATTATATAGCATAATGCTAGATTTATATCTTTTGACATAACATCAGTTGTTAAGTTTGTAAAGGAGCCAAGCCTAATGGGCATATATGGCATTCTTAAGTTCGTTGAAAACATTGTGTATTTGCAGGGGCATATCCAGAGGGGGTTTGGTGGGGTTATTTAAATCACCATTTTGGGCAGCAATATTTTAATTTTCATGTGAATTTTGACTAGAAAGTTAGCAGTTACCTATCTTTTAAGACTGCCTCAAACAAACCTCCTTGTGATTTCATAATTTAATTTAATAATTTGTAATTATATCCCTGCTTTGAAGAGAGGGTATACTGTTTTACCCTTGTTATTTGTTAATTGTTCTTGTCCGTAACAAAATTTTGGCTGAAGTTTTCTAAACAACTATAACATGCAGCAGTCTGATATTTTGCATATTGCTTTATCTTATAGTCCCATATGGTGTAAAGCGATTTTTTGCTCCTTGCTCATCTACTTCCTGTTTACCGACTATTTTTAGATTTTGTTACTATGCAGATGTGCTAAACAATCCAAAGGGCATCTTTATCACTCTATAGGTGCATTACGTAAACCAAAGGGCATCTTTATTGAAAAATGCAAATTACATTTTGAAAGTCATATATCTCACAGCGGGGGTAACACCAGGGAGCATTAGCTCACAGATTTAATTGTTTAAAAAAACAAATTAACTTTAAATTATAGTGTGTTTTACAAATTTCTCTTTTTTACAGACGAGAAGATGGATGTTGATGATTCGGCAAAATGTCATCTAACGTTAGAATTCTTCGAAATGTGTGCCCAGCTGATAACCACGTTGGCACGTTAGAAGATCAGCAAGGCTAAAAATAGATTCCTACAGTGGTAAATTCATAACATGAACGTCAGGCAACTTCCTGAATTGTATCAGACCTGTTTCCAAGATCACATAACCAGTCTTGAACTCTAGCTTTTGATTGGTCAATTTGTAGACTGGACTCAGTTTTAACCAATCAAATCTTGGCCCAAGATCATAAAACCAGTCTTGAAACATTAGCTTTTGATTGGTCAATTTGAAGACTGAAATTGATTTTAACCAATCAGATGTTGAGATTTTAGACTGGTTTACAGTCTTAGCTTTATAATTTTAGACTCTGATGATAGCACTGTTGCTTACAAGGGTCATAATTTGTTTGTCACTCTGGCTTGTTAGAGGCTTGCCACTCTGACTTGCCAGGGGCTTGTTAAATACTGCTCATTATTATTGTGTAAAATCTTGCTAAACCCTTTACTACATATACCGTATATTCCCTATTAAACGCCCCAGGGGCGTTACATTTTGCAAAGGGGGGGCGTTTAATAGAGACCAACTATTGACAAAATGTAGTTTTCAATAATTGTGTTATTTTTTAATAAATAACCGTAGGAAACAATTTTGTCATTTTCCTATAACTTATTTTTAAAAAACTTAACCTGAAATGAAAATTTTCACATCGAAATGATGAAATGTATTCATTTGGATTACTGCTGAGAGATTAAAGATTGTCATGTCATTGTAAGTCACTCGTTTACTTTTGAAAAAAGACTGGGGGGGGGGGGGGGCGTTTATTAGGGGAGGGGCGTTTAATAGGGAATATACGGTATACACCTTTATTGCATGTGCAAACAGTTTAGATCCAGATCAGCTGGCACATATGTGCTATTTGATGAGGATGTGCACTGTTTGCTTTTAGATTTATTTGGTTATTTCTGACCAAGATGCTGCCAGTGCAGATCCAGATCAGACTGCTCAAATGTGCCTGATGATCTGGATCTACACTGGTTGCACAATCATGGGTTAAAATAGGTATATATAGAGTAAAAGATTAAATAGCTTATCTTCACTGTATTATTGTAAAGGCTTGCTTTGTAGTCAGTGTTTCCAAAATTTTCGGCAGGTCAGTCATTTTTAAAATTTCTGGATAAAATGTCCCAATGAAATTTAAAAAAAAAGGTAAAAAAATCGGTCGTAAAATTTGGCCCAAAAATTGACAGTGCAATCTGATTAGGATCTACACTGTTCGCTTCTTGATCAGAAATAGCCTAATGAATGCAAAAGCAAATAGTGTAGATCCTGATCAGATGGCACGAATATACCTGATCAGTGCCACAAATATTCCGGCTGATCAGGATCCACAGTGTAAGCTAATGGGTAACATCCTTATCCTATGATGTGAACAATTATTTCTACAACATTTTTTTTGTTCAGCATTTATACCTGTTGATAAATATGTTTTTCAGTGCTCTGTTTGCATGATGATTTATGTTATCCTGAATAAAAGTTGTTTAATATTTAGATTATTGAATATACTGTAAAGTCTGTAATATTAATTATGCATGTATGATGATATATAGTTTCAGACACATATTATGGAGATTTTATTTCAGTGAACAATGCGGCCATGCCATGTGGTTTGTGACGTCATTTTTTTGGTATTACTTGTGTCTGTGATTGAAGGCAATAATTGAAATTAAATGATAAAAATTTATCCATATTTGCCCCAAATCACAGACAAAAGTAGACAGAAGGCGACAAATGTATTTACATCCGTGGGTAGTGTTAAAATTTTCCGATAGAATGCGCTTAATTTTCCGAACGGTGAACTAATTAAACACTTACAGAGCTTCGAAAATTTGAATCAATGTTTTTTTTTTCTTGCCTTGATACCGAAAAATAATGTCACAAACCATATGGTGTGGCCACCCTTGCAAAAAGATAATTAATACTGTAGAATCTCGAAAATAAGCGTATACGCTTACTTTTGATTTTGTGACGCTTTTATGCGCATATATTTGAATATGCGCTTGTATTTAGGCCGCCGAATATACGCTTATATTTGATATGCGCTTATATTTAAGCCGCTGAATATGCGCTTATATTTGATATGCGCTTATAGCTTAGATTGGCTGAATATACGCTTACTTTTGAAACAAAATAACACTAAAATAAACGCACGCACCAAAGATAATCAAAACACTTTATCGTCTTTGAAGAGGAAAGACGTGTTTGAAAATGCATGTTTACCGGTATTTACAAATTTACTCTTTGCAAGTTTTATACTGATTTTGACATTCTTTGTAAAATTGTATAATTTCCTTTTTTCTCTGCTGTAAGATTTCCGAGTTTTTTAAAGATATATTTGTAGTTTCATCCATTTTTATTTAATACACAAAACTGCCTATGCACAAAATTATTGATACTTCAAGTCACGTAAATATTACCAAACAAACATTGAAAACTATAATACTTTAATTTATTGTACTCGAACAAAAGAATAAATGGTTCACTTTAGCAATAGCAATGCGAGTTGTTCACACCTTTATGGCTAATATCGTTTATTGATCATTGTAAACGATACAGGTATTCTGTAATTATCTTTAAAAGTCAATTTAGCTCCCAGCTTAATGAAACTTAAACCACTGAGCAAGTAAGTGATGCATATATGCGCCTATATTTGGGGTATATTTTAACTGTAAGGGACGGGTGTGCGCTTATTTTCGGAATAGATTTTACCTTAAGGGACGGGTATGCGCTTAGTTTCGGGTATTAGTTTTCTGTAAGACACATATGCGCTTATATTCGGTATGCGCTTACTTTCGAATATGCGCTTATTTTCGAGATTCTACAGTATTCAGTATAAACTATCGGGTGAAAACGAAAAGGTTCTAAATAATATGAAAGAAAGAAGCAGAAAGAACCAGTTTCGATTTTGCCCCTCAAAATACTGAATTGTATGGTTATTTTATGCCTCTCTTAGGAATCTATTAACCCTTTCCTCCTTATATACACATTTTTACGCATGTGCGACCAGTGTAAAACCAGATCAACCGGCACATCGGGGCCGTCTGATCAGGATCTGCACAGGTTACATTTTGGTCAGAAAAAGCCTAACAAATCAAACAGCAAACAGTTTAGATTCTGATCAGATGGCACACATACCGGCTGATCTGGATCTAAACTGTTTGCCCATGCAATAAAGGTGTATCTATGGAGGAAAGAGTTATACATTTGTATAATGGAAATGTTATTAAAGGTGTTATATAAATATTAAATAAGATATTCAATAGTTTCTTCACACAAATTGAAAATATACTGTTAGTGTTCCAAAAGAATATAATGGAAAAGGTCCATAATTAGTATTAATTAGTCACATTTACCTAGGCTGTCATTCCCAATCCCCCTACCACCCCCCCCCCCCCCCCCCCCCCCCCCACACACACACACACTCAGACACACGCGCACACACACACAATCATCCACCGACCTAGAAACATCACATTCTTGGTAATGGGTTATTCTTCAGTGATAATGATGTTTATCTTTTCACAGTTCAGCTTTTATGTTAAATATTTTGCAAGACAGAAAAGAAGAAACTACCAGAGTGTTTTACGTGTTTTGATTAAAATGGACTTATTGTTAACATAATAACCAAAACACTCCTTCGATTATCTACTATGTAAATATGTATATACATGTACAAGATGAAGTGTTTGGGAAATTATTGAATGAATGTTCATGTGTTGTTACAGATGTGTGATACAATGACTACAGAACATTGGACAATTAAATCATATTAATTTGGACTCAAGAGTTTGTTTTCTTTAAGAGTTTGTTTATCGCCATTATTATGATTTTTTTAAGAGTTTGTTTTCTTTTGCCAAATGATACGGTAAATTTATTTTTAAAAGCCTTTCTCCACATATATGTATTTATGTCATTGTTGAACAGTGTGATCCAGATCAGGGTTGAAGGTTATAAAGCTGAGTTTGGAAACCAGTCTCAAATCTCAAGCATCTGATTGGCTGAAATGGCGACTGGTCGCCATTTCAGCCAATCAGATGCTTGAGATTTGAGACTGGTTTCCATGCTCAGTTTTATAACCTTGAGCACTGATTGAAAAGGATCTACACTGTTCGCTTTTTGATTTATTATATTACTTGTTACCAAAATGTGACTAGTGCAGATCCAGATCAGACAGCACAGATGTGCTGGCTTATACCTAGATCTACACTGGTGGCACATGAGTAGAAACATGTATACTGAACAAAAATGAAAACCTACCAGTTTGTTTAATTCAAAGCTTTTGTTCAGTGATGATTTATTTTATCTTTCATTTAATGTATGGTACTTGCACATATCTGGGCATTCGATAAAGTGGGAAGATAATGGTATGTTTTCACAGGGATCAAGTTTATCTCCTCTTTCAGAAATAATAGTGAGATCGGTGATTTTTAACATAAAAGTTTGAAACGGATTATTTGACTGTCAAATTAAGCAGTTTATGATATGAAAATTAGGAAAAACACTATCATCACCACTGATGCAAAGAAAAAAGATAGAGTTCCTTAAGTATCCGTTTTGTGAAAATTACCTCCCTTTTAATTAAAAAATGAACAAAATCCAATGCTTAATTTTCCACAGCCAGGTATATTTTTTATGCCCCCGCCATGAAATGGCGACGGGCATTAAGAGTTGCTCCTGTCCGTCCGTCCTTCCGTCCGTCCGTCCGTCCGTCCGTCCGAAATTCTCGTGAACGCAACTCCTCCTAAACTACTGGTGGGAATTTCATGAAACTTTACCACAATGCTTGGCTTGATATGTAGTTGTGCATGAAGGTGGGGTTTCGCTCTTACGTGTTCCGTTCAGAAGTTATGGCCCTTTGATACTTCCATTTACATTAGTTTTAACAGGAATATATCTTGTGAACGCAACTCCTCCTAAACTACTGGTGGGAATTTAATAAAACTTTACCACAATGCTTGGCCTGATATGTAGTTGTGCATGAAGGTGGGGTTTCGCTCTTACGTGTTCCGTTCAGAAGTTATGGCCCTTTGATACTTCCATTTACATTAGTTTTAATAGGAATATATCTTGTGAACGCAACTTCTCCTTAACTACTGGTGGGAATTTAATGAAACTTTACCACAATGCTTGGCTTGATATGTAGTTGTGCATGAAGGTGGGGTTTCGCTCTTACATGTTCTGTTCAGAAGTTATGGCCCTTTGATACTTCCATTTACATTAGTTTTAATAGGAATATATCTCGTGAACGCAACTCCTCCTAAACTACTGGTGGGAATTTAATAAAACTTTACCACAATGCTTGGCCTGATATGTTGTTGTGCATAAAGGCGGGGTTTTGCTCTTACATGTTCTGTTCAAAAGTTATGGCCCTTTGATAATTTCATTTACATTAGTTTTATTCTTATATTTTGTGTTAAGCAAAATATGCATTTTGCCCATAACTTTAAAACTACTTGAGATATTGCCTTGAAACTTGAAATATATTTTCACCATCAAAATCTACATCATAACCAACAAGATCCATAACCCTGCTTCCAATATTTTTTCAAATTATGCCCCTTTTTCACTTACATTTTGTGTTAAAAAAAATATACACTTGGCCCTTAACTTTCTTATGAAAGGAGGGATTTCAAAATAACTTGGCACAATGTTCATCATGACAAGGTGGTGTGTCGCATACAACACCCATGCCTGTAGGTCCAAGGTCAAGGTCACTGTTACTAAAAATAGAAATTTCTTGCAAAATTGTGTCGGCTCTGTAACTTTGTTATTTGTCATTGGATTTTTAAATAACTTGGTTTAATCGATCACCATATTAAGACTGTGTGTCACATACATTCCCAAGCCTGTAGGTCCAAGGTCAAGGTCACTGTTCCTAAAAATAGAATTTTTTTCTCCAGGCTGTAACTTTGTTATGTATGGAGGGATTTCAAAATAACTTGGCACAAATGTTCACCATGACAAGGCGGTGTGTCCGCACAATACCCATGCCTGTAGATCCAAGGTCAAGGTCACTGTTACTGAAAATAGAATTTTCTTGTAATAGGAATATAATTATCTCGTGAACACAACTTGTTCTACACTACTGCTGGGAGCTTTATGAAAAACCTATAGCGGGGGCATCCGTGTCCTTTGGACACATTTCTAGTTTCTTGATTCTTTTTTTAAACTGATAGATACTAAACCGAAAACTACCAAGATTGGTGATCAAATTCCACCAGATATTTGCATCCACTATCATCATGAATATTATAGGAGTTTGCCATGTTATTTTTGTCAAGTTTTCATTTTGGCTCGGTATACACTCAACCAAAGTTCTAATTGGTCATCAATTGTATATGTTTACAGTGTATGCGAGTTTCGTTTCTTCCCTACGTCATGAGAGGTTGTGGAAAGAACAGTTTTGTCTTGAAATCAATTATCTAATGTCTTTTTAATCTTTATTGATTGTTTTCTTCAATGAATCCAATACCATTTACTTACACCGCAGGGTCAAAATTAGAACAGTCTTTAACTTAAAGGGAGGTAATTTAAAAATTGGATACTTTGAAAGGGATTTATTTAAACAAATGTGCTGTTGATTAATAAGATTTTATGTTTTTCCTACTAATAAGGGGTCTTATTAAAACAAAACAAGAAATTAAGAGCAAATTTCTACTTGCTTGACCTTTTTATGCAAGAAATGCATTTTTAGCAAAATTAAGGATAACTCTCGTCAAACTTTTCCGAAGTCAGTTATTACAAGATTAAAACTTAAGTTGAAGACTGTTATTGGCATGTGATCATAAATAAAGAGTGAATTCAATGTCTTTCTAATAAAAAGATACGGACAAAAAGTGACCAATTAGAACTTTGGTTAAGTGTATATATGGAGTAAAGGGTTAAGCCTATAAGCGTGCCATAACTACCCGTTTAGATCCAGATCATCCTGCACACATCTACACTGTCTGATCAAGGTCTGCAATATTCACTTTTCATTTAATAAATTAAGATAAACAAATTCTGTTTATACACCCCTATTGACATGCTCAAACTCCCTTTTGGGGCAGCAATATTTTAATGGGAATTTTTACTAGAATGTTGGAAATTACCATGTAACTACCTTGACTACCCCAATGGAACCCCTTTTCTGGAAAGCTTGTCAAATTTATAGGTCGAAGAAGTCATTTCAACTAAGCAGGTACTTAAAAATTGACCCTTTTGACATTATCTGGTGGAATTTAATATTTTTTCCGTCAACAATTTGCTTTAAACGACATCTCTGAAACCACTCGATGGATTTCAACCAAATTTGTCATGAAGTATCCTGGCACTGATGTCTACAAAAGTTGTTAAAATCATGACCAATGGGTCAACCGCTCACCAGCCACTCAAAAGTCTTCTCAAAAACCATAAATTCGGCCCGACGCAACCTGGCATTGTTCAACTTATGACCCAAAGGTCAACCATTATCAAGCCACGCGGCTAATAAGCAAAATTTAAAAATTTGATTTAAACATCTTCACCTCTGAAATCACAGGACGAGTTTTAACCAAATTTGTCCTGAAGCATACTGGCACTGATGTCTCAAAGGTTGTTCAAATAATGACCATAGGCTGACCCAGTTGCCAGCCACAACAAAATCTAAAAAAAATAAACAACAACTCAAAAACCACTGGATATATTTTAACAGAACTTAGCCTTAAGCATCCTGGCATTGACCTCTTCAAAAGTTAATCAAACAATTGATTCTATGATGAACTATTGCCAAGCAACAGGACTTATAAGCCAAATCTTAGCTTAAACAATATCGCATCGGAAACCATTGGATTAAGCAAATTTGGCCCGAACTGACCTCTGCAAAAGTTGTTCAAATCATGATCAGAGGGTCAACTGTTCTCCAGCCATACGGCTTATAAGCAAATGTTTTTAAAAATCTTAAAAAAAACAACACATGGATAGATTTTAACCCAACTGGCCTGAAGCGTCCTGGTATTGACTTCTTCAAAACCTATTTAAATGACCCTGGAAAGAATTGTTCCCCAGCCACAGGGCTTATAAGCAAAACCTTATAATTTCTTGTGGAAAAAAAACAATAAGTAGATTTTTACTAAATTTGGCCATAGCATACTATACTTTATACAATACCGTACCGCACCGCACCGTGCTACATCGCACAACACCACTTTACTATATTATACCTTCAATGTGTTTTGTTCTACCTTTCATTTCATGTATTTAAGAATAAGTGAGCGATTTACTACTGGGCCATTTAGCCCCGTTGTTTAAATAAAATACGGACACGAGTGACGAATTATAAAATAGTTACAAATTTTAGTGAATCAACTGAACACAAGAATACGATATTGTGGTGATCGTCACTCAGCAGGTCTAAAACAAAGAAAACATTGAAATAGATTAAATGCGGTTTGGTATAATACTGAACCCAAGATCGAACAAACGCCTGCACGACTAGCAGCTAAGACTAAGTTTGAAATAACGAGAAAACGCCGGCAAAGCCACTCTCTTACACTCTTGGCTCATTACATTGAGTGTAAGGAACGGCAACTCTGCGAAAGAGATTGCGGCAAAGCATGAACAAATCGCTCATTGGTAAACTTTTTACGACTTTTGCATGGAGACATCCGGATTTTTTACGCAAAATCCCGTAAATTGTGTCTTTTCTTACTTTATTTTTTCGCGTGGCAAAATTTTCGTTATTTTGTCTATTTTGCGGAGATTTAACGAACAAACAACAATAAGAACGAAACATCAAAATTAAGTGCAAGCATACTCGTTATTGCTCGGCCTTCAGTCGTGTGTTTATTTTCTGTATATAAAATAACATTTTTCCTCTCTTCTTGGGTCAGTAGACACAGAGTTTACAGTTTTCTGACTCTTGAAGTCTCAGCTGGTCTAAAGATAGTAACAAACTCCATGCCTAAGAAAGGCCCGGAAAAGTAGTTCTAAATTCGATAAGTCCTAAAAGTAGGAATGCCGAACCCTCAGTACTTTCAATGCTTCAATTTAATCTTTGTTCGTTTAAATGTAACAAGTATGAAAATAGCTGTGTAAATAAACATTTATTTAAACATCTCTTAACAGGTCTGAATATTTTACCGACGGGTGTATCTGTTATATACATTTTAGAATTGTTTGTTGAACCCGATAAAAAATATGACCCTTTATGTATAAAAATACATGGCCGTATCAAAATTTCCTCAGAAGTGGATTCTTTGAGAACAGTATGAGGGTAGTTAACGTGATAATTTCTCACTTTTTGGCCCAACTCCCCATGAAATCTAAATATTGCTGCCCTAAAACAAGGAGGTTCGAGAAACTCCACTTAAGCCCTCTGTATCCGCCCCTGAAACAAACAACAAAAAAAACATTCTTTTTTTCTGAAAATTGCACATTTGAAGGTGCTCAGATTTAAATGTTATCTCTAATATAATACTAAATGTTTTCAATCAGGATGATAAATCATTGAGTATTTTCCTTCCTGAATCACTTTCAAGATTTAAGTATTTTGAATTTGAACTTTACATTGTGTGATTTTTGGACGGATTATTTTCTTTCGATCAGACAGACAGGTAACTGCCTCTAACTACCTCTTACTTCGGATATTTATTGCTTCTGATTCGTGTCCAAAGAAACGTTATGCTTTTGTTTGATTCTCGTAAAGCCCTGTATTAAAACTTAAACAATTGTTTTAGTGAAGACAAATAAAATAAAAATTCAAACCAATCAAACTTTATTTGACAAGAAATTATTTTAGTAAATTTGATCAAAACATAGGAATAAAACTTATAATGCCGATCATATATATGTATTGCTGGGTTTTCTGCATGACGCTTTTCGAGGTATACCTATTTCATTTTATATGATTATCTACTGTCAATCCATTTCGCGCGAGTTTGTTGAATTTCGCGCTAGTGCAAATGCGCGAATTTACCTCTCTACACCCGGGGGTCGTTTGATTAAGGCGCACTTGATTGGTGTCCCGAATCAGTCTTAGGTATACCGCGGGACACCGATCTACGCTCATTTCAGTCCGGCTACTTGCGTGCGCATGTACTTCCGGTAATGTCGGGACATAGTGCGTCTACTTATGTCCTAACAATAGCATTGCGCGAATTTATGCCTGTTCGAATATAATATTTGTGGCTTCTGCGCGAAAATCGTCCATGAAAAATTAAAGCACCAGCCCTAAACTGAAGTAAGAAATATATATTAAAATTTAATTAGCCCGAACTAATGCTTCAAATTTCTGCCTATAGTTCCAAATACATGTAACATTTCATATAAGAGCGGGTTAAATTAAAGTAATGCCGCATTAAATGATACCATCATAGTCAATAAATAAATCGTTCAATGCTATGTGTATATTTTTTAATTTACATTTTAATTGTTTTTAGCAACTTGGGAAAATATGGAGTTTAACTGCATAATATGCTGGGGAATGTTTGTTTTCTGGTATGTTATGCCAGTTCTACAGTTCACGGGACTAACAGGAAAGCACTGGCTCTCCAGCACGGCGTGCTCAGTGGTAGCTCATAAACCAGCGTGTTGCCACAACCCGTACTCTCAGGATCTCAGGTCCGAATGTAACGATGGTTTCCAGTTAAAGGGTATGACACAGTTTCATTTCTAATTGATTTAGACAGTGACATTGAAGTTGAACACAAAATGCCAGATCTTGCGCTCACTAACATTTAATTATTTGGAAAAATACATAAGTGTTATTGACAACATACTCACTCGGACAAAAAAAAAACAACAACAGAAATTAAAAGGGATATTAAAAAGTATGAAATGAAAACAAACACTGTTATGTTTGAAAAGTTGGCTTGATTTAACATGTGACCCGTGACACCATTACTGTTTGTGCACTAGAATAAATATTAAATTACGAAACTTTTTTTCATATGATAATAATTAACTTGAATTTCATTATAAATGTGAGTGTCCTTATTTCTTTGAATTTTAGTGAAATAATTACACAAAAATGAATTGTGCACATAAATGAATGACGACACTGGTCACATTAAAATGACCTCCAGACTTTACTGGGATCAATACCGACAATCTCAGTAACTAATGGACCGATTTTAAAAATATTTTCAGTCGATCTATGCTCATTTTTAAAATGCCTTTGCGATAAGATATTACTCATTACAGATGTTACTCCAGAAAACCTCTTAAATCTACGATCAGTGCCCAAGGTTATAAAGCTGAGCATGGAAACCAGTCTCAAATCTCAAGCATCTGATTGGCTGAAATGGCGACTGGTCGCCATTTCAGCCAATCAGATGCTTGAGATTTGAGACTGGTTTCCATGCTCAGCTTTATAACCTTGGGCACTGATCATGATGATTAGGCGGTATACGCCTTGAATATTGCTATGTAACATTTGTGTTCTATTTTATCAAAATATTCACCTTATCTTTACATTTTAAGACTTGGATGGCAAGGTAGCTATCATTCAGCTGGTTTCCGGAATCTTGTCGCTGGTACCCGTAACACTGATCAGTGTCGATTCTTGCCGGAGAAGTCTGTGTCACGGAACATGTAATTCCGTTAACCTTGACATGATGTCAAACATTTTATCGGTTGTGACTGGAGTCAGTTTCTTGCTATTTCCGGTTTCAGGTTAGTGTTCTTTTTTTGTTCTTTAATGTGTTAATGTGTTCGGGACTGAATCGTTTCAGTATAGCACTACTGAACTGATGTTTTATTCTAAAATATTATATTTAAAATGAAAAAAAAGTCTTAATACAAATACGGTTTTAGTTTATTTAATTGTTTTTGTTCATGTGCGTGCGTGTGTGCGAGTTGGTTGTGATCAATGAATGTTTTGATATACTTGCTTAAGTTCTCTGCCAGTAAGGGATTTCTACATAATCTATGAAGATACTAATTTTATTGATCATCAAAAACTAGTGTTGACCAGAACTTCTTGTGAAGTTGACTTTAGTTATTGTGGCCATATTGGTATGAGTAACCATGGCTATCGATTGTTTTTATCGTGATTTTTTGGCTCATTAGAAGTAATCTCCATGTTTTCACTTTAATAATACATTGAATGGAAAGAAAAAAAAACTTGAAATGGAAAATATCAGCCACCATTATATCGCGAATAAAAATCATACAGCCTTCACTTATCTTAACAGGAAGTGCAGTTGATTTTATGTCTTTAATCAAACTTTGAACGTTATTATCTTCCTTAGTCCATGACAGTGGTCTCCATTAATTCTACTTCCTGTTTTTATTCGTTCAATTTCAGGTGTTCTCAGTATAGTGGGCTGCCTGTTATTAATAAAGAATTACTCGGAGTTTGCCGTGTCCTTCTATCTCTGCTTTACAGCTGGAATAATCTGGCTGATGTACACCGTAACTGTCTTAATCCGTTGCCTATTGGCACACAGAAAGAATAAACGAGATGAGACGCTGTTGCCAGAGAACAAATCTCGGACGTCGCATTTCTTGAATATCTGGATAAATGGATTCTATTTCCAAGATTATTAATACATGGAATACAGATTAGAACTTCGACAGACGAATATATTCCCTCCCTGGTTATATAAACTTTGTTTTCTCAACGGAAAAGAAAACGTGTCCAAGTAAAAGGGTAACAATACTGATTAAGATGTGGTCAGTGTCCAAGGTTATAAAGCTGAGCATGGAAACCAGTCTCAAATCTCAAGCATCTGATTGGCTGAAATGGCGACCAGTCGCCATTTCAGCCAATCACATGCTTGAGATTTGAGACTGGTTTCCAATCTCAGTTTTATAACCTTCAGCCCTGAACCTAAACTTTCAATCTGAGTTTACATAACTGTAAAAATCATTTATATTCGCAATGGTCTAAATTTCGCGCAATTTACGATGACATTGCAGCACCGTGTCATACTTACACTTAGACTAACATACATTCTAATTAAAGTCAGTTCTAACAAAATATATGGTAGCGGTTTTCGGAGATGATTTTAATCAGATTTACTAAAATAAAAACAGAAAATAATTTTAGTTCACACTGCGCGAATAAACCAATTCAGCAAGTGCGCATTTTGTTCGGAATTAAATGATTTCACAGTTATGCAAGTTAAAAGAAGATTATGATTGTGTCATTCCTTATCATATAAGATATTAGGCTCTCATATAATATGTAAAGCATGTGTGTGCTTAGTGACATTTTCTGAAACAATCTTCTGGATTTTAATGCGCTTGTAAGAACTCCAGCCAAAGTTAATAATCGGATAAGATTTTGTTCAGTTTGCACAAACTGCATCATAGGACGCATAAAATATGTGATTAAACCTTCTTTAAGTCATAAATCATTTCCAAGAAAGATGTAGAAAGCAGACGTGCACATAAATGCATGCAGATGCACGTAAACATTTTCGTCAGAAATGTGGGAAAGTATGTTGTTTTTGTGCTGTTGCCAAATAATTTTCTTTCAGAATTTTTTTTTAGAAAATCTTGCGCAAATCTTGCACACACATATACTTCTGCAATATGTTAACTCGGTCAAGTGGTGATGGAAAATTTTGCAAATTTTATTTCCTAAATGCACTCTCTCCGACTCTAGCTACAACCTGCCTAAACAGATTCTTATATGAACAAACATGTACAAGTCTTGGTGAATTAGCTACAACCTGCCTATACAGATTCTTATATGAACAAACATGTACAAGTCTTGGTGAATTAGCTACAACCTGCCTAAACAGATTCTTATATGAACAAACGCGTACAAGTCTTGGTGAATTAGCTACAACCTGCCTAAACAGATTCTTATATGAACAAACATGTACAAGTCTTGGTGAATTAGCTACAACCTTTCTAAACAGATATATGAACAAACACGTACAAGTCTTGGTGAATTAGCTACAACCTGCCTAAACAAATTCTTATATGAACAAACATGTACAAGTCTTGGTGAATTAGCTACAACCTGCCTAAACAGATTCTTATCTGAACAAACACGTACAAGTCTTGGTGAATTAGCTACAACCTGCCTAAACAGATTCTTATCTGAACAAACACGTACAAGTCTTGGTGAATTAGCTACAACCTGCCTGAACAGATTCTTATATGAACAAACACGTACAAGTCTTGGTGAATTAGCTTCAACCTGCCTAAACAGATTCTTATATGAACAAACACGTACAAGTCTTGGTGAATAAGCTACAACCTGCCTAAACAGATTCTTATATGAACAAACATGTACAAGTCTTGGTAAATTAGCTACAACCTGCCTAAACAGATTCTTATATGAACAAACACGTGCAAGTCTTGGTGAATAAGCTACAACCTGCCTAAACAGATTCTTATATGAACAAACATGTACAAGTCTTGGTGAATTAGCTACAACCTGCCTAAACAGATTCTTATATGAACTAACACGTGCAAGTCTTTGTGAATTAGCTACGACCTGCCTTAACAGATTCTTATATGAACAAACATGTACAAGTCTTGGTGAATTAGCTACAACCTGCCTAAACATTTTTTATATGAACAAACATGTACAAGTCTTGGTGAATTAGCTACAACCTGCCTAAACAGATTCTTATATGAACTAACACGTGCAAGTCTTGGTGAATTAGCTACGACCTACCTTAACAGATTCTTATATGAACAAACATGTACAAGTCTTGGTGAATTAGCTACGACCTGCCTAAACAGATTCTTATATGACCAAACATGTACAAGTCTTGGTGAATTAGCTACAACCTGACTGAACAGATTCTTATATGAACAAACAAGTACAAGTCTTGGTGAATTAGCTAAAACCTGTCTAAACAGATTCTTATATGAAGAAACAAGTACAAGTCTTGGGGAATTAGCTACAACCTGTCTAAACAGATTCTTATATGAAGAAACAAGTACAAGTCTTGGGGAATTAGCTACAACCTGTCCAAACAGATTTTCATATGAACAAACAAGTAGAAGTCTTGGTGAATAAGCTCCAACCTGCCCATACAGATTTTCATATGAACAAACAAGTACAAGTCTTGGTGAAATATCTCCAACCTGCCTATCAACTCAAACAAAGAAGCTGAAGTTATTTTGCTAGGCAAAAATGTTGGGAACACACTGATTCTAAATGAACTAATATTGATAAAATTATACCTTATTCCTATTTAAAAGAGGCATTTAATATGTCGTCTCACATAATTATAAAATGATATAGCCAATACTACTGGGGAGCGATCTCGCACCGTCACGGCGACAGCGCCTAGCCAATGCAATTTCGACAATGGTACGGACTGAGCCAGCCAGGACAACCCCAGAAAAGGTTGATCGGATAGACCTTATTTACGTTATTACTGCATGACATCGGCAACGGATCTTTTTACTGATAACAGTTCTGATTATATGTATGGCGAGACATTTTACGAACGCCACAATGCACAAATAGCGCTTGTGTGAATTTCAAACGGTATTGTCTCTAGTTATGATTTGCATTTTGTTAAAATATATGACATAGAGCGTTAACAGCACACATCATAAGTTCAAGGATGATTATCAGAGCAAAATCTTTTCGAGCATGCATTTCTTTATTATAGAGTATGCAGAATATCTGGGAACATACCGTTTCTATAAACTTGGGGTGAAGTCGTGATATTGTTTTGTCTGTATTTGCATGGTTTTCATTATTAAACTTACATGCTTCACATCTCGGTTACATTATGTCTGCAAGAAATTATTGTTTCTTTTTTTGCACATATTCATCTTCATACAATATTTATTGCAGGTGCATGTACAAATTTCATCACATTTATTTGTCTTGTGCAGTTCGAATTTTAAATGTTGATATTAAAAAAACATTATATATTTTCTATCTGAAACGTGACTAGATGCCTTCAAAACAGGATTTGTGATAATATCGCAAAGCGTGTTGTATTTTCCATGGGATCAACAAATAACTCTTTTTGTAAACAGACCACATCTGTTTAATGGTGTTGATTCAAACGTTGCCAAGAAAATAACATTTATTACATTTGAAAGCGTCAAGTGAGCTCTGTTTTGTTAGAACGCTGGGAAAGAATGTTGTTTTGATGCTCTCAAGAAAAACTTCGTGCCAGAAAGTTATCACATTAATGATATCTTGCACAAACACGTTCCTCCTGTAATAAGATTTTCATGATTCTTACTTATCAGAAAATTAGCTTTGCATGTCCGCAAAAATGCTTCTAACCATGTCTGAATCAAAAATTCTCAGTGCTTACATTACTTTGAATTTTTGCCAACCTTTCAATTTTAAAGTTTTTATGATCTGTTTCAACTTTAATTGATAAGAAAACACTTAAAATTATGTTACCCTTAGTACACCCCAATCCCCCTCAATTCCACAGTTTGACAGTTACTGTTACCGGTGGAAATTTAAACACGCTACCAGGGAGGCGGTCACGTGGTGTATTATGGGCACCAGAAAATTTTTGTTAATGGAGTCATAGTATGATACTCAAAATGAGTCGAAGTGTTTCAAGATTTATCCCTTTAACTAAAATCACATACTTACGACCAATCTCCTTCGCAGAGTTGTCGTTACTTTCACTCACTTCGCAGAGTTGTCGTTCCTTTCACTCACTTAACATCTCTGTGAAAGGCTCAATGTCAAGATTTTTGACCAAACTAATAAGCTTCGTTGTATACACTGTCATAATTATGAAATTGAAAGCTTGTGGTATAACAAATGACAGAAATCTTCACTATCTTTCATTAAAACCGAAGAAACCCAAGTTATTTTAAATGTAGTTAGTGAACTATTTTGTTGCGCCAAAGTAAACGTAGTTGAAAGTAGTCCCAGCCTATAACAGAGGTGAATGTAATGAGCCGATAGTGTAAGAGAGTGATCACAGAGGTGAATGTAATGAGCCGATAGTGTAAGAGAGTGAATGTAATGAGCCGATAGTGTAAGAGAGTGACTTACGACGGCTATCAAACCGAGGTTCGAGGTAGAGGTGCTGAATTGCGAGCACCTTAATGAACCAGCGATTTGGTGAGTCGTGAGATTTTATCCCGGTCTATCTTGAAATTAACGCGTTGAAAGGCGACGTCACCCTCGGCATTGTTGAATGTTCGGTCTTACTCTCGAAAACCGGTAATCCAACTAAGGTTGGAACGAAAATGATGTTTATAATGAAAGTTTTACAATTCGAAAGTACATGTTATGTTTAACACTTTCTTGTGAAGGTTTTCTTCAGCCTGACCCGCGACATGCAACTGTAGATTCCGAGAACGTTCTCACGGTTTCCTGATGATAGTATTTATTAATGATGCCTGTTTGAAGATCTGCAGATGAATTCCTGGCATTTGTATATTACATTTTTGGCAAGTCTAAACATGTTAAAGGACGTTATGCTGTATATAATGTGAAAATGTTGAATATATTTTATCTTACTCTGAACGACTTAGTCGACGATGACATGCACAGAACGACTCCGTCAACACAACGAATGACTCAGTCAAAGGTGACTCTGAACATTTAAGTCACTGCGACATACACATTATAAAGTGACATACACTGAGCAACTCAAGTCACAGTGACATACACTGAATGACTCCGTTCATTCAACGAATGACTCAGTCAGCTGTCACTCTGAACAACTTAGTTTACCGCGACATACACTTAATATGAACATGAACGTTCAAAGTGGTATACACTAAATGACTAAGTCCACTGGGACTTGCACTTAACAACTCAGTACCCAATGACAATGAACTTTCAACGTGGTATATACTAAATGACCAAGTCCACTGGGACATGCACTTAACAACTTAGAGCGCGATGGCAATGAACGTTCAACGTGGTATACACTAAATGACTAAGTCCACTGGAACATGCACTTAAGAACTTAGAGCACGATGACAATGAACGTTCAACGTGGTATATATACTAAATGAATAAGTCCAGTGGGACATGCACTTAACAACTTCGTACCCAATGACAATGAACGTTCAACGTGGTATATACTAAATGACTAAGTCCACTGGGACATGCACTTAACAACTTAGAGCACGATGACAATGAACGTTCAACGTGGTATACACTAAATGACTAAGTCCACTGGGACTTGCACTTAACAACTCAGTACCCAATGACAATGAACTTTCAACGTGGTATATACTAAATGACCAAGTCCACTGGGACATGCACTTAACAACTTAGAGCGCGATGGCAATGAACGTTCAACGTGGTATACACTAAATGACTAAGTCCACTGGAACATGCACTTAAGGTAAGACCTGTGTAATGAATACCTATATCCAGAAGAGTATCCAAGGGAGGTAACTATAGTAGTAAATTAGGGTAGATTTCTGTCATGCAAGAGGACCAGGGTTCAAATCCCACTGGAAGCTATTTTTTTTGTAAGCCTAGAACTTAAATAATTGGCATATTTCTTTTTTTCCTGTGTAATTCTGTCATTGAATATAAAATTCTCATGATTCAAACTAAAATAAGCAAAATAATCAAGATTACAGGGGTTTTCGCTATCAGAATAGTGTTTATTCAAGTCATCAATTTGAAAATTTCTAAAACTGGACGGTAAACTTCTCTGAAATTTTGTTTAAATTTTGTTTAAGGTATATAGTTAAAAAATGGTAAAGTTTGGTATATTGCACCAATCAGGATTTTGCACAATTTTCCTTAATTTAGTCGCGTGAAATATAAAAAATGCATTTTTAAAAATTTATTTGGTCAAAAAATGTCATTTTAAGATAAATTCTGTATTTATATATTATATCTTAAATTGGTTTAGTAAAATATAACATATTTTGAATAAACTGTAAAAAAATTAAGGTTGAATTTTTCAATAACAAAAAATTTTGTCACCGATAAAAGAATTTGGATACTTTCACGTTTTTTCTCACTTTTTTAAATAAAAAAGCTAAAAATCTCAAAAACTACACGGTGAAAATCATTAAAATTTTGCATACAAGTCAGTGCTATGAAGCAGTTGATGAAAATATAATCAGATGTTGGATTCTTAATAGTGCCTATTACACAGGTCTTACCTTAAGAACTTAGAGCACGATGACAATGAACGTTCAACGTGGTATATATACTAAATGAATAAGTCCACTGGGACATGCACTTAACAACTTCGTACCCAATGACAATGAACGTTCAACGTGGTATATACTAAATGACTAAGTCCACTGGGCTATGCACTTAACAACAACGTGGTATACACTAAATGATTTAGTCCAAAGTGACATACACTGAATTTTCAACGTGGTATACACTAAATGACTAAGTTAATTGTGCCATGATATTAACAACTCAGTACCCAATGACAATGAACATTCAACGTGGTATACACTTAATGACTTAGTCCACTGTGCTATGAAATGAACTTTCAACGTGGTATACACTTGATGCGGACTAAGTCAACTATGTCATTAACTTAACAACTCCGTACACAACGACATACATTGATCGACTCAGACCATAGAAACAAACTTTTTATTTTGACCGATTTAGCATAAGAATATGACCCACAGTGATGTATTTAACCAGGGAATATACCATGGAAATTGAAACTGAAATTACAATGTGGGAAATGCGTTTTAATTCTTAGACATCTTTCATTTAGTTAACCAGCCTCCTTTAATTATATACAGACGGAATACGTGCACACTTGCATATTTGATGATAAGCAATGCTCTGGGAAAACGGTAAGATGCAAAATAAATGTTCAACAGTGCAAAAGTTATCTCAAAGCGTATATTTTGAATCAGTGGAGGGAAGCCGCAGCGTGAGACACATGTACTTAGTCAGTATCAGAGGAGGGAAGACGCAGCGTGAGACACATGTACTTAGTCAGTATCAGAGGAGGGAAACCGCAGCGTGAGACACATGCACTTAGTCAGTATCAGAGGAGGGAAACCGCAGCGAGACACATGTACTTAGTCAGTATCAGAGGAGGGAAACCGCAGCGTGAGACACATGCACTTAGTCAGTATCAGAGGAGGGAAGCCGCAGCGCGAGACACATGTACTTAGTCAGTATCAGTGGAGGGAAGACGCAGCGTGAGACACATGTACTTAGTCAGTATCAGTGGAGGGAAGACGCAGCGTGAGACACATGTACTTAGTCAGTATCAGAGGAGGGAAACCGCAGCGTGAGACACATGTACTTAGTCAGTATCAGAGGAGGGAAGACGCAGCGTGAGACACATGTACTTAGTCAGTATCAGAGGAGGGAAGCCGCAGCGTGAGACACATGTACTTAGTCAGTATCAGAGGAGGGAAGCCGCAGCGTGAGACACATGCACTTAGTCAGTATCAGAGGAGGGAAACCGCAGCGTGAGACACATGTACTTAGTCAGTATCAGAGGAGGGAAACCGCAGCGAGACACATGTACTTAGTCAGTATCAGAGGAGGGAAACCGCAGCGTGAGACACATGCACTTAGTCAGTATCAGAGGAGGGAAGCCGCAGCGCGAGACACATGTACATAGTCAGTATCAGAGGAGGGAAGCCGCAGCGCGAGACACATGTACATAGTCAGTATCAGAGGAGGGAAGCCGCAGCATGAGACACATGTACATAGTCAGTATCAGAGGAGGGAAACCGCAGCGCGAGACACATGTACTTAGTCAGTATCAGAGGAGGGAAACCGCAGCGCGAGACACATGTACTTAGTCAGTATCAGAGGAGGGAAACCGCAGCGTGAGACACATGTACTTAGTCAGTATCAGAGGAGGGAAACCTCAGCGTGAGACACATGTACTTAGTCAGTATCAGAGGAGGGAAACTGCAGCGTGAGACACATGTACTTAGTCAGTATCAGAGGAGGGAAACCGCAGCGTGAGACACATGCACTTAGTCAGTATCAGAGGAGGGAAACCGCAGCGCGAGACACATGCACTTAGTCAGTATCAGAGGAGGGAAACCGCAGCGCGAGACACATGTACGTAGTCAGTATCAGAGGAGGGAAACCGCAGCGCGAGACACATGTACTTAGTCAGTATCAGAGGAGGGAAACCGCAGCGTGAGACACATTTACGTAGTCAGTATTAGAGGAGGGAAACCGCAGCGTGAGACACATGTACGTAGTCAGTATCAGAGGAGGGAAGCCGCAGCGTGAGACACATGTACGTAGTCAGTATCAGAGGAGGGAAACCGCAGCGTGAGACACATGTACGTAGTCAGTATCAGAGGAGGGAAACCGCAGCGTGAGACACATGTACTTAGTCAGTATCAGAGGAGGGAAACCGCAGCGTGAGACACATGTACTTAGTCAGTATCAGAGGAGGGAAACCGCAGCGCGAGACACATGTACTTAGTCAGTATCAGAGGAGGGAAACAGCATCGAGGAAAAGTTTTAGCCGTATATAAAACTAGGAAGTACATGTAGTTCCATCTGCGCTTTAAAAGTATTTAAATAAATAATCATGGGTAAGATGTTTTAGACATGAAATTTTAAATATTGTGATGAGCAATAAAAAAGAAACAAAAATGATTTTGATAAGCAACATGGTGAAAAATCTAATACATACTAAAGGAGGCAATTGTGCCAGCGGGTCGGACTGATTAACTCCAAAGTCGTAGACGAATGTCACGATTATTCTAATTCTTCTAATTAGTATTTAGCCTTTAATTAAATACATGTGGGCCATACAACTTTTGCTTGTTGAAGCAAGCAGTTGTCGCAGCATAGATTTTGCATAGAAAGATCTCTTCCTTCTTTGAAAGTGATATTTTACGGAGCATAAGCAACTCACAGGAACAATACTTTATCCAAAGAATAATTCGTATTGCACCAGAAACGGGAACCAGCTATAGCACTTGTCACGTGATTTTCAATAATAAATAATAGTTTCATGGAACAAATAGTTATAAAGGTTTTGTAGAACAATATAATAAAAGTGCACGCCTTGGCAAAATCGATGAAAAACAACAACAACAAAAAAAACAGAAAAAAATCTGGATACGCCCGGTCGTTTCAAAAGGCACCAATATCCGTTTGTGTGTGTGTGGGGGGGGGGGGGAGCTAGGATCAAATACATCTTTTTTAAACATCGAATTTATTTTGAGCATTAAGGTTTGCTAAAAAAAGTAACTATGCACATTGAACCAGATTAACGAGTTTACTGGTTTTTAATTCTTAAAGGGGCAGTCCGGAATATAGAAATAAGTTTTCATTGCAAAGACATTTTGAAGCAGAGCACAGAACTGAAAAGATTTTTAAAATCGGTCCACTGGTTGCTGAGATATTGTCAGTTCAATATTGATTACAATATATGCTGGCCGCCATTTTCAGGTGACCACTGACATCATTAGTTTATGAGCACATGTTAACTTTTAATAATTATTTAGTATTACGGTAATAATTTCAAACATAAATTCAGAGAAAATACATTAAGTCACATTTATAATGAATGTTTGATAATTTTAGACAAAAAAACTTGATATAATACTGAGATTTTCCTAATTTAGAATTTATATTTGTGCACAAGAATTGATGATGTCAGTGGTCACCATTCAAAATGGCTGCCTCCAATAGCATTAAATTAGCAACTTTAGACAGCCATAGTTTTGCTATTTATGGTCCGATTTTCAAAATTCTTTCACTGATGTGAAGAAAATTAGTAGATCTTTGCAATTATGTATAATTCAAAATATCCGGAATTCCCCTTTAAGCAGTTTTAAAACAACATATAGTAAGCATTGTTAGTAATGCAGTTTAAAGACGATTGGTACAGTTGTCAACGCTTTTAATTCCACCTATATATTTTCAGGGATGGATATGGACTTTATAATAAAAACTTATGTAAAATGATTTGTCACATGGCTTGTTTAAATTTATTGAGCGCTTTTTTTTGCAGTGTGGTGGCCGTAAAAAGTGTCCCCGTACATATAGTCAGTACTGCTATCAGTAACTTGAAACCATATAGTAAGCATTGTCAGTAAGCATTGCAGTAAAAAGACCATTGGTTCAGTTTTGTCAACGTTTTTTCCACCAACAGATTTTGACTTACACCGTTGACCAATGTTTACTTATCTCGTAATAAAACTATAAATAAAGTTGATATGTCACCGGGCTTTTTCAAATTTTGTAATGCTTTTTATTTTGCCAAATTCATCACACGGAGTAGAAACACCATGGTTAATTAAGTACATATTTAAATCACAGTTATTCATAAATAATGGTCGAAATTATTTTTGTAACCGACTAAAAAGTCGCCGCCTAAATAACCATATATGGGTATGCAAAAATCAATAGTCAAAGTGAAAGTAGTTTTGTCTCAACATACTGAGAGAATATTTTGGAAAGTGAATTATGAAATTTCTTTATCTGAAAACACCATGTGAACATAACTGATTCTCAGGAAAAAAACCTGTGTAGCAGTCTATCATTGCTTTGAGTAACAAGGTTTCAACCGTGGAAGTTCCATTTAACCCTTTATTCATTAAGAAAATTTTTTATAGCATGGTTAAATAGTTTAGTTCCGGATCAACGGGCTCATCCGTGTAGTCTGATCACGACCGACACTTCTCCCTGTTAGATTCACTAGGTTATTTGTGATAAAAAGTGTAAAAAAAACTGATCAGATGGCATAGATTTAATAGGTGATCTTGATCTAAACTGGTCGCCTATGTGATAACAGACGTATATATGAAATAAAGAGTTAAGAAATTCAAGAAGATTACCATAAGCCAAACAAGTCAAAGCTGAAATATTTATAAGATTTTCCTTTTTCAGACGTTCTAAGTCACGCCTCCTGAAACACTGTAGAAGATCGTCGACGAACTATACATGTTTATCAATATATGTTCGAACAATATTATGGAGGAAATCGACCTATAATACACACATTTCAGACGCGCGACTTTATGAGAATTAAGGTTCGAAATATTTGAAAAATACTGCATTGTCATTGGCTCAAAAATAATTTCAACCATTATCTACATTAAAAAAAACTTGGGTTCCTTCGGTTTTAATGAAAGATAGTGAAGATTTCTGTCATTTGTTATACCACAAAATTTCAAATTCATAATTATGACTGTATACAAAGAAGCTTATTAGTTTGGTCAAAAATCTTGACATTGAGCCTTTCGCAGAGATGTAAAGTGAGTGTAAGGAACGACAACTCTGCGTAGGAGATTGTGTATTTCCATGACATCAGGCGGAGGAATACACTATATCAAAGCATGCGCGTTTGTTGCGAAATAGTTACCTAGAGGAAAGTATCTTGTTAAACCGTTTTATTACAGATCTTGCAGTGTTGTGAAACAGACGTTTCTTCATTCCAGGAATATTTATTTCATCACAATGGCGGCACGGACATTATTGTTCATTATCAGCTTGGTATATTTGACGGACTTTACAAATGCTTTCAGCTTACAACATGTTATGGCACGGTTAAACGCTCTAGAAGTAAAATTTGACATGTTAGACTTGGAAAATAAACTTAGGCGCTCTGAGACAGAGGAATTGTTTCGGAGGGTTTCTGAAATTTCCACCAGCGGTAAATCGATTACAGCAAGCGAACACGTGTTAAGTGATGTATCCAGTGACAATGGCGAACACGCGTCACCAAATGACCGCTTGGCGCTTCTTGACCGGACCACTATATTGCCACATAAAGACATGAACAAAACAACGGAAAGTGGACTCGAACTTCATAAAATTAAAAATTATCTAACTGAAGGCGCTAAAGTTGAGAAAGATATAAACCTAAAACTTCGCACAGAGTTGAAAGATATCGGCAATATGTTGAAAACAGATTACACTGTGCTCGAATCTAACATTAAAGAGGAAATAAGGAGTTTAACCAATAATTTGTTAGAAAATCAAAAATCACTGGAAATAGATTACGCAAATTTTACGTCGAACATTGAAGCAAAAATAAATAATTTAACCAGTAATTGGTCAAAAACTCAAAAATCACTGGAAATAGATTACGCCAGCTTCAAGTCTAATATAATGGATAATTTCAATGATTTTAAACAAGACATATCAAAGAGCCAAAAATCACTAGTAAGTGTGGAACGATTTGACAATTTCAAAGACTTTGTGACTACAGCGCTGGCTATCGGTAGTAATGATTCGAGACAAGCAATAATTTCGTTAAAATCGGATTTTGAAATGTCTATAAGTAAAATTTCTAATAACGTCAGTACTGTGAGTAAGACCCTTGCAAATATCAATAATCGACAGACTGAACTTGAAATGTCAATGCAGGAACTTTCAAATGGCCTCAGTTCAATGACCAAGACTCTTACCAATACCACGGATATTCAGTCTGAATTTAAATCTACCACTCAGGAACCTGTTCACAGCCCGCCTAAAACGATGCGTTCATGTCGGAATTCGCCCTACAGTGGCGTATATGATATATATCCTGGCGAAAAATCAGTTTCTTCAGTTCGTGTTTACTGTGATCAGACAACGGACGGAGGTGGATGGATAGTATTCCAGAGACGCCAGGATGGATCAGTGGACTTTGAACGTACCTGGGCGGACTACAAGACTGGTTTCGGTAACTTAGAGGGAGAGTTTTGGCTGGGAAATGACAACTTACACGCTCTAACATCAGCAGGATTTAACGAACTACGCATCGACTTGGAAGATTTCGAAGGGAATCGGCGGTATGCAAAGTACAGTCACTTCAATGTGAAGTCAGAGAATGAAAAATATGAATTGGAAGTGAGAGGATACAGCGGAGATGCGGGAGATTCACTCAACTATCATAACGGGATGTCGTTCTCGACCAAGGATCGAGATAATGACAGGAGAAACTACCACTGCTCTGTTATTTACAGGGGAGCGTGGTGGTACAATGACTGTCATTATTCTAATCTTAACGGTTTCTATTACAGTGGCGCTAACTCTCCATACAGTAAGGGGGTAAACTGGTATCACTGGAGAAGGCACGAGTACTCCCTTAAACGTGTTGAGATGAAGATTCGATAACAGAACACGAGATCATTCTTTAAAACAAGTTATCTTCAAGCACCATCAGTGTCAACAGATATTTATTATAATTTACAGAAATACTGGAAAACTTTCGCTGTTATCAAGTTATCTTCAAGCAACATCAGTGTCAACAAATACTTACTATAATTTACAGAAATACTGGAAAACTTTCGCTGTTATCAAGTTATCTACAAGCACGATCAGTGTCAACAAATACTTATTATAATTTACAGAAATACTTGAAAACTTTCGCTGTTATCAAGTTATCTTCACTGTCAATAAAATTTTAAAGTAATAGAAACTATTCATTACTGGAAAACTGTCACAGTTATTTATTATTTCCCGGTCGAAACTTTCGAAAATGTTATTTTAAACATGGGAATAGAATTGTAAATATTTTCCCAGGTTCAAACTGACAAATCTGTGAATACATGTACATTGTACAGTTATATATCCTGTAAATTAGTGTAGAAATTTTAACAATCTGACGAAGACCTTTTAGTCGAATTCATTCATAACCAAAACATTTTTGTAATGTAACATTTGTTTAATTTCTGATGTTATTGTATTATAATGACAATCATTAGAAATGAAGAACCTTATTGGAGACTCATAAATACATGTACTGAATTTATTCATTCGTGTACAACTGAGTGTTTTCCGTAAATATAGTTGTGTTACATAAATGAAGCTGTGAAATGAAAAGAGAAATTTCGGAATAATGCAATATTTCATCCTACATAAAGACGTGACAAGATGCCCTGGTCGTCAGAAATCCACTGCAAAATCAACTATGCGATATCCTATAATTATCAGCTGCCACCTGGAGGCGACTATAAATTACGCCAATGGTAAGGACATCTCATAAAATTGATGTAATTAAGTATTAAGTCATTTTCCATTTGAATATTTTAATTATTTTGGAATTCATCACTAAACCGTTGTAACAAATACAATAATTATTTATTTGGAAGTACCAAAGCTTAAATGTTTTCAAATAATTAATCACTTAAAAAATGAACATTTCAGAAAGCTGTAAAATTATGCTATTAACGTATTCCAAAAGCTACAGTATAGTAAATTAATAGAACCTATGCAGGAATACTGTTTGTAAACACTGGTTTACCAGCCTTCATTGGGGAAACATATACACATTGTCATGTAATTTTCACTTACCTTTTTAAGTTACCTTTTAGCTGCGAGGGAAGGCAGTGTTGTCTGAGTGTGGCAAATTCTTATAATTATGCATTTTTCAGTTTTTTTATTTTCATGACAGAGTAAGCGCCGTTTATAAGCAATATCGTTTTGGTAATTCTTAATTATGGCAAAGATGTCTAGTTTATTTGATTGAGAAAAAATAAACTCGGTGTATCCGGTGTGTTGAAATTTTTACAGTAATTGGCTTGTAGAACATCGCCGATAGCACCCTGACCTGCGGTCCATGGGAATGGATGGTCATGATTCAATATCAAGCTCATTTCTAAGAAAAGTTGCAATGGTACCACAGTAGTTTTAATCTTTTTATTTCAGGAATGATACTGAAGACCTCATTTGTTCTCCTACTGCGATCCTCCTGATGTGTCCGACTGAACCGATATTCCACGGTTCCACAAACATGACCGATAGTTTGTTATCAGTTGAACGTTTCTGATGCTCATCAACGTTCTGACCGCCTACAGGTGCTGAATTCAGTTACAACTGTGTTTACGTAATTATAGTTGCTTTACGTATTAAGCTGTGGTATAAAGTGAAGAAAATGTCGGAAATTTGCCATAGTTCATCATATATAAAAACGAGCCAAGGTCGTCAGAAACCCACTGTTGAATTAACCATTGACATTTTCGGCTGTTTAACTTTTATCCATCAAGAGTCGTCGTCAAGAATATTTGTTTCTTGTGACTGGACAGCGAATGAAGCAGATCAGCGTATTTCTTCGTCGGTCATTACTAAAACCAGTTTTGAAACTCAATACGAGGACTATATTGACTATATTAATTACTGACACTGTGTTATATATCGTCAACTCAATTTTGCATGATCCCCGTCTTTGCTCATACCTACAGCTCACGATATCCCGGAGAGAATTCACTTTAAACATGGAGCTGTCAGTGGCGGATTCAGAGGGGGTTCGGGGGGTTCGCACGAACCACCCTAATTTCCCGGATTTTTTGTTTTCCGGGGCGGTTTGAGTTTCAACGTTTGTGGGTACACTACGACTGGTTTACAGAAAGAAATCGAAAACCAGTTGGAAGCTTAATTGTTTAATTTGATGACAAAAATGTGGCCTCCATGGTGGTCTGCGTGTCAAAACTTGGACTTCGTGCATCTTGCGCGCTCTCAGTTCAAACCCGTGTATTGTCAGTCGGTGCTCATACCTACAGCTCATGATATCCCGATGAGAATTCACTTTAAACATGGAGCTGTTTAAAATTAACGTCTTGACTTTTCTCATCCAGGAGTAGGCTCCGCATTACGCTGCACGCGGCACAGCTCAATCTAAGTACAGCTGATTAAATTAAACATGGAGCTGTTTAAAATAACGCATTGACTTTTCTCAACTACAAGCAGGCTCCGCATTACCCTGCACGCGGTACAGCTCAATCTAAGTACAGCAGATTAAATTAAACATGGAGCTTTTTAAATTAACGTCTTGACTATTCTCAACCAGAATCAGGCTCCGTATTACGCTGCACGCGGCACAGCTCAATCTAAGTACACCTGATTAAATTAAACTGATAAGCCAATAAGAATATAAATATCATATTTTCAAATAATTATAGATATAGGTTAGGTTCTTTACAAATGACCCTGTACTTAAGTTTTAAAGTCCTTGAAGGTCAGTTCACGTGTATTGTTGTTAGTACCGTGAAGCAAACAGTTTCTTTTGTTTTGCCACTCAATTTAAAACAGTTCCGGTAAAATCTTAATTGGGACCATAATAATCAGACATTTAGCACTATAAATACCTTGGTGTGAAATTCCAAGAAAAATGTGACCACGTTAAAGTGTTAATCTGTATCTTAAGCAGATGCGAGTCATTAATAAACTTCCTCAACAGAAAAAAATCGACTTAAAACCATTCCAAACAGCGTTTATTAGTGTGCTGTGCCAATAGTGGATTACATATCAATCACGTTTGGGCCATTTAAAGAAACGCATTTATGCACGTGTTCAGCCAGAACGAAGTCTTGCTGAGCTTCTACAAGCACTGACAGTGGAAATATGCCCCAATTAGGCTTTGGGTCAACAATATTGTAAATGCGACGCAGAGAGAATGGCGGTTAAAATTAATCTCTGTATTAGGCCGGTATTCCAAAGTTCTGTGATGCGTGATCCGCGTCCGTGTCCGCGATTTTTCACATACCAAAGATATCGTTGGGTATATTCTATAACTCTGTGTCCGTTTAGCGTCCGTGTTCGTTAAACGGACACGGACGCAGACACGGACACGGATCACGCATCACGGAACCATGGAATACCGGCCTAAAACATGTGATTTTGTAATTTGATATCAGTTATTGTTCTTGGTGTTTTGATAGCCAACATGAAAGTGTTTCAAATTCAGAAAAAACTTCTTCCGACATAAATAATTAATATTTGATTACTTTATATCAATTATTCACTGTTTATTTTACAAAGACACAAGTAAATCTCACACAAGTGCTAACTTAAAGGATTTAACCAGGAAATATTAAATATGAAAATAATGGTCACGGGGTATTCATACTGTACCACGACTGAGAACATATAAGACCTTTAATCATAATAATAAATGTGAACCTTGAGTGCAATTAAACCTTACGAATGATAAATTGAGAATCTGAATATTACCATTACGTTTGGAAACTGGATGACAATATGTTGATGAAGCTCCAGTATAGCGGCTGTGCAGATTTTGCTTTTTAAATATGACTGAAGATGAATTGCATTTTATGCTCAACTGTAAATTGATAAATGAAGCAATATACCAAGAGACTTGTTAAGGAGCTATGAGTAATCTTACTCAATCTGAAAAAGTATCCACTTTATGAATTCTTATCCAAGGAAAACAGATAAATTTCTTATCAAAAGTTATTTATGTACGTACATGCATTGTGCTCTACTCTTATCAGTACGAGTGTTATATACATTAATTGTTCTGAGTATATAATTGAACATAACTGTTTTATTGTTTGTCATTTCACCCAAACATAATGACAAAAATTTAATACGTTGATAACTGAATTACATTATTAAAAAGTGTCATATCGTTCCACTGGACCGTGCGCTACTTGAATGCTTTTTAAACAGTATTTTTTATACTTGGAACGGATCATTAGCTCAGTGGTTAGCGCGTCTGCCTCTGAGTCCAGGGATCGCTGGTTCGATCCCCCGCTACTCCGACTAAAATTACTAACAGTCTATCGGAAGGGAGTTTCAACCGAGGTCCAGTGAAGTGATGCTTTACACCGGGCACTTTAAAGAACCAGGGACGATTCTGGAATTGGAGAGTCCTCTGTATCTTGTACTATCCTCCAAAACCTAAAATGACTAACACTCTTCTGGAGGCGTCGCTCATATGGGTTTCTGGTAGCGACGATAAATAAAACTTAACACTTTTGTATACTTGTCAGTAAACAACATACATGTTCTTATTTACTTTAATAGCCAACAGCGAATTCTTAATTAATCATAATAATTAGAGAATTTACAGCAAAGGGTGAACACGTATTAATTGGGACCACAATAAGCAAATATTTTACAGCATTTGGTTAAATCTTAATCAGGATCATAGTAAGAATATGGTGAAATCTTAATTGGGACCACAGTAAGCTGATAATTTACAACAACAACAGCATCAACAACAACAACAACAACAACAGTTGTTACAAATAATTTACAGAAAAGGGTGAAATATTTATTGAGACATTAATAAAGAGTCGTTTACATATTTACATCACATTTTAACAATAAGAAAAGAAATAGTTATCAATGAACCAAGAAAACTCTCAACAAGTGATTTAGACAAGATATTTAAAAAAATTCAACTTACATATCTTACTGTGCGGAAAAACAAAGATCCAAAATACCATCTTCGAATAATATACAGACTACAATAAAAAGGATTGGTTTAATAAAGAATGTTTGGTTAACAGAACAAAGTTTTATTCTTTAAAATATGCGTTCACATTGTGAAAGCCCTACCAAAATAAACTAACCTTCGAAACTTAAAATCAAACAAACAAAGAAAAGATCAATTACATTTCTTGAAATTCACAGTAGTGCTATTTGTGCAGTGTGGCTGCCGTAAAAATTCTCCCCATGCATATAGTCAGTACTGTTATCAGTATAATAACCCGTAACCAATGTCGTGTAGTGATGATAACGTATATCAGGGGTATCCGATCAACCTTTTGGGGGTTGTCCCGCTTAGCTCAATTGTTTGCGTCGTGGGATTGCAGGCTAGGCGCTGTCGCCATGACGGTGCGGGTTTGCTCCCAGGTAGAGGTTATATCTTTTTAAATGTGAAACATGCGTATCTGGAATAGCCACAAAAACACTGCCTCTCCACACAGCCAAAAAGCATAAATGAAAAGAGAGCACATGTTTATAAAAATGAGCAATTTCAAGTAAACAAACCACGAACAATTAACGAAAAAGAGAACCTCAGGGGTTACCGCATTGGAACTTGTTCTAGTGTGCACCAACCTTGCACTTGACCCCAACAGGTTCTCACATCAACTAATACGATTATCAAAGAATGAAAGCGCACACATTACAAATCTAAACAGATAGTCAGAACAGGTGCGCTATTGCAAGATTTTCATTGACCAGACGCTTTCATAACAAAGATGAAATAAATAACGAATCTAGCAATATTGTAAATAATGGAAAAATCGATAAATGACAAAAGTAGAAATTAACAGTAAACGCAAACATCACTGCATATTACAACCGATTACAAACTGAGAACAGTTCTCACAAAAGTTATTTACGGGGAAACTTTCTACGGCCGCCCTGCTGCACAAATAGCGCCACTGCATGTGAAATTTTAAATGAAATGAAGCTTTTATTAATTAATCTAGTCTTAACAATGAATTCTTGAACACCAGTTTTCAGTGTGTTAAGTTAGAAAAAGGCCTCGGATATGTGTTGCTATATTGCATGTCAACAAATCACTTTCCATTTAATGACCGTGACTCTAGATACCGGTAGTTGATCACTTCGAGCACTAGTCTGGTTCCCTGCTTATTATTCAATAAGTAAACATGCGCTTGTCTGGTCCCCAGCGTATTTTTCAATAAGTAAACAAGTGCTTGTCTGGTTCCCAGCGTATTATTCAATAAGTAAAAATGCGCTTGTCTGGTTCCCAGCGTATTATTCCATAAGTAAACGTAGTGTCGCGGGCAGGTAATCCATGCTATTCGCTCGCTAGAGGGAGCTCTAGAATATATAGGGAGAGGGATCATAGGATTCTGAATAATATCCTCTATCCTGGTAATACCGAAACCGATCGTATCGACTTCCCTTGCTTGGGCGTTCAGGATCATGTTGGAAATAACTATTCTGCGGTTGGTCATAATGCAGTTATAGAAGTCAGTACGGGAATTTCCTATAACCTGAATGTCGTTGAATTGCTTTGACGATTGCTTGTCAGAATTCTTACTCGGGGTGAGTGATTTTTTCTCTGAATCTATTCGTGTTTCATCGTTTTCACGCTCCTAGTTTTTGGAATTTAATATTTGTTTTTCCAGGATGCTCCTGTGTGTACAGTAATAAAAAAGTAATATATGCATATCAGGAATCGCCACACTCAAAATACACAGCCTCCCCACGCAGCGAAAAAGAAGAGAGGAAGAGAGAGAGAGCGCATGTTTTATATACGTATGTCAATTAAAATAGGACGCCACAAACAATTAACGAAGAAGAGAACCTTTGGGGATACCGCCTTGGAACGGTCAGTGGCAAAACAAATTGCCACTGGGGGTTTAAACCAGGTTCTAGGGTGCACCAACCTCACACTTGCCCCAACAGGTTCTCGTATCACAAAACAAGTACAAATTGTCTTGGTGAAATAACTCCAACCCACCTATCAGCTCAACAATGTTGCATGCAAAAGCATACAAACATATAAACATAAGAATTAATCGCATTGTAAAGCCAAAGGGCGGGTACTCAATGATCTTTCCGAGACCAGAGCACCTGGAGTAAAATCAGCAAGAACACGATGACAGGGATACAAGAAACAAATCGAGCTTCTAGGTTCTTTAAAGAAAAGATTTCCCCATAAACCTTCATAAACTCTTACACCCCTGCCACCGTCGTGCAACCAAAGAGGTAAGCATAATGATCAACTGTAGATGGGTTAATCACCAGGCCTGCAGAGCGCTGTAAAATATCATGTTGGTAACCTTTCTTTTTAAATTTACAGATGGTTTTTACGAATAACTGGGAGAAATTACTATCGCCTTTTATCTTCTTAAGTTTATAAATTAAATCTCCATAAAAAACTGGCTGTGAAATTCCTTGTTGCAATAGTGATTTTAAACTGCAGCTGTATTTATGAATTAGATCTGGATATCGGCGATAAAACTTGCAAAAGGTTTTCCTTAATTTGTGATACCGATAACCTTGTTTTAAAAGTTTTTCTGTAATGCAAAGATTACGTTCATTGAAATCATTCACATCATTGCAAGCTCTTGAAAAGCGAACAAGCTGAGAGATATAAACCCCGTAAGAAGTTGCACGAGGAACATCGCCGTCTAGAAACGGAAAATTTACTATATTAAAATTAAAATCATCTCTTTTATCATAAATTTTAGTAGTGACGTAACCATTTTCGATGGATAGATTTAAATCAAGGAAGTTTGCTTGCTTTTCTGAAGTGTTCGCTTTATTAAGTTGTAGTTCTTTAGGATAAATCTTATTAACCAGTGATGGAAAATGGTTATTATCTATATTTAATAAATCATCAAGGTACCTCGAGGTGTTGTTAAAAGCTGTAATAATATCATCTTGATGTTCGGTAGAAAGAGATAACATAAAATCTTTTTCATAACAGTATAAAAACAGATCAGCAACAAGGGGTGCACAATTAGTAACCATTGGAATGCCTATTACTTGTTTATAAATAGATGTACCAAATCTCAAATAAATATTATCCAATAAAAATGTGAGTGCCTGGATAAGGTCTTGACAGGTCCATGAAGTATAATTATCATAAGAACCATCTGTAAAGAATGCCCTATGTTCATTACAAGCAATAAATGTTTTATTTTCTCTAGCAAAAGTTTTTTCAATGAGACTGGTTAGCTTGTCTCTTATTAAATTATGAGGGAGAGAAGTATACAAGGTAGAAAAATCATATGTAGACAAACAGAACGCCTGAAAATTATTTGATTTAAGTTTCTTCAAAACGTCATTTGAATTTTTTATAGACCAAAATAAATTTTTGCCAGTAGTTTCAAAAACTTTTTCGCAATACCTAATTACATGTTCTTTTATAGCTGTTAGACAAGATGTTAAGAGCACGGATAACTTTGTTGTTGTACAAGAGCTAGAGTTAGCGATAAATCTTGCTTTGTACGGTGTTTTGTGCATTTTAGGCAACCAATACATAGTAGGTACTTTGTCTTGTTTAGGCTCAACACTGATTCTAAATGTTGTAATTTGTAGAGTGTGTGCAGTAACAATATCACTCTCAGATGAAGAAGTCAGTGTATAAGCATTAGTGCTATTCAGCTCTTCAGTTTGAACATTTATATAGTGTATACGTCACACTATAATAACATTATTTGAAGCCTTATCAGCAGGTGTTAAAACAAATTTGTTGTGAAAATCTTGAATACCCTTTTTCAAATGACGAAAGTTAAAACGAGGTCGAGGTGGTAGTAAAGCTATGTTTCTTTTATAGAAGGATATACGAGTGTCAATTATTTTGAATATTTGTTTTTTTCCAGTTTGAAAGAGCATTAGGCTCAGCATGTTCTCGTTTACACCATTTATTGCAAAAAGAGTTTAAAGACTCTGCAATTTCCGCACGACATGTATTAAAGTCGATGTCCGATGGAATTCTGTATTTTGGACCTTTTCAAATTAAATTGCGGATTCTACAGTCTTTGATAACATTTAGATCCCCTGTAACGATATGACCGGCAGGTTGATAGCAAAATTTTGAATTAGAACAGTCTCAAGATAATGGTGTGTTTTCAACAATCTGTAAATCCGAGGTAATTTTGTTGTAATTGAAAATTGTGTTTCTTATAGGCTTGTTATATTTATAACAAACGATGGGTGTTTCAGTATTCTTGAAATAATTTGGTATAGCCGATTCAACAGTTTTATCTTTAAATATACTTGGAAGGTCAATAAAATCTATGCCTTTATTTAAAAATGAAATTTTAAGGAAATGTCTTTGGTGATCAGATTCCAAGTCAATGTTTGGTCTTAGAACATGCCGAGTGTAACACTGAGTAAGGCTTGCAACCTCATAAAGTGGATGAGTTCGAATAACAATATCATCGGCTTCCTCATCCACTTTATGTAAACTTGAAATAGAAAGAGAGGCTAAACGCGACAGCATAGCATGTCTACCAGAATGTTTTAAAATATTTTGAAGGTCATAAATAGAACAATGAACACGGGATTTTCTTTTGATGTTACCATTAGTCCTTATCCCATGTGACCTCGATTTACGTTTTCGTATTTGAAGCAAACCAAAAATGTCAAAATCAGGGTTTTTTGAAATGTTGCCTTCTTGATAAATGTTATCATTTAAACCAAGTGGATAAGGAGTTTGTAGTTTTTTTATCCAGTTATCTTCTGCAACAAGTCTTGCTCTAATTTTAAATGCTCTTAAAGCACTGTTATCAAATATAATTTTTTCCACAGGTTGAGTATTTACGTGTTTTAAAGTGTGGCCTGATTGTTTAAAATGTTTATATAAATATGTATTGGTTTTATTATTGTTTCGTATTTTAGAACAGTGCTGGCTAAAACGTGTTTTCAAAGGGCGTCCAGTCTGTCCTACATATTGAATGCCACAATTTAAAGCGTTTCAAGTTAAAACATAAATGATATTATCTGTTTGTCAATCAATATCTGAACTAATATTCACTGAAAAAATTCTTCCATTAACATTTGATTTTATAGTTGAGTTACATTTTAAAAAACTACAGCACCTACACCTCTTTAAATTACACGTGTATACATGTATAAAAGGATAAGATCTGCGTCTTCCGTCGTTTAGTTTTATAGGCGTGGAAATATTATATTTTTTAAGAATATGTGATTTGATAGGTGACAATTTTATTTTTAAATTATTTTTAAATAAATGGGTGCATTGTGCACTTTGCAAACCGGTCACATTGACGGAAGTAGCCGAAGATAAATTTATTGGAGATAAAAAAATGAAATATGCATATCAGGAATGGCCACAACCAGCATACACAGCCTCCCCACACAGCCAAAAAGTAGAGAAGAAAAGAGAGCATGGTATTACAAAAATCAGTTTCAAACTGGACGCCACAAACAAATAACGAAAGTGAGAACCGGAGGGGTTACCGCCTTGGAACGGTCAGTGGCAAAACAAATTGCCACTGGGGGTTTAAACCAGGTTCTAGGGTGCACCAACCTCACACTTGCCCCAACAGGTTCTCGTATCACAAAACAAGTACAAATTGTCTTGGTGAAATAACTCCAACCCACCCATCAGCTCAACAATGTTGCATGCAAAAACATACAAACATATAAACATAAGAATTTAATAGCATTGCAAAGCCAAAGGGCGGGTACTCAATGATCTTACAGAGACCAGAGCACCTAACAAATTGACGGTTGCATGTAAGTGAAAGTATTTAGTTTAGCCGGAATATGGACAGAAGACGCAGAAGATAGCCTGGGAGTTAAAACGTTTCCTTTTATTTTGTACGCCATGATTGTTTTGTATGAAAAAATACCATTGTATGATTAGCGACCTTCAGTCATATCGCAAGTTATTAAGTGACGTCACAATGCAATACATGACGTAAATGTTTGCGCGCTTATGGTTTTTTTTTTCTATAAATAGCACGCAGAACAATTTATAAATGTTGACATGTTGAATCACTGATCCCTAAATAATAAATGGGACTGTAAATGGTGCTTTCCAGTATATACAAAGGCTCAATTCTGAAACCAGATAATACACAAGAATAAAACCATTTAAATATAACAGAAGGTCGGTGAACATACAACCTTCAATGTGGTATATAAGAGTATTTGGGTGAGTGGGGAGGGGTGTGAAAAATGACTGTAAAAAACAATCCCTGAGGGATGAAACGATAACAGTATTGATTGAAAGTACGGGGAGACGTTTTACGGCCGCCACACAGCACAGACAAAACTACAGTGATTATAAAAAAGTAATATATGCATATCAGGAATCGCCACACTCAAAATACACAGCCTCCCCACGCAGCGAAAAAGAAGAGAGGAAGAGAGAGAGCGCATGTTTTATATACGTATGTCAATTAAAATAGGACGCCACAAACAATTAACGAAGAAGAAAACAGCTCTACAAACACTCCACAGAGACTTAGGATAGAAAAGCCGATCCAGAGTTTGATCGCACCCCTACATTCGACAACAGCTGTTGTATCTGCAATATTTACAAAAAAAGTATTAAGCGCGGAAAATTGGCCATAAACATCTTGTATCGCGGTATGGGACCGGACAGGGATATAAAGGCGAGCAATCGATTTTCTTATTTTTATTATTTTTTCAATATTGTTACGATTCTAAACGCCTTTATATCCCTTGTGGGGTTATATACCGTGTGAATGGATAAAAAACTTAAATTCCGTTTAATTGCAGTTTGTATGATCGATGCCGTATGAAATCTTGAAAAGAACTTTTCTGGAGTTAGTAGAGCGACTTACGGAAACAACTGCACTTTTTGATAAAAGCATGAAACTTTGCACAAATGTTTTGAATGATAAAAGATTTGAATTTACATATGGAGGCATTTCTGAAAACCCCATTTCCGGTTTTATTCAAGATGGCCGCCATTTATGAAAACTGTTATTTAACAGTGGAGTTATGACTTGACGATGATCACTTTATACATGTCTGATTTCAAAAATACTTAATTTATAAACGTTTATTCATAGATGGATACAATTTAGGAAAAGTGAAATGTTTCTGTTGACCAGACATACACTCACCCAAAGTTCTAATTTCTCGTCGAGTATATATGCTTACAATGTATGCTAGTCTTCTCTATGTCAAAAGAGGTTTTAAAAAGAACTGTTTCGTCATGAAATCAATTAATCAATTGTCCTTTAATCTTTATTGAGTGTTTTCTTAAATGAATCCAATACCATTTACTTATACCGCAAGATGAAAATTAGAACAGTCTTTAAATAAAAGGGAGGTTATTATAAAATTTGTTACTTTGAAGGGGATTTATTTCAACATAAAGCTGCTGATAGGTTTAATATGTTTTCCTACAAACGAGGGGTCCTTTAAAACCAAAAACAAGCATGTAAGCGCAATTTTCTGGTTGCTTGACCTTAAATTGAATGCTATTCATTTTTAGCAAAATTTTGGATAACTCTCGTCAAACTGTTTCAAAGTCAATTATTACAGGAATAATCCTTAAATTGAAGACTGTTGTTGAGAACTGATCACAAATAAAGAGTTCAGTCAATGTCTATCTAATGAAAACTAAATACGAACAAAAAGTGACCAATTAGAACTTTGGGTGAGTGTAGTATTTTTTTTAGACCACCTTGAGTCCAAAATGTTGAGATAATAGAAATTTAAATTTAACAAATTTTCCATTTGTAAATAACTTTTCTATCGGCTAAATAAATGGGTTTCAACACATAGTATATTTAACAGAACAAATAAGAATGGCCTATCTGTGTTTAAAAAATAAATTACCCGGTAATACAAAAGAAAAAGATATGTTCATGGAAAAAACTGCATGCATTCTGTAATGAAGCGAGGAGGCAGAGATAAAAAGCAGACATAATACCTGCACACGTGCACATTTGATGATTAAAACGCCCTGGGAAAACGGTAAGATGCAAAAAAAAAGTGAAACAGAGTCAAAATCTTCTTGAAGCATATAATTGGAATCAGTGAAGAGGAGCCGCAGCGAGACATGTATACAAGTATTTAGTCATTATCAGTTAAGGAAAACCACATCGAATCGAGTTTTCTGAGTCGTATATAAAACAAGAAGGAAATCTGATCTGTGCTTAAAAAAAAAAAAATAAAATGAACATGATCGAGATGTTTTAGGCTTGAACTTCAGGGGCAGGAGAAAGTTGTGCATTTTGGTCACGGTTAATTGTTGTTTTTTTATATTTATTTAGGGCACCCCTATAATAAAAACCATTTATATTATTGTTTGAATTAAAAATGCAAAATGTTAATTTAATTTGTACACTTAATACATAAAGTATTTTATTCTGGTGGCTATATTGCATGGCTGATAGCTTTGCATGTTCCAAGTTGAACAGAAGTCGGATGAAAATACAGTTTTAAAAAGTGAGCAATTGTAAAATTTTGAGATGAGGTATTTCAATTACAAATGTTGAAAAAAACGAGACAGGTGGAAGAGACTTTTAAGGGAAATTTTGCATATTTGAAGTATTAACAGAAACATGAATTTATTTGGAAAATCATTGCAGGAAATTTTGCAGGTCTGCGGATATGTTCTGATTTAGACACATTTTCTTAAGAAAATCAGGACCGCGGCTTGAACTTCAAGGCCTCATGGTTTCGGAATGAAATGTATTTTGGCATAGTTTTTACTAATCAGTACAGGTCCATGTAAATCAGAAACTTAAATTAAATAGTAAGCTACTTAGCACACAAATCCGATTTTGATCGTGAAAACCAAAATTTGTAGCAGCGTACTGTTTTATAAATAGCCCTATCCTTTCTTTGACTGTGATATTTTTACGGAACGCAATAATCTGCCAGAAAAGATACTTTATTCACCCGCCGATTCGTTGAAACAGCAGAAACGGGATCCAGTTTGCACTTGACACATTATTTCACAATCTCGTAGAACTTAAGGAATGGTTTCATGGAACAGCATATTTATACAGACTTTGTAGAACAATATAAAAGTGCAAGGTATCGTTTTAAATATCGAATTGAAGCATTAATGTTTGCACTCCCCGGAGCAAGTAATATATTCGATCATGTTGGCATTAAAATTTAAGGTATAAAAGAAAGTTATCCAAATCGTGTTTATTTTCTTCCGCATCAAAATTAAACATATTTTCGTCAATATCCAGGTCAGGAGTAAGACAGAAAAAATCGAAACATAATAATGTTTGAAATAAAATTATCGTATAAATAACAATATTTGTATTTTCTTATGACTGATATTACGTTGTTAATTTACTCATATGAAAATACACTGGCTTTCTTTTATAAAATAATACTTTTTATTTATGTTGACGGATTTACGACCAATTTGAAACCGGCAATATTATTGAATGTGCATATGAATCCCGAGTTATGAGTTCACTCACCTCTATTTTATAATTCTGACAAAATTTTGCACTATTGAGCACAGATAGTAATGCAATAGGAAATCTTTTCACCTGTATAAATATCATGTATTAACATTAGCAAAGGATTCATACCACTACGTAATAAAACCACTTTAAACAAGAAGCTGAGTATTTCTAGCTTAATATCAATAATATTCCCTACATATTTGAATAATCTAATTACTATGCTACGATCAAGATAAAGTGTTGTATTTTCATTAATTTTCATGGCCACAGCAACCTCATTCGTCCTTAAAAAAGCGTGCACTATTTCCTCATTGCCACAAAACCAAACTCCAAGTTTCATAAATCTAGCTATCACATACGAGATTGTTTTGGTATTTTCAAAACTTGCTTTGTCCAAACGAACGGAGGGAGATAAACCGGTAGTTGCCTGATAAAATAATGGGTGTAATTTCGTCATTTCATTCTAACCATTTGCCAATTATTCAGAAACTCAGCTTGCATACTTTTGAGATATTGTAGGATCCAGTTCTTGTTTCCTGGTGACGAGGTTAAATATAAATGCCGTTCATAAGCTCCGTATAGCTCTCTACACCCTCATTCCGGGTACATAATTCACGCGCATAATCTCCTAATTGCCGTTTAACCAAATATTTAGTTTGCGACTGACCGAGTGTAAAACTTCAGTTCCCTCAGGTGAACAAATCGATGGTGTCATATTAGCGGAGTTTTACTGTATTTCCATTGCACCTGGCAGAGAAGTATCCTATTAAACATCGTTCCCGTTCATTTGGGAATTATTTTGCTAGACGAGAGTATCTTGTTCAACCAGGATATTACAGTTTTATAGGTGTTGTGAAATAGACGTTACTTCATGCTAGAAGTTTTATTTCTTCAAAATGGCGACTCGGACGATTTTGTTCATTACCACATTTTTACATTTTGTGAATTCGACAAATGCTTACAGCTTACAACACGTGATGGCTCGATTAAATATTCTGGAAACAAAATTTGACATGGAAAATAAACTTATGCGCTCTGATATAGAGGAATTGTTTCGGAGGGTTTCTGAAATTTCCACAAGCGGCAAAACAATTTCAGCAAGCGAACACATTTCACGTGATGCATCCAGTAACTATGACGAACAAGTCTCACCAAAAGAGCTTGTGGCACCTCATGACCGGACCACCACATTGCCCAACACGGACAAGAACAAAACAACAGATAAGGCACTCGAACTTAACAAGCTTAAATCGTATCTTGTAGAAGGCGCTAAAGTTGAAAAAAATAAAAATCTAAAACTTCGCACTGAGTTGAAAGATATCGGCAATATGCTAAAAGCAGATTACGTTATACTAGAGTCTAACATTAAAGAGGAAATAAGGAATTTAACCAATCGTTTGTCAAAAAATCAAAACTCACTGGAAATAGATAACGCTAGTTTTAAGTCGAACATTACAGACTTTGTGACAACAGCGCTGTCAATTGCGAGCAATGAATCGCGACAGGCAATAATTTCGCTTAACATATTAAAGTCGGACTTTGAAATGTCTCTAAGTGTGATTTCTAATAACGTCAGTACTGTGAGTAAGACCCTTGCAAATATCAATAACCGACAGGCTGAACTTGAAATATCCATGCAGGAACGTTCGAATGGCCCGAGTTCAGTGCACACGACTCTGACCAATATCACGGATAATCTGTCTGAATTTAAATCTACCACTCAGGAACCAGTTAATTTGAAATCTACGACTCACGAACCTGTTCACAGCGCGCCTAAAGCGATGCGTTCATGTCGGAATTCTCCACACAATGGCGTATATGATATATATCTTTGTGAAAAATCAGTTTCTTCAGTTCGTGTATACTGTGATCAGACAACGGACGGAGGGGGATGGATAGTATTCCAGAGACGCCAGGATGGATCCGTGGACTTTGAACGTACCTGGGCGGACTACAAGACTGGTTTCGGTAACTTAGAGGGCGAGTTTTGGCTCGGGAATGACAACCTTCACGCTCTAACATCTGCAGGATTTAACGAACTACGCATCGACTTGGAGGATTTCGAAGGAAATAAAGCGTATGCAAAGTACAGTCACTTTAAGGTGAAGCCAGAGAATGAAAAATATGAATTGGAATTGAGAGGATACAGTGGAGATGCGGGAGATTCACTCGACTATCATAAAGGAATGTCGTTCTCGACAAAGGATCGAGATAATGACAAGTGGAGTGGTGTCAGCTGCTCTGTAGACTACGGGGGAGCGTGGTGGTACAACCACTGTCATGAATCTAACCTGAACGGTTTCTACTACCGCGGCGCTTACTCTCCACGCAGTAAGGGGGTAAACTGGTATCACTGGAGAGGACCTTATTACTCCCTTAAACGTGTAGAGATGAAGATTCGATAACAGAACATGAGATCTTTCTTTAAAACAAGTTATCTTCAAGCACCATCAGTGTCAACAGATAGTTATTATAATTTACAGAAATTCTGGAAAACTTTCGCTGTTATCAAGTTATCTTCACTGTCAATCAAAGTCATTTGATGTAATAGAAACCAATCATTACTGGAAAACTGTCACAGTTATCTATTATTTCACGGTCGACACTTTCGAAAATGTTATTTTAAACATGGAAATAAAATTGAAAAATATTTTCCCAGTTCAAACTGACAAATCTGTTGACTACATGACATTGTACAGTTATATCTCCTGTGAATCAGTTTAGACATTTGAACAATCTGATGAAGACTTTTTAGTCGAATTAACTCATAACTTTAACATTTTTGGAATGTAACATTTGTTTAATTTATGATATTGTTGTATTATAATGACAATCATAAGCAGTGAATAACCTTCAATGAGACTCATAAATACATGTACTGAATTCATTTAATCGTGTACAACTGTTTTCCGTAATTATAGCTGTGTTACATAAATGAAGCTGTGAAATTCAAAAGAGAAATTTCGGAATATTGCCATATTTATACCTACATTAAGACGTGACCAGATGCCCTGGTCGTCAGAAACCCTCTGCAAAATCCACCATGCGATATCCTATAATTATCAGCTGCCACCTGGAGCCGACTATAAATTAAGCCATTGGTAAGGACAGTTCATAAAAAAAATTATTGATTAAGTATCTTATAATGTTTCAAACCGTTTTCTAACACCTTAGAGTAAATATGGCATTTAAAAACAACAGCAGGTCAAATTGGTCTATTTTTGACATTTCTGCAATTTCGAATGTGTAGGGAAACTTAAAACAAGTTTTAGTTTCGTTAAAAGCTAGTCGGAAATTTTTTGCTGAAAATTAGTAATAATTATTAATTTTAAATGATAAGCCATTTTCTATTTAAATATTTTAATTCTCTTGGAAATCATTACAAAGTCGATGTTGTAAATACACTTATTATTTATTTGGAAGTACCATAAATGAAAAGTTTTCAAATAGTTTATAACTTAAAAATGAACATTTGAGAAAGCTGTAAAATTATGCTATTAACGTATTCAAAAAGCTACAGTATAGTAAATGTATAGATCCCATGCAGGAATACTGTTTGTATACACTGTTTTACTAGCCTTCATCGGGAAAGATATACACTTTGCCAACCACGATAAGATAACCCACTATATTTGGGGTAATTTTCTCTTATCTTTTGAAATTACTTTTTGGCTGCGTGGGAAGGCTGTGTTGTCCGGGTGTGGCAAATTCTGATATGCATATTTCACTTTTTTCTATTCAGGACAGAGTACACGCCGTGTATAAGCAATTTAATTTTAGTTATCCTTAATCATGGCGAAGATGTTTAGTTTGTTTGATTGAGAAATAATTTATTCGGTGTATCCGGTGTCTTGAAATTTCACAATAATTGCCTTGTAGAGCCTCGCCGATAGCGTCCTAGCCTGTGGTCCATGGAGATGGGTGGAAATGATTCTATTTCTAGATTATTTCTGAGTAAAGTTGCACGGTTGCAATGGTATCACCGCAGTTTTCATTTTTCATTTCAGGAATGACACTGATGACTTCATTGTTTCTCTTATTTCGGACCTCTAGATGTGTCTGACTGAACCCATATTCCACAAACATGATCGACAGGCTGTCTGTCATCAGTTGATCGTTTCTGATACTCCTCAACGTTCTGACCACCTACAAATGATGAATTCAGTTATTCATGTGCAACTGTGTTTTCCGTAATTATAGTTGTGTTACGTATTAATCTCAGGTATAAAGTGAAGAAAATGTCGGACATTTACATAGTTCATCATAATATATAATGACGAGTCAGGGTCGTCAGAAATCCACTGTCGAATCAACCATTCGCTGTCCTTTACGTGCTTGACGTTTTCGGCTGTTCAGCTTTTAACCATTGATAGTCGAAGTCAAGAATATTTATTCCTTGTGACTGACAGCAATGCGAACAGACTTATTAAAATCCACCCTTTACACGTAAAGTAAATGTGTATTAAACGTTTCGCATTTTTATAGTGATATGAACATAATTATGAGCAGTTGGATGATACGTAGTAAAAGTTGTTTAAAATACTTTGTGACATCTATTGCAGTACACTGACTAATGTGTTTGACTAGTCATTCTTGGCTCCAGACATATCGCTGATCGAACACGTTTCTGGTCAAGAAACGCACATATTCAGCCACCGCAGTCTTGTTAAGCTTCTACAAGCACTAACAGAGGAATAAAAAATATGCCACAATTACGCTTTGAGTCAACAGTATTGTAAATGAGACACAGAGAGAACGCCTGTTAAAATGTGTTTCGGAATTGAACATGTGATTTTGTAACTTGGTATCAATTATTGTTTTCGGTGTTTTGAAAGCCAACATGAAAGTGTTTCAAAATTCAGATAAACTTCTGCGTATGTGAATAATTAATATTTGATTTTTAAATTATCTTATCTTAATAATTCCCTGTTTATTTACAAGATAATCTCACAGTAGTGCTAAGAATTTAATCAGGAAATATTAAGTGAAAATAACTGTAATGGGATTTTCATAGAGTGCAGTGACTGAGATCATACCTTTAATCATAATAATAAATGTGAACCTTAAGTGCAATAAAACCTTACGATTAATAAAATGACATTATTATGTCAGCTGAGAATTGGTGTATTACCATTACGAATAGACACTGGAAGATATGTTGGTGAAGCTCCAAAACTATGCAGATGTTGCGTTTTAAATATGATTGAAGATGATTTGTATTTTATTTGTAACTGTGCTCTATTCTAATCCATAAATTATCAGTTCGAGTATCATATTTATTTGTTGTATTAAGTATAGAGTTTCATATAACTATTTTATAATTCTGTCATTTCTCAGGTTGTATATTGTTACATAAATTTACTAATAGTATACGGATGACTGATTTACATTGTTAAATTTAGGTGACATAGAGGTCCACTGGGCCGGTCGCCTTTTACACGGAGTCCAATCGTTCACTATAGATCCCGGGATAACGCGTGGATAGATGCGATTTTAAGGAGGGCATCGGAGTAAATCGTCTCGCATAATGTATATATCAAATAAAGATATTGCACATGCTGATCTCGTATATTTGCTTTAAACAATGGTTATCTCACATTCACCAAACGCTCGGTAACTTTCAAGAACATTCTTTAAAACTTGCACTAGAAAATCGCAAAAGAAATGGCAAAAGCGCTCTTTAATAGTCGATATTTTCAATTATTTTGACAATTAAGCAGTTTTCTGAGCATTTGTTTCGTTCTAACGGTTCGTTTGAAACATATCTTCGTATGTCATAAGCCTCTACTATTTTACGACCGTATTTTTGTGATTTATACCACAAGTAGACTCTTTCTCCGTCGTTATCAGAAAATAAACTGTCTGCTGAAAGTACAGACATGCGCAGTGAAACAGTCAATACCACAAGTTAATGATTTATATGCTGTTTGGATTGTATTTTGTAAACTTCTATGCACATGTTACGTAAATAAACAACTTTATTACATACTTTCTTTTAAAGCAAAGAGTGAAATCGTATTTGGGACCACAGTAAGCAGATAACTTACAAAAAAACAACATTATAATTATTATTATTATTATTATTAGTAGTAGTAGTAGTAAAAGTAATTGGGGTCATAATAAGCAGAGCATTTACATAGAAAACAATAATAAAATAGCAATCTACAATAATGATATATTGAACCCATCTAACTGCGCGAAACGACATAAAGAACCGAAATGCATTTTTCGCATAATTTACAGACCACAATTAAAAACAAACAACAACAAGAAGCGCCGCAATGCGAAGAAACAATGTTTTCAACGACCGAGTATAGACATCCGAGTAGAATCCAATTTTGCATCATGATATAAGCTACCCACACACCAAGTTCAATATCTAAAGCTAAAGCAAACTCAAGTTATTAAGCAGAAACTAAATAGCAATAGTGACCATGACCTTGATAACAGACATCTATGATCTAGATCTAGGTAGCAATCCTAGGTTGACTCTTAATTTAAGCTATCCAAACACTAAGTCTGGTATCAAAAGGTCAAAACACACAAAAAGGTGAAATATGCATATCAGGGATCGCCACATTCAGAAAAAACAGCCTCCCCACACAGTCAAGAAGAGGAGAGAGGGAGAGAGCATGGTTAATAAATGATCAGTTTTAAAAAAAAGACACCACTAACAATAACACTGTCATGTAACAGCTGCCCTCTACCAAATAGTGGCTACCCTGTGGCAGTCCGCAAGATGGCGACCAGTTAAGAGACGAAAATGTATGTGCTATTTTGTTTCCAATTTATATACACATTGTAAGGTATAGACTTGTATACTTGGATCATATCAGGAAAAGGATTGTTGATTGATTAAATGATTGCCTGCTTTATTGCCGGTGTGTCTGTTTGACCCTGTAATTGATAAAAATAAATGACCTTATTGGCTATTTCAAAATTGAAGCGAGAGCGACGACTGATTTCGGCTTTGTATTCTATGACAACTTCGTTTTTCTCGTAATATGTGATATACCTTTGAAGCGCCTCCAATTGCCTATCTTGTGGTATTATTATTATTATTATTATTATTATTAATTACCAAACTTATATAGCGCCCTTTTCATATACACGTTCAAAGGCGCTTTACAATGATATAAACTAATAACTGATTACAAGCAATACAATTAAAATACTAAAACAGCATTCAAATAAGAAGATCAGAAGACTTGATCTTGATCTTGATCCATGATCTTCCAGGAGATCCCCCAAGCGTTTAAGACTGACTATGATGCAACTAGAAGCTGTCTGTATGTGACTAGAAGTCACCAAAAACGCAACAAGTAGTCGCCCGTTTGTAACTAGAAGTCACCTGAACGCGACAAGAAATCGCCTGTATGTGACTAGTAGTTACCTGAATGCAACAAGAAGTCGCTCCTATGTGACTAGAAGTCAACTGAATGCAACAAGAAGTCGCTCCTATGTGACTAGAAGTCAACTGAATGCAACAAGAAGTTGCCCGAAGCCCGAATGTGACTAGAAGTCACTTGTATTTGGCTTGACATTGCCTTCATGCGACTAAAAGCCACATTACTTGATGTATCTCCACCTGAATCCCTGATGTGACCCAAGGCCACCAGGTCTAATCCGGAAGTCCCTGTCCACTTTACAGCATTCAAATAATAAATCTACGACACTATGAACGAGGATATGAGACAATCATTTAAAATGTGGTATTAACCTAGTCGTTTGAAATTAAAATATTCCAGCGAAACTTATAAGATACTAAATAAAAAATAATGTGTTTTAGAATCAACATCTTAAGAACTTGTAACTGTCTTAAAAGATATTAGCCGAAATAAAACAAATTGTAAATCACACAATAGTCACACAGTTTTCTAAAAATCACTGTCTCAGATTATCCACGATAAAAATTCTATTCATAGGCTTGTTTGAAATAGTGTGTTTTAAGTGCACGTTTGAAAGAACACAATGAGCTTGAGTATCTGACATCAGACGGCAGATCATTCCACAGTTTCGGAGCTGCATATTCAAATCGTCGGTCGCCATAGGTTTCAGTTTTACTTTTTGGTATAACTAAAGTAAGTGCTTTGTTCTGAGATCGTAGATTCCTTCGTGGTTTGTAAACGCATAACATTTCTTCCATATATTCCGGCGATTTTCCGTTTAAAGCTTTGTAGGTATGTGTTAAAATTTTGAACTGGATTCTTTAATGCACCGGAAGCCAATGTAATTCTTTTAGTACAGGTGTAATATGATCGTACCGCGAAGCTCTGGAGATGATGCGGGCAGCTGTATTTTGAACAATCTGCAGTTTGTTGATTAATGTTTGAGGTACTCCATACAATAGTGCATTGCAGTAATCTAGGCGCGAAATGACCAATGAAGTGACAAGTTGTTTAGAAGCATCAATTGTCAGATATTTCCGAATTCTGCCTATTTGTCTAAGATGAACATAACATGATCTGCATACCGAATTGATGTGATCTTCCATGTTCATGTTTGAATCAAAGATGGCACCTAAATTTCTAACATTAACCGATTGATTTATTTTAGAGTCACCCACGGTTATCAATAGATCTTCAATGTGTTTGGAGTTATACGGAGATGAGAACATGATGACTTCTGTTTTATCAGTGTTAAGGAGATATCAAAGAGCTGAAGTGGGATGGGTGTTGGAAATCATGATTTCATATAAGTTGATTTGTTATCGGACTTGTCAACTTCTTGTGACTTCACATATCATTTATTTAGCATTTGATTGTGTAATGTCATGCACAAACTAAATAAAAGTGAAATTTGTAGTAAATTCTTACCTTTTAAACAGACTTTCTGTGGGAGTCCAAACTTCCTATACTTCCACTTTTGTCAACAATTACTACCACAGGAAGACAGTCCATAATAAGGACAACAATGTATTGAATATTATCCACTAAGCAATAGCAGAAATGTACAAAAACAACATTCTCAAAGTGACTACATACTATAATTTGGCATCCATGTTTGTTTACATTTTTTTCAAAATGCAAGGTATGGTGTACAATATTGGACATAACTTTCAGTGTTATTTTTGAAATATCTGTCTTTTGAAGTAAAGGTTGAAATATTATTTTTCTGTTAACACATGTAAAATTAATAACTAAATGCAATATTTGTGTAATAAGAGTGTTTTTGAAATGTGTAAAAAGACAAATAATAACATAACTAGTATAAATAAACAAATAAATTGTAATTATATATTTGGAATGCACAAATTGTTTACATATCAGAGGTGTACACTTTTTTTGGACCTACTCGTTCTGATTTGGGAAACCCAGTCAGGATACGAATCTAGTCACTATCTGGGGAAAAGATGTGTAAGTGGATGGAAAGCTCAGTCTGAAGAGCACTCGCCCTGTAAGCGAGGGGTCCCGGGTTCGAGTCCCTATCTGGCTGCACGTTCTTTCTCGCCTTGTGACAATTTACTTATTAGTATGTTATTATTTGCCTTCAACATTTCAAAACACTTTTAATACTAGTAGAAATACATTTCTTACATTTCTACATTATTTGGAATACTAACAGAAACCTCGAAAGTAATGGCCTATATTGTGCACCATACTTTGCATTCTGGGTAGTCCTACTTTATAAACTTGTAAACAAATATGGATGTAAAATTGTAAGTACTGTCACTTGGAGAATGCTGTTTTTTTTTATACATTTCTACTGTTGTTTCATAAAATATCTTCTAAGACATTGTTGACCTGGTTATGGACTGTCTTCCTGTGGTAGTAATTGTTCACAACAGTGGAAGTATAGGAAGTTTGGACTCCCGCAGAAAGTCTGTTTTCAAGGTACAAAATTGCTTAAAATTTCTCTTCTATTTTGACTTTTGCATGGCATTTAACATTCATGTGCTGTATAAATGTTAAATCAAGGTAAATGAAGCTTTGAAGTCAGAAAAAAACAATTTACTTTCCTGATATTAGGATCTCACACACCCAACCCACGTCAACTCTTCCACAACAAATGATACCACCTTAAGTTTGAGCATATTTGCATTCATCCATGATATTATGTCTCGGAGACACAATTGAATGCATTGTAATGTTTCTTCCTTAGAAATGTCATCTAATGGTTTGAAAGATAGATACAGCTGTGAGTCGTCGGCGTAGAGATGGTATTGCAGCCCGTGATCTTTGCAAATGGCACCAAGTGGTTTAGTGTACATAGTATAAAATTTTGGCCCTAAAACAGATCCCTGTGGGACACTAAAATTAAGTGTGACCGGCTTTGACAGCACACCGTTAATGTATACTGTCTGTTTTCTATCTTGAAGGTATGATGTTATCCATTCCATTGGCTTTTCAGCAATGCCGAAAACATTTTCCAGTCTCTGTAACAAAGTCTTGTGATCAATTGTGTCAAAAGCTGCTGATAGATCTATCATAACTAAGACTGTAACATTGCCTTGGTCAAGGGATTTTAGGACATCGTTTTGGACTTTGATAAGTGCAGTCTCTGTCGAATGGAATTTGCGATAGGCTGACTGATACTTTTCTTGAAGTTGATTTGTTGTCAAATGTTCATCAATGCGAGAGCCTACTACTCTTTCAAGTGTCTTCGATACAAATGATAAATTTGAAACAGGTCGATAGTTTTTTAAAATGTTTTGATCCAAAGTTGTTTTTTTCAGAAGAGGTTTAACACAAGACCTTTTAAACTCTGCGGGAACATTTCCTGTGCTGAGAGAGATGTTGATAATGTTAGAAATAAATGGTAAAAGTTCATCAAGGCACGATTTTAATAGCCATGTTGGTAAAGGATCCAGTTCACATGATTTGTTTGAAGAGCTATTTATTATTTTCTTAATTTCTTCTTTTGATGCTGTTTCAAAGCGAGTCAGACTATTTTCAACACCCATCTGTTCTGTTTCTACTTCAACTGGGTTTAGAACTAATTTTGATTTTATTTCATCTCTGATGTTTTCTATTTTCTCAACAAAGAAATCACTAAACTCTTGTGGCAATTGATCAGTTTCTATATTTGTAGGTAAAGATGTCTCAGTTGGACCATTCATTAGGTTATTTGTAATTTGAAACAATTGTTTTTGATCTCGACCACAGGGTGCTACCTTATCAGAATAATGGTTCACTTTAGCCTCTTCCAACATTTTATTTACTTTTGCACATTGATTTCTGTATATTTCGTGGTCTATAGTCAATTTAGATGATTGCCAATTTCTTTCTAACTTGCGCCGCAGATGTTTTGCGTCATGTAGCTCCTGTGTATACCAAGCACAAGAGGGTCGTAACACTATTGTTTTAGTTCGAAGCGGAGCATGTTTTTCGAGTAAGGTGGAAAGAACATTCGTATATACTTCTACAAGTTGTTCGAGATCGGTGTTTTCAAGATGGTCTCGTAAAATTGTTGATGATTCAATATCACTCTTAAAGGAATCTGTATCAATTGAGTTGAGTTTTCGATACATCACTGACTTTCGGATAGGTGGCGGTTTTTCCGCAACGGTATTGAATATAACTGCATAATGATCTTTTGCCAATTTGTATGTGGCATATTATATATCTATAAATGTTATCTTTACCACTGGCCGTTCCTATATGCAGCCGGCAACACCGAAGTTGTGTCTTTGTTCATTGTGCCATGTTATCGTTACAAATATAATCTCAAGTTCTCTCTTCCTCCATATTAATACACTATTAAAGGCCGTTGATTCAGGTGTTCAACAAAAATCCTTATATCATAATCTTGATTCGGCGGGCGGGCGGGTGTCCACTTAATAACTTGAGTTTGCTTTGGCCTACGCCAAACTTTCTGTGTGGGTAGTTTTTTGAAGACTACTAGGGACTGCTACCCAGATGTGATCAAGGTGAATGACTACTGGTGGGCGGTATTACCGGTATATTGCGATTCGAGTCCTTGGCGATACGCTGTATCGATAGGGTCTCCTCATACATGTACCAGTATGATCGGGAAAATTCGAAAAAGTCCATTAATTGTAGCCAAATTATTAAACTTGTTGAACATTACTTAATAATATCCGTAAATTGATCTGTTTTCTTGCTTTACATACGTTTAAATGTCGATAATTATAACAGCAAATGTACCAGATCCCGGAACAGTACGGCAATACCGGCAATAACTTTCTTCGAAATTTACCATTGCATCGCAACTGGGAGACACGCCGGGCGAATCGTAAAGATCCAGAAGGAAAAGCTCCAGTTTGTAAGCATTTTGGTCCTATAATGTCCAAATCCTCTCAGACATTTTTAGAATTATATAGGAAAATGTAGCAGGTTGTTTTACTTGTAAAATTTCGGTCAAGTGGTCGGGTGGAACTACACATTTAACAACTACTGTGGCAGCCAAGTCTCTTGTTCATCCAGTCTGAATTTAGTTTATATCCAAATATCCAGAATAAGTTCACTTTCTTGCACATTCCATCCACGACTTCCACATGTAAATACTGCATTTAACATGCCTGTAAGCTATCCAAACTAAGTTTTGATCCTTTTTGCAAAGTCACGCTCAATAAACTTGCTCAAATGAAGAGTAATCCATTAAAATTCACTGTCTTTTTTAGTTTCAAGAATTCTTGCTGCAGGATGCACATACCAGTAAGATCGCCACTTACTTGAACTGGCCATGTAGAAATTATGAAATAGGGGATATTATGAAGATATTTTGACATTTATCAAGCCTAAATTAATTATAGATACAGGTTTTGTGTTTTCAAGGTATTTGGAATATATTCATTTAATAACTATTAGAAACCAAAAGCAGCCAGGTAATGATCAGTGTGATGCAGGTGCTTGAATTCGAAACTAGGGAAATCCTGTAAAGTAATGTGTTTCCGCGTCAGAAATTCAGTTGCATGTTTTTGGATTTATTTTGCGGAAAACCGGTAGGGATGACAGCTATTGGCTATATTCTTTTCTGAATCTGCTGTTTCAGCTGGACTGAAAGCAACCATTTCTGTGAGTTGTCGGTTGGACATTAATATTATGCAAGATTTTAGGTTTCGTGATTTTTTCCCCGGCCGACTGTGCAAAAGTGATGCTTGGACTGTGTTTCAGTGTTCCTTGGATTTTTTTCAGGAGTTCTTCATAGCCTGAATTTATGTTGCCTGAGTAGCTTATAGCCAATGTTTGCAGTAAACACTGATTTCTGTTTCAGGTTGTTGTTCTGGATTGATCTCATAGACTAGGTACAGAGTGTGTGTCGGAAACTCTGAAATTAGGACCGGTTACTGGCGTCAGCCGCCTGCAGACATCCGCGTTGTTGTTGTACTAGCGAGTTAGATAAACTCGAAGATTTTAATTACACAGAAAGAAATCACCGAAAGCGGCAACATAGACTTATCCTCTGTCGCTTTGCTTAAATGCATCTCGTGTCCAAAGTCACATTATCTATTATCATTTTTATAAATAAAAAATCGAATTAGAAATTTTAAAATGGCGGCATTTTTATTTTTAAAAGGAAGTGATTCAATTTATATTGGACCAGTTCATTATCCAATCAGAATCATGCGATCTCATATTGGCTCAGTAAAACCCGTATTGGCCCTGGTTATCTCGTATTGGCCCAGTTGAGTTTTCATATGAATTGGATGTAAGTCATATAAGGTGTACTATATTGTAAATATTGTGTCAATATTATTTTAGTTATTTAATAAATAGCGGTACGGTCCTGCCGTATCACGATACGTACCAAAGTTAACCATCGGTTAATGAAACGTAATTAACTAGTGTGAGTATTGTAGAACAGTTGTCAAAGTTATCTTAGAAACAAATTGGGGTTTTAATGACTAGATTTAAATAGCCTAAACATAGCATGACCCAAAGATTGCTGAACTTTCTGCTTACGTTCAAGAGAAACAGTTTTCTCCAGGAGACCCTATCGATACAGCGTATCGCCAATGACTCGAACCGCAATATACCAGTTATACCGCCCACCAGTATCATTCACCTTGATCACATCTGGGTAGCAGTCAGTAGTCTTCAAAAAAAAAAACAAACGACACAAAAGTAGGCCAAAGCTAACTCAAGTTATTGAGTGGACATCCGCCCGCCGCCGAATCAAGATTATGATAAAAGGGTTTCGTTGAACACCTGTTTCAACGGTCTATAATAGTGTAATAATAGAGAGGAAGAGAGAACTTGAGTTTAAAAAGGATTATATTTGTAACAATAACATGGCACAATGAACAAAAACACAACTTCAGTGTTGCCGGTTGCATATATGAACGGCCAGTGGCAAAGATAACATTTATATATATACAATATGCCACATACAAATTGGTCATATAAAGATGAAGAAATGAGTTCTACAGGGTAGCTGTGTTTATGGAAAAGTAGACCATACATGGTACCTTTTTCGACACAAATCCAACGGCTATACAGGTACCCTCTTAAAATCCGAGGGGCGGTACAGGGTACCAACAACAATTTGTTTGAATCGCATTTTCTTAAAAACAAAATGATTGTTCAGTTTAATAGTTATACCACAAGATAGGCAATTAGAGGCGCTTCAAAGGGATATCACATATTAGGAGAACAACAAAGTTGTCATAGAATAAAAAGCCAAAATCAATCGTCGCTCATTTAAGGTCATTTATTTTTTATCAATTACAGGGTCAAACAGACAGACGGGCAATAAAACAAGCAATCATTTAATCAATCAACAATCCTTTTCATTATATGATCCAAGTATACAAGTCTATACCTTACAATATGCATACAAATGGGAAACAAAATAGCACATACCTTTTCGTCGCTTAACTGGTCGCCATCCTGCGGACTGCCACAGGGTACCCACTATTTGGTACAGGGCAGCTGTTACACGACAGTGAATAAACAAAAATGAGAACCCGAGCGGTTACCGCCTTGGAACGGTCAGTGGCAAATCAAATTGCCACTGGGGGGTTAAACCAGGTTATAGGGTGCACCAACCTCACACTTGCCCCAAAAGGTTCTCGTATCACAAAACAAATACAAGTTGTCTTGGTGAAATAACTCCAACCCACCCATCGGCTCAACAATGTTGTATGCAAAAACACAAACATATAAAACATAAGAAGCTTATAGCAGTGCAAAGCCAAAGGGTAGGTACTAAATGATCTTACCGAGCTATTGAGCGGAAACTGAATTGAAACAGTAACCTTCACCTTACCTGGGTAGCTTTTCAAAGCTTCCTCTTGATAAAAGCTTGAAACACTTTAAGTTTGGCGTCAATAGGCCAAAGCAAACGCAAGTTCTTGAGCGGAAACTGATTTTGCGATTCTTTATTGTGATTTTACATCTTAAAACGAAAGAAAACCCTATGTGAATACATTTTAGACAAAAATGGCATTCTTTGAATCTTTTCCTCCATATATACCCCTTTATGGCATGGGCGAACAGTGTAGATCCAAATCAGCCTGCACATCCATGATATCTGATCAGGATCTGCACTGTTCGCTTTTTAATTTATTAGGTCATTTCTGACCAGAATATATTGCATGAAACAACTTTTTTTACACACATGCTTATTCTTTCCCAGCCATACCCCATTTGTGTTTTGTTTTATAACCAAGGGTTTACAATTCTAAAGAACATATTATATAGAGTATTTTATACTTTCATGTAAAGGTTTTCTTAACTGTATATGCAATATGCCACTCTGGTTGTTGATAACGTTCTCATGATTTTTTGAAGATTGTATAATCAGTGATGTCTACCAGAGCATCTGCAGATTGAATTCTTGGCGTCTGTATAATAAAATCTTGGCAAGACTAAACATGTTAAAGGAGGTTATGCTATATGTACTATAAAATCGTCAACAATGTTCCCAAACTCAGTCTACAATAATATACATAAAAAGTCCAATGTGATATGAAAAAACATGGTCCACAGTGATATAAACATAACACGGCAAGTACATAGTGACATACAAAAGCTCGGTCCACAGTGACATATACGTAACAAGATCAGTCCAAACGTGACATGCAAAAGCTCGGTCCAAAGTGACATATACATAAAATGCTCAGTACAAAGTGACATGCAAAACGCGGTCCACGGTGACATATACATAAAATTCTCAGTACAAAGTGACATGCAAAACGCGGTCCACAGTGACATATACATAAAATGCTCAGTACAAAGTGACAGGCAACAACTCCGTTCAGTGGCATACAGCGAACGACTGTCCAAAGTGCGAAAACTGAAAGACAGTTACAAAAACATTTTCTTTCAGCCGATTGAGTGTGAGAATATGAAGTGCACTTTAACACTTTCCATGGTTTGAAACACTATTTTTACTTTCACTTTTGCGATTTTGTAGGCGACAATCTGATTGGTTCAAAGGGTTAGTGATAAAAGCACGTTTTATTTACTCGTCGTCAGATCCTGATAGTGTAGCGGTTTTCAGGAAATGATTTTAATCAGATTGCAGTGGAGGGAAACCGGAGAGAGGCGAATTTTCTTAGCCGTATATAAAACTAAAAAGTAGTCCGATCTGCGCTTTAATATTAACACTAAAATAAACATGGATGAAATGTTTAGACTTAAACATTCAAATATTGTAATGCAAATATACAAACTATGCTGTACCGTACAGTGTACCCGTTAAAGCATTGCGTTTACTAGAATTAAGCCAAAAGACACATGATCAGCAAAAATAGAGTGCACATTTAGGAAGACCATTGTGCCAGCTGGCCAGACTGATAATCTTCACGTCGTAGAAGAATGTCACGATTTTTTTACTTCTAGGATTTTCAGGTCCATATAAATCAAAATCTTTAAAGCTACTTAAAACGAATCCGATTTTGTTTGTGAAATCCAAAATTTGTAGTAGTGCATTGATTTATAAATAGATCTTTAACTTCTTTGACAGTGATATTTTACGGAGCACAAGCAACTAACAGAAACACTACTTTATCCAACAAATAATTCGTATAACACCAGAAACGGGAACCAGCTAGCACAAAAAACATGATTTTTAATAGTTAACACTATTTCGTAGAGCTTAAGGAATAGTTTCATGTAACAAAGTAGTTATAAAAAGGTGAAATATGCATATCAGGAATCGCCACATTCAGAAAAAAACAGCCTACCCACACAGTCAAGAAGAGGAGAGAGGGAGAGAGCATGGTTAATAAAATGATCAGTTTCAAAAAAGACACCACTAGAAATAAACAAAAATGAAAACCCGAGGGGTTACCGCCTTGGAACCGTCAGTGGAAAATCCAATTGCCACTGGGGGTTTAAACCAGGTTATAGGGTGCACCAACCTCACACTTGCCCCAACACATATCACAAAACAAGTACAAGTTGTCTTGGTGAAAAAAACTCCAACCTACTTATCGGCTCAACAATGTTGCATGCAAAAGCACACAAACATATAAAACATAAAAAGCAAAGAGCATTACAAAGCCGAAGGGGCGGGTACTCAATGATCTTACCGAGACCAGAGCTCCTGGAGTAAAATCAGCAAGAACACGATGACAGGGATAAAAGAAACAAATCGAGCTTCTAGGTTCTTTTAAGAAAAGATTTCCTCATAAACCTTCGTAAACTCTTAAACCCCTGCCACCGTCGTGCAACCAAAGAGGTAAGCATAATGATCAACTGTAGAAGGGTTAATCACCAGGCCTGCAAAGCGCTGTAAATATCATGTTGGTAACCTTTCTTTTTAAATTTACAGATAGTTTTTTACGAATAACCGGGAGAAATTAAAATTGCCTTTTATTTTGTTAAGTTTATAAATTAAATCTCCATAAAAAACTGGCTGTGAAATACCTTGTTGCAAAAGTGATTTTAAACTGCACCTGTATTTATGAATTAGATCTGGGTATCGGCGATAAAACTTGCAAAAGGTTTTCCTTAATTTGTGATACCGATAACCTTGTTTTAAAAGTTTTTCTGTAATGCAAAGATTACGTTCATTGAAATAATTAACGTCGTTGCAACCTCTTGAAAAGCGAACAAGCTGTGAGATATAAACCCAATAAGATGTTGCACGGGGTACATCGCCGTCTAAAAACGGAAAATTTACTATATTAAAAGTAAAATCATCTCTTTATCATAAATTTAAGTAGTGACGTATCCATTTTCAATGGACAGATTTAGATCGAGAAAGTTTGCTTGCTTTTCTGAAGTGTTCGCTATATTAAGTTGTAGTTCTTTCGGATAAATCTTATTAAACAGTAATTGAAAATGGTTATTATCTATATTTAATAAATCATCAAGGTACCTGGAGGTAATGTTAAAAGCTGTAATTATATCATCTTGATGTTCAGTAGAAAGAGATACTGTAAAACGCTTTAATTTCGCGAGGTCAAATTTTCGCGATTATTGTCAAAAATCAGTTATTTTCCTTATTCGCGTGTTTATAAATTCGCCATAACGTCAGTCGTTTATAAGTTTTGCCAAATTTATTTAAATGATTAAATCAAATAAATGAATGGAGTTCAAAAAAGGGATTATATGTGGCGTTTGAAGTGATTAACAGTTCTATTTTAAGTTGCTTATTTTCGTATGTACGTATTGTCGGATATATGGAAACTCATCATAATTTTATTCGCGGTATTTATGAATTCGAGAAGTAAGCGATTCGCGACTATTAGCGAAAATAAAAATAACGCGAATAAAACAAGTTCTACAGTAACATAAAGTCTCTTTCATAACATTATAAAAACAGATCAGCAACACGGGGTGCACAATTAATACCCATTGGGATGCCTATTACTTGTTTATAAATAGAGGTACCGAATCCAACATAAATATTATCCAGTAAGAAAGTTAGCGACTCTATTAGGTCTTAACAAGTCCATATGGTATAATTATCATAAGAACCATCTGTAAAAAATGCCCTATGTTCATTACAAGCGATGAAGGTTTTATTTTCTCTAGTAAACGTTTTTTTTTGTTTAATGAGACTAGTTAGCTTGTCTCTTATAAAATTATGAGGGAGCGAAGTGTTTAAAGTTGAGAAATCATAAGTAGACAAACAGAACGCCCGAAAATTATTTGATTTAAGCTTTTTCAAAACGTCACTTGAATTTTTAATCGACCAAAATAAATTTTTGCCAGAAGTTTCAAAAACCTTATCACAATACCTAATTACATGTTCTTTTATAGCTGTAAGACAAGATGTTAAGAGCACGGATAATTTAGTATTAGTGCAATAACTAGAGTTAGCAATAAATCTTGATTTGTGTGGTGTTTTATGCATTTTAGGCAACCAAAACATAGTAGGTACTTTGTCTTGTTTCGGCTCAATACTGATTCTAAATTTTGTAATTTGTAGAGTGTGTGCAGTAACAATATCACTCTCAGATGAAGAAGTCAGTATATAAACATTAGTGCTGTTCAGTTCTTCAGTTTGAATATTAATATAGTGTATCCGTCACACCATACATTATTAGAAGCCTTATCAGCAAGTGCTAAAACAAATCTGTTATGAAAGTATTGAATTCCTTTTTTCAAATGACGAAAGTTAAAACGAGGTCGAGGTGGTAATAAAGCAATATTTCTTTCATAAAATGATAGACTTTGTAGAACAATATAAATAATACAACTTGCAATATTACGCCTTGACAAACACGATGAATAAAAATCACAAACAAACTTCAAATAATCGGGATATGTCCCGTTGTTTCAATAGGCACAAATAATCATTTAGATTTTAGGCTAGGATCAAATACACGATGTCCCTTTTAAACATCGGACTGGAGCATTAATGGTTGCACACACAAAAAGTGAATGTTCACATGGATCCCTAGTAACGAGTTCACTGCTATTTATAATGTTGAAGCAAAGACCTATAATATATAGGTCTTTGGCTGAAGTAGGTGAGAAATCCCATATAGTAAGCATTGTCAGTAAGCATTGCAGTTTATAGACGATTGGTTCAGTTCTGTCAACGTTTTTTTTCCAACAACAGATTTTGATTTATGTACAGCGTTGACCGATATATACTTTTATTATATACACATAAATGATTTAAGCATAGTGCAGCGTTAATCCACGAAATTCACACAACTCGTCAGATTAAGAATTCCTAATTGGATGGACAATGTCCGTTTTCCAATTCTTTATTTTGCAGCTTCCCATGTTCTATGTGACGTCATATTCTACGTCACACTATGTTGTCGTTATTTTTCGGCACATAACGAAATCCAAAATAGGAATTTTCCGTCTCAGCTATACAACCGTTACGATATGTTTACGCCATTCATAAATTTTCAACGCCATGTATAAATTTATTACCGCGTCACTATTTTATGCCACAACAAAGTGAGAGGCATATAGAGTTGCACTCGTCCGTCCGTACGTACGTGCATACGTCCTCAAATCGACTCCTCCTAAACTATCACTCTCTTACACTATCGGCTCATTACATTCACCTCTGTTATAGGCTGGGACTACTTTCAACTACTTTTACTTTAACTCAAAGAAATAGTTCACCAATTACATTTACAATAGCTTGGGTTTCTTCGGTTTTGATGAAAGATAGTGAAGATTTCAGTCATTTGTTTTACCTCAAGCTTTCAAATTCATAATTTATGACTATATAAAATAAGGCTGTCGAGTTTGGTCAAAAATCTAGACATTGAGCCTGTTGCAGAGATGTAAAGTGAGTGTAAGGAACGACAACGTTGCGAAAGAGATTGCTAAACTATAAGCGGATTTCTTTCAAACTTGCATAGATGATCAACCAGGACGTGTAGATGATCGTAACGAAAGGATTTTTTCCTAGAGTTATGACCCTTTGTTATAAAAAATTATGTTGCAGCAGTGGGGGCATCAGTGTCTGAGGACACATTCTAGTTATTTCTACAATAATGTAAACCGCGTTCTAGGCGCTGTCGCCGTGACGGTGCGGGTTCGCTCCCAGCTAGAGACACTATCATTTGTATAAAATTTTGTTGTTTTTTAGTTTATTTAAATTTGTTTTTAGCGAGAAGAGCGAGAAGAGTATACAATAAAAGGAACATTTTTACAGTATGCAGTCTGTAGGTTCGTATTATTTCTCTTTTTCGGCTGTAAACCACATCACGCTTGACCTTTGGTCTCTCGTGATATTGTTTACATACACAGCTCGAATAATACGAACCTACAGAATGCATACTGTTATAATATTCCACATATATAATAAAACTATAAATAAAATTGATATGTCACCGGGCTTGTTCAAATTTTATTATGAAGTTTATTTTGACAAATTTATCACACGGTGTGGAAACACCATGGTTAATTAGTACATATTTAAATGACAATTGTTCAAAATAAACTTTGTATTTTGAAATGAATACAACTAAATAGAATACGTTTTGTGTTAGCTCTGTGAGTAAACTAAGCTTCAAAACACTTGAAATTATGCTAAGACACAATTTAAGTTTTCAATATTTTCATTTTATAGCAACCACATCAATCACAAACTAAATAACCTAAGAAAGTGGTGTCTAATGAAAAACCATAAACAATTTTCTCGCTAACATAATTAAATTATTGCAGAATCGACAAAGATTAAACACATAGTCCCCTCCGATGGAAATGGTTGGGTACTTAATAATTATCAATGGTGTCATATTTGTGTAGTATTACTGTATTTGCATGGCATCAGGCGAAGGAATAAAATATTTCAAAGCATGCGCGTTTGTTGCGCTTTACCTAGAGGAGAGTATCTTGTTAAACCGTTTTATTACAGATCTTGCAGTGTTGTGAAACAAATGTTTCTTTCTTCCAGGAATATTTTTTAATCACAATGGCGGCACGGCCATTAGTGTTCTTTATCTGCTTGGTATATTTGACGACTTTACAAATGCTTTCAGCTTACAACATGTAATGGCACGATTAAATGCTCTCGAAGCAAAATTTGACACGTTAGACATGGAAAATAAACTAAGGCGCTCTGAGACAGAGGAATTGTTTCGGAGGGTTTCTGAAATTTCAACAAGCGGTAAAATGATTACAGCAAGCGAACACGTGTCACGTGATGCATTCAGTGACTATGGCGAACACGCGTCACCAAAAGAGCTTGTGGCGCCTCTTGACCGTACCACTACATTGCCGTTCAAAGACATGAACAAAACAGCGGAAAGTGCACTCGAACTTCAAAAACTTAAATCGTATCTAACTGAAGGCGTTTAAGTTAAGAAAGATATAAACCTAAAACTTCGCACAGAGTTGAAAGGTATCGGCAATATGTTGAAAACAGATTACACTGTGCTCGAGTCTAACATTAAAGAGGAAATAAGGAGTTTAACCAATAATTTGTCAGAAAATCAAAAAATCACTGGAAAAAGATTACGCAAGTTTTAAGTCGAACATTAAAGACTTTGTAAAACAGCGCTGTCCATCGCAAGCAATGAATCAAGACAGGAACTAATTTCGTTGAAGTCAGAATTTCGAATCTCTATAAGTGAAATATCTAATAACGTCAGTACTGTGAGTAAGACCCTTGCAAATATCAATAATCGACAGACTGAACTTGAAATGCCAATGCAGGAACTTTCGAATGGCCTCAATTCAATGAACATGACTCTTACCAATACCATGAATATTCCGTCTGAATTTAAATCTATTACTCAGGAACCTGTTTATAGCCCGCCTAAAACGATGCGTTCATGTCAAAATTTTCCACACAGTGGCGTATATGATATATATATATATATATATCTTGATGAAAAATCAGTTTCTTCAGTTCGTGTTTACTGTGATCAGACAACGGACGGAGGGGGATGGATAGTATTTCAAAGGCGCCAGGATGGATCCGTGGACTTTGAACGTATCTGGGCAGACTAGAAGGCTGGTTTCGGTACCTAGAGGGAGAGTTTTGGTTCGGGAATGACAATCTTCACGCTCTAACATCTGCAGGGTTTAACGAACTACGCATCGACTTGGAGGATTTCGAAGGGAATAAAGCGTATGCAATGTACAGTCACTTTATGGTAAAGTCTGAGAGTGAAAAATATGAATTAGAAGTGAGAGGATACAGTGGAGATGCGGGAGATTCCCTCGGCTATCATAACGGGATGTCGTTCTCGACAAAGGATCGAGATAACGACAAGTGGAGTAGGAGTAGTGACAGCTGCTCTGTTCGTTACAGGGGAGCCTGGTGGTACAACTGGTGTCATCAGTCTAATCTTAACGGTTTCTATTACAGTGGCGCTAAGTCTCCAGGCGGTGAGGGAGTAAACTGGGGTCACTGGAGAGGATACGATTACTCCCTTAAACGTGTTGAGATAAAGATTCGATAACACAACACGAGATCTTTCTTTCAAATATGTAATCTTCAAGCACCATCAGTGTCTACAGAAAGATATTATAATTTACAGAAATACTGGAAAACTTTCGCTGTTATCAAGTTATCTTCAAGCAACATCAGTGTCAACAGATAGTTATTATAATTTACAGAAATACTTGAAAACTTTCGCTGTTACAAAGTTATCTTCAAGCACCATTAGTGTCAACAGATAGTTATTATAATTTACAGAACTAATGGAAAACTTTCGCTGTTATCAGTTTATCTTCTAGCAACATCAGTGTCAACAGATAGTTATTATAATTTACAGAAATACTGGAAAACTTTCGCTGTTACAAAGTTATCTTCAAGCACCATCAGTGTCAACAGATAGTTATTATAATTTACAGAAATACTGGAAAACTTTCGCTGTTATCAAGTTATCTTCAAGCACCATCAGTGTCAACAGATAGTTATTATAATTTACAGAAATACTGGAACACTTTCGCTGTTATCAAGTTATAGTTATCTTCAGTGTCAATAAAGGTTATTAGAAGTTATAGAAACTAGTCATTACTGGAAAACAATCACAGTAGCTTCTAATCTATTATTTCCCGGTCGAAACTTTCGAAACAGTAATTTTAAACATGGGAATAAAATTGAAAATATTTTTCAGTTCAAGCTAAATTTATTGTTGAATACACGACATTGTACAGTTATATCTCCTGTGAATCAGTGTAGACATTTCAATGGACATTGCTGTTGAATACATGTACATTGCACAGTTATTTATCCTGTCAATAAGCGTAGACATTTGAGCAATCTGACGAAGACATTTTAGTCGAATTCATTCATGACTAAACCATTTTTTGGAATGTAACATTTGTTTAATTTCTGATATTAATGTATTATAATGACAATCATTAGAAGTGAATAACCTTACTGGAGACTCATAAAATACCATGTACTGAATTCATTCATTCCTGTACAACTTAGTGTTTCCGTAATTATAGTTGTGTTACTTAAATTAAGCTGTGAAATGAAAAGATATATTTCGGAATATTGCCATATTTAGACCTCCATAAAGACGTGACAAGATGTCCTGGTCGTCAGAAACCCACTGCAAAATCCACCATGCGATTTCCTATAATTATCAGCAGCCACCTGGAGGCGACTATCAATTACGCCGTTGGTAAGGACAACTGATAATAATGAGTGAATAAGTGTCTAATAATGTTTTAAACCGTTTTCTAACACCTTTCAGCAAATATGGCATTTTTAAATTAACAGGTCAAATTGTACACTATTGTCATTTCTGTCATTTCGAATGTGTAGGGAAACTTAAAACAAGTTTTAGTTTCATAAAAAACTAGTCGGTCAAAACTTTTTGCTGGAAATAATAGCAATCAATTTTAAATGATAAGCCATTTTCCATTTATTTAATAAATGTTTTAATTCTTTTGGAATTCATCACTAAAACGATGTACCAAATACAATAATTATTTATTTCGAAGTACCATAACTGAAACGTTTTCAAATAGTTTATCACTTAAAAAAATGAACATTTGAGAAAGCTGAAAAAAATATGCTATTAACGTATTCCAAAAGCAACAGGATAGTAAATTTAAACAACCCATGCAGGAAAACTGTTTGTAAACAAGGTTTACTAGCCTTCATTTGGGAAAGATATACACCTAGCCTTATAATTTTATCTTAACTCTATAAATTACCTTTTAGCTGCTTCGGAAGGCTGTGTTGTCTGGGTGTGGCAAATTCTGATATGCATATTTCACTTTTTTATATTCAGGAAAGAGTATATAAGCAATTTTTTGTTGGAAATCCATAATAACGACGCATTTGCTATTGTTTAGTTTATTTGATTAAGAGATAATATACTCGGCGTCTCTGGTGTCTAAAAAGTTCACAATCATTGCCTTGTAGAGTATTACCAATAGTTGCACAGTTGCAAAGGTATTACTGAAGATTTCATTCTATTTCTTTCAGGAATGACACTGAAGACCTCATAGTTTCTCCTACTGCAAACCTCCTGATGTGTCCGACTGAACTGATATTCCACCAACATCACAGACAGTTTGTTATAAGTCGTTTCTGATACTCATCAACGTTCTGACCGCTCCAAGTGCTGAATTCAGTTGTTCATGTACAACTGTGTATTCCGAAATTATAGCTGTGTTACGTATTACGTTGTGGTATAAAGTGAAGAAAATGTCGAAAATTTACCATAGTTCATCATATATAAATACGAGCCAAGGTCGTCAGATACCCACTGTTGAATTAACCATTGACGTTTTCGACTGTTCAACTTTTATCCATCAAGAGTCGTTGTCAAGAATATTTGTTCCTTATTACTGGACAGCGAATGGAGCAGATCAGCGCCGACATTTTCTTCATCGGTCATCACTATAAACCAATTTTGAGACTCAATAGAAGGACTATATTGATTACTGACACAGTGTCATATATTGTCAACTCAATTCTGCACTTGCATGTTCCCGGTCAGAGACTCAATAGAAGGACTATATTGATTACTGACACTGCGTCATATATTGTCAACTGAATTCTACACTTGCATGATCCCTGTCGGTGCTCATACCTACTGCTCAAGATATGCCGAAGAGAATTCACTTTAAACATAGAGCTGTTTAAAATTTTCGTCTTGACATTTCTTAACCAGAATCAAGCTCCGCATTACGCTGCACGCGGAACAGCTCAATCTAAGTACAGCTGATTAATTTAAACTGATAAGCCAATAGGAATGCAATTCTGATATTTTCAAATAATTATATATATATATAAGTTAGGTTCTTTACAAATGACCTTGTACTTATTGGCTGAAGTTTAAGAGCCCTTGAAGGTCAATTCAAGTGCATGGGTGTTAGTACTGTGAAGAAGACATATTAACGTTGATTTATTTTATGCACAAGTTTGTACTTTGATTTTCACACCCCAGTTTTCTTGGTTTTTCAAATCAATTTAAAACAGAATGATAATGTAGTTTCGCTTAAATCTTAATTGGGACAATAATAAGCATAATTATACTTTACACTATAAATATATTGGTGTGATAAAAGGAAAAGGAGAAGAAAAGTGTGACCACGTTAAATTTTGAATCTCAATCTAACGAAGCTGGACGCGCATTTGACAGTACAATAAACAAAATTCATCTACTGAAATATTTCGGCTTTAGAGCATTCGAAAAACTATTTAATTAGTGTGTTGTGCCAATTCTGGATTACGTATCGTCTCGTGGAGATACATACTTATCTAACAGTGAAATTTTGAATGTACCAAATCGAGCACCGAGACACTTTCTGGGCGTACATAGATTCGCATCTTTATTTGCTTTTAGGGGCCTACATGCTGATACAGGATAGATTCTGTATACATACATGTACGTTGATATTATTTACATATAATATGCTTTACTACGATTTTGACTGTGTATTTTTGCATATTTTGATAGAATGAAATAATGTCAGTGACTTGACACCATTTTTAGAAGAAAAACAAAACAAAACAAACAAGGGCGTATAAGTAAGGGTTGGCAAGCGGGCGGCTGGTCAAGCGCTAGTGATCGTGCACTACTCTAATCCATAAATGATCAGTTCGAGTATCATATACATTTGTTGTTATTTGTATAGAATTATTATAACATTTTTATTGTCTGAAATTTGACATATTGTATATTTTGACATATATTAGACACCACAAACAACGAAGAAGATAACATGGGCAGCTGTCTCTTGGAACGGTCTATGGCAAAAGAATTTAAGAGTACACCAATCTCAAACTTGATCAGTTTCATTTATGAACAAAATGATTGGGATAAAAGCGGATAAGTTACAAACCTAATCACTTATATAATAGAAAAAACTGGAAACTGTTAAGCGGTAAGAACAAAGTCAGAACAGGTGCGATCTTGCAAGATTTTAAATAATAATAAAAAAATCGACATGACAGAACTCAAAATTTCGGAAGCAGTCAAATGCCTGAAAATCAATAAAGCAAGTAAAGATGATATTATAGTATTTACATGTAGTCCCACAAAGTTTCGACCACCTTATTTCTATTAAGTTCTCTTAGCAAATAATTTATAATGATTCGTAATGTGATACTTCAGGCAATACAATGCATACTATAAATCTAAATATTGGACAATTCTACAAAATATTAAAAGTGTGAACGAACAAGCTAGTATGTGCGTATTTATTCGTGGCAGTGAAACAGCTTAAATAAAGGTGTAATAGATGAAAAGGGAACTTTGAAAACCAATGAACACGACAAATTTGAAAATAATTACAGGCTCGGTTTGATTGGGCCTGTTCATGGGCAGTAATGGAAACGCATATTACTGCCCACGGATTGCAAGCGCAACTCAATATTTCGTACACCAATAACCAGTACAATTTCAGTACATCCCAAACGGTAGTATGCATATGGCGGTGAACATGGAAATTTCAATGCGGTATTTTCAGATTAATACCATTACATGATTCAGCGGCGCATGGTCCACAGATAAAACAATGGGTTTGCCCTAAACGCGAAAACAATGAGCGAAACTAAACAGAATAGAACTTTGACAGGGGATCTGAGAATTTACATCCTGCATATCACATTCGTTTTTTCCGAACGCCGATTCGTACGTTTCCGGTTGATACTATTTTTCGTAAAAGGAGTCTACTCTTTAGGTGTTTTCCGCGATTATGACGTCATTAATAACTAAATCAAATAATAACAAAGTGCGGATATAAAATTGATGTAAAGTTAACAAATATTTTCATAACAAATACTCAAAATAAGTCTATAGACGAACAACACTCAGTAATGAATAGAGGTTATATAAAATTGAACACCGTTTGACCAATCATCCGTGGCGTAGTGGTAACGCTCAATGCTCTTTATTTTGACGGACCCGGTTCAATCCTCGGGAGAGGAACCTTTTTTCCCCCCTTTTTCTTCTTTTTTTTAAAATTATTGTGAGGAAATTTTTGGAGAAAATAGTATAATCAATAGGTTTAAAATTCGGAAATAATTGTTATTATTCTTCATCTTCATTTCATAGCCATGAAAACTGAAATATTGAAATGATATTATTACAAAATACTGACTCTTTTATAATACAGCAACAGAATCACGATATGAAACTAAAATGATTATGGAATCTGTACTTTCATTTAGGAAAATGTTGCTATTTTATTGTTTCTATAATTGAAAAGTAATTATGTGATACTTGTCTTATAAAACTAATTTTATGTGTTTGCACGATGATTTTTCCTTTAAAAGAATGCTTTGGTTGCTATGGTTACGGTTGCCAAAATTACTTTTTTGAGGTTAAATTTTAACCAGCATAGCTGATTGCTTGCGTAAATCTTGTTTTTCAGAAAATTTGAGGGGGTATAAAAAATCACCATTCGTAAACCAAGCCCTTCGGGTTTTGTGGTTTTTAACCGTTTGGTCTGGGCCATAGGTACCTATTTTGTAGGCCAATAAAATGAAAACGAAGACGGTGAGGTGCTCTTTTTTTTTAATTATTTGATTCTATACACATTGCAGATAATTTTAATGTATAACACAATTATTTTACTGCATTAAACATGAACAAAAAACACAGATAAAAACTTGCCTAACTTTTGCAGATCGGAAAAATGTGCATTGCCGAAGATGGGGTACTCTTGAAAAAAGTCAATTTATAAAGTGTTTAAGAAATAAATTCTAAACATAATGCTTGTTTTTTCCTGTTCAGATATGATGTCCTTAAACAATTAGCCTTTATTTTACAAAATTTTACAAGGTTTCAAAGAAATAGAGATGAATTTAGCTTCTAGTATGTTTGATTTTACATCCCATTTTCCGAAACAGAGGGTCCCCTTCTAAAATACCAAATTTTTCGAGTTACGCACGGTAAATGTTTTTTAAAACTCGTGTTTAGATGTCTAAATAGATGTACTTGGAAATGAAAACAACAAAATCCCAATCTGCAAAAGTGCATATTACAGTTCTAAAACCTTAAAATTCGTAAGATTATAAAGTCGGACACCACCATCATTGTCTTTAAGCCTTATTGTTAAGATTTTACCTTTTGTGTTTTTACAGATGTTTTCTAATAAGGGAGAAAATCTATATGCCTTAGCTGAATTATCTATTAAGGGAGACAAATTTATCTGACTTATAAGGATTTTCTAATAAGGAAGACAAATCTGTCTGACTTTGCAGGTCTCTGTAGTGATCTGGATTAACTCCCTTGCATTTCTCTGTAATCGCTTTTCGGGATTTCTTATTTATGTTAGGCTTTCATGTACAGAGAATAGAAGGAGATAAAATAGTTTTCTGCTGAAACCAAAATAACATGCATTATTATACATTATATACTATGTCAATAGTACTTCTAACATTGCCTTTGTTAAAATACTTCGGCCAGTTTATAGATGGGTGGATTCACTTTTCCAGCTATAAAGATTCGGATATTGTTAAATCACCCCAAGGATATACTTACTGCTATTTAAATGTCAGTTGCCAGTGATATGCAGGAATTATATTCTCAGATCCCCTGTCGAAATTCTATTTTGTTTAGTTCAGCCCATTGTTTTCTCGTTTAGGGCAAACCCATTCTTTTATCTGGGGACAAAATGCAGCTGAACATAGAATAATATTAATCTGATAATACCGCATTGAAAATTCAGTGTTCATCGCCATATGCATACCATCGTTTTGAATGGATCAAATTTGTACTGTTTATTAATGTGAATATTGAGTTGCGCTCAACCCGGGCCTGCATTTCCATTACTGCCCATGAACAGGCACAATCAAACCGAGCCTGCAATATAGTCATATTGTTCGTGTTCAATGGCTTTTTAAGTTTCCTTTCATCTATTTCAATATCTCAGAAGCGTTGTTTGTGCCGTGTATTGGTATGAATATTGAGTTGCGCTCAACCCGGGGCTAGGCGTGGGCAATAATATGCTATTACATTACTGCCCATGCACAAGCTCAATCAAACCAAGCCTGCAATATTTTCATATTTGTCCTGTTCATTGGCTTTCAACGTTCCTTTTTCATCTATTTAACAATCGTCTGATGATAAATTTAAAGGAAACAGAATTGTCTTCAAGCAGATATGGGCAAGTAATATGTTTTCTTATAAAACGAGTCTCATTAACGATAAATACGATATAAAACTTGTTATAAAAATACTTTGGTAGTTGACCTTTTTTATTTTATTGCAAGTCACGTGACTGTCATGTTATCGGTAGCATACTTTAAATCTGTCACTTGACTGTCATGTTATCGGAAGCGTACTGTAAAATCTGTCACCTGAGTGTCATTATCGGTAACGTACTGTAAAAGCTGTCACGTGACTGTCATGTTATCGGAAACATTCTGTAAAAATCTTTCAATTGACTGTCATGTTATCGGTATTGTACTTTTAAATCTGTCACGTGACCTTCGTGTAATCGGTAACGTACTGTAAAATCTGTCATATGACTGTCATGTTAGCGGTAACGTACTGTAAAATCTGCCACGTGACTCATGCTATCGGTATTATACTTTTAAATCTGTTACGTGAATGTCATGTTATCGGAAACGTTCTGTAAAATATGCCATGTGACTAGCAAGAATGTTGGTTACTTCCATGACTGCCCCAATTGAACCCCTTGTCAAACATATAGAAAGAAAAAGTGAATTTAACTGAACAGGTCACTAAACATTGTCCTCTTTTACATTACCTGCTGGATTTAAAGATTTTTTTCAACAAAAAACTCAAACGGAAAATATAGTGCTTTCCTTCAATGCATTAATGAATAAATTATTTGTAAAAATTTCTGAAACACGTATAAATTTATAAGAACGCTCGACAGTCTTCGATGTATTATTCAAGGCAATTCAGGGGCCAGTATCTCGAAAAAATGTTCGTATCGTAAGTTAAGGTATGAGTTACGACATCGCTACGAAGGCGCTAAGGTAACGTTACACGGGTATCTCGAAACACCACTTAGCGTTCTCGTAACGCGTCCCGAAGTTACGAATTCGTAAGAATTACACAAGGCATAAAATGACGTAATTGACATGTGAAATATCGGCATATAATAAACCTTTCAGAGCAAAATGTTTATTTATTCAACGATCCTACTTACTGAGCCAAAAATTATCTACTTTGTGGATTATTTGGGGCCAGTGCAAACCACCTACTTTGTGCAAAATGTCATTAATATTTTAAATCTGTGGTATATTGTAAGACATTGTCTGTTTCAAATTCAAAACATGAAAAAAATAACAAATAAAGTGGACGTATTGCATAAAGACACTTACATCGCCGAGACTAATGAAAAGCGATTAAAAATAGAAAAACGACCCGAAGTTAAAAGTTTGAGTCCCGTCGACTTTTAGACTGACATTCACTTGACAACTTACAACACAATACAGTCCAACCTGTGCTAACGACAACCTGTAAACAAAGACCAAATGTGGACCGGCGGCAATTTATTACTTCTATTTTAACAACAATCGTGAATTTATTCGCCGTTGCTTCAATCCATTATCTTTGGAGAATTTTAGCGGTCGTGTAGGAAACCATGATAATTTTGATTAAGATATTTAACAACAGTTAAAAAAACGAGAATTATCAATAACTGTCATGAAAATTCATCACGAGTGTATAAGATTGTAGTTTTATTGTGTTAATCTAGGTTTAACTAATTGTTAAAATCCTAATTTGTTGTTGTTGTTTTTCAATTGATAGCAAAAACAATAATTTTAAACGATTGGCAAGGCAGCAATTCAGACGACAGTTATATTTATTATGCGTAGGTTTGCACCGCACAAAGACCATTTTCTTAAAAAGTAGATATACCGTTTATCGTATGTCATAAACGTATATATCTTATCGTGCATCGTCTACGTATATCGTGCGTCCGTCTATCATCTATCGTGCGTCCGTATAGCACTTGTCCTGTTTATCGTTTGTAACATACGTTCAGGGTACTCCACCCGCTTCACATTGTCTCAATGCATGACACGGTGCGTACCGGTAATTTGAAGCAGATGGACCAGGATGAACCGGGAAGATTCGTGAAGCCTTTAGCCTTACGCGAGGAAAACCCGCAATGAATCGGGATGAATGAATTTCAAATATAAAATCATGGTTTAAATACGGCTTCCGTAGTTGAATCGACATCCACCGGCTTTCAACGTAGCCATATCTAGACTCCATCGTCACTTTATCGGAATTTACCCGCTGCTACCGTGCAAAACCGTAGTTCGACCAGCACGAGTCTTTGCTACGTCGGCTCTCCCCAGAGACCACGTGGCCAAACCGGGAGTCACCGTTTCTCCAACTTGGACAGAGGACATGCCAGTTTAATACAGTTTGACCCTATGGACTTTGGGTGGAGAGACGGATCATACCGTAAGAGCTTCGGTAATGCACCGGATCTCCCCGAAATAAGCCGGCATTTGGTTTCGCTCCCGGGGAGTCCCGGTTGTATTAAAATTTTAAACATCACCGGGCCCACTTCCCGGTTATCGCCGGTTCAATACGCTTTATTCCGATTCAATACGAGTTTTATCGCTGTCACTACGGTTGTTGTGCCGGTTTACCCCGGTGTCCGAACCGGGACGCACCGGGGCTGTATAAAGGGACAGTGTTAACGAGGCTATACGAGTTCATTGAATATTGAGTTGTGCTCAACCCATGGCTATACAGCATGGGCAGTAATAAACATTTCCATTACTGCCAATTTACTGGCTCAATCAAACCGAGTTTGCAATATTTTCATATTTGTCGTATTTGGTGGCTTTCTAAGTTTCATTTTCATCTATAAGGAACATTTAAAAAAATAAATTCGATTAAATAAATATTGAGAAAGTACACAAGTTTAGAACACTCTCCTGAGAATATGATTAATCTGCTCAGTTTATTCAGTTACGAGAAAGTTAAGGGGTCGATTTTTTTACCGTATGTTACGACCATATTTACGAATCTTCGCAACTTGCGAATTCTTCGAGATAGAGGAAAATTTGGCTACGAATGTCGTAAGATGACGTTACGAACAATTTTACACTTACGATAGCTTTGAGATACTGGCCCCAGGACATTACTTCAGACAAAGTAGGTCAATGGATCACTAGAATGATGTCAAGGCAATTAGAAAAGATCCTGGACATTACTTCACACAAAGTAGGTCAATGGATCACTAGAATGATGTCAAGGCAATTAGAAACGATCCTGGACATTACTCCAGACAAAGTAGGTCACTGGATCACTAAAATGATGTCAAGAGTCTACAAAAAAGTATGATGACCACTATTTTAAAAATAATTGAGACAAAAGTGACGAATTATAAATAGTTACAATTTTAGTGAATCAACTGAAAAAGAATGATATTATGCTGGTCGTCCCTAATTGGCCACCTTCACGCTGCTGTAGCTGCTAGGCTGCCGGGCGGCCAACTTCACGAAGCTGTAGCTGCTGCTAGGCTGCCGGGCGGCCAACTTCACGCAGCTGTGGCTGCTGCTAGGCTGCCGGGCGGCCAACTTCACGCTGCTGTAGCTGCTAGGCTGCCGGTTGGCTAACTTCACGCTGCTGTAGCTGCTAGGCTGCCGGGCAGCCAACTTCACGCAGCTGTAGCTGCTAGGCTGCCGGGCGGCCAACTTCTCGCAGCTGTGGCTGCTACTAGGCTGCCGGGCGGCCAACTTCACGCTGCTGTAGCTGCTAGGCTGCCGGGCGGCCAACTTCATGCAGCTGTGGCTGCTGCTAAGCTGCTGCCGGCTAACTTCACGATGCTGTAGTTGCTAGGCTGCTGGCGGCCAACTTCACGCTGATGTAGCTGCTAGGCTGCCGGGCCGCCAACTTCACGCAGCTGTAGCTGTTAGGCTGCCGGGCGGCCAACTTCACGCAGCTGTAGCTGCTAGGCTGCCGGGCGGCCAACTTCACGCAGCTGTGGCTGCTGCTAGGCTGCTGGGCGGCCACCGTCACGCTGCTGTAGCTGCTAGGCTGCCGGGCGGCCAACCTCACGCAGCTATGGGTGCTACTAGGCTGCCGGGCGGCCAACTTCACGCAGCTGTGGCTGCTGCTAGGCTGCTGGGCGGCTAACTTCACGCTGCTGTAGCTGCTAGGCTGCTGGGCGGCCAACTTCACGCAACTGTGGTTGCTACTAGGCTGCTGGTGGCTTACTTCATGATGCTGTAGTTGCTTGGCTGTTGGCGGCCAACTTCACGCTGATGTAGCTGCTAGGCTGCCGGGCGGCCAACTTCACACAGCTGTAGCTGCTAGGCTGCCGGGCGGCCAACGTCACGCTGCTGTAGCTGCTAGGCTGCCGGGCGGCCAACCTCACGCAGCTATGGGTGCTACTACGCTGCTGGCGGCCAACTTCAAGCAGCTGTGGCTGCTGCTAGGCTGCTGGGCGGCTAACTTCACGCTGCTGTAGCTGCAAGGCTGCTGGGCGGCCAACTTCACGCAACTGTGGTTGCTACTAGGATGCTGGCGGCTTACTTCACGATTCTGTAGTTGCTAGGCTGCTGGCGGCCAACTTCACGCTGATGTAGCTGCTAGGCTGCCGGGCGGCCAACTTCACACAGCTGTAGCTGCTAGGCTGCCGGGCGGCCAACTTCGAGAAGCTGTAGCTGCTAGGCTGCCGGGCGGCCAACTTCACGCAGCTGTAGCTGCTAGGCTGCCGGGCGGCCAACGTCACGCTGCTGTAGCTGCTAGGCTGCCGGGCGGCCAACTTCACGCAGCTATGGGTGCTACTAGGCTGCTGGCGGCCAACTTCACGCAGCTGTGGCTGCTGCTAGGCTGCTGGGCGGATAACTTCACGCTGATGTAGCTGCTAGGCTGCCGGGCGGCCAACTTCACGCAGCTGTAGCTGCTAGGCTGCCGGGCGGCCAACTTCACGCAGCTGTAGCTGCTATGCTGCCGGGCGGCCAACGTCACGCCGCTGTAGCTGCTAGGCTGCCGGGCGGCCAACCTCACGCAGCTATGGGTGCTACTAGGCTGCTGGCGGCCAACTTCACGCAGCTGTGGCTGCTGCTAGGCTGCTGGGCGGCTAACTTCACGCTGCTGTAGCTGCTAGGCTGCTGGGCGGCCAACTTCACGCAACTGTGGGTGCTACTAGGCTGCTGGCGGCCAACTTCACGATGCTGTGGCTGCTAGGCTGCTGGGCGGCAAACTTCACTCTGCCCGGCTGTTAAGCTGCTGGGCAGCCAACTTCACGCTGCCAGGCTGCTAGTCGGCCAACTTCACAAACATATTCTACCTCTCATTATAAGACTCTATCAAACAATTTTCTGGATTTAAAGGCGCTTCTAAGAACTCCAGCCAACATTAATCATCCAATATGACTTTTTTCGTTTTGCACAAACTACATCATAAGACTTATAAGTTATATGATTAAACCTACTTCAACTCATAAAATTAATCATTGCCAAGAAATATGTCTAATGCAAATACACGTAAACATGTTTGTCAGAAATTTGGGAAAGTATGCTGTTTTTGTGCTGTTGCCAAATAATTTTCTTATCATTTTCAGAAAAAAAACAAAGAAAATCTTGGGAAAATCTCGCATACACACATACTTCTGCAATAATGTAAACTCGGTGAAGTGGTGATGGAAAACTTTGCAAATTTCATTTCCTACTTCCTTTCCCCCCCCCCCTCTCTCTCTCTCCCTCTCTCTCTCTCTCTCTCTCTCTCTCTCTCTCTTCTCTCTCTGTCTCTCTGTCTCTCTGTCTCTCTCTCTCTCTCTCTGCTTGTATGATCTCAAAGATTAAACGATTTGTTCAAAATAGAATATACGAATTATATATATATAGAATAGAATATCGTAGCCTTTTTACTAGCTCTGTTCAATAAAATATGTCCTAAGTAACTTCAACTTTATCAAGCAAAACCTTAAAGAAAGCAAGCAAACCTCTTAATGTAAATCTTTCCACTGAAAATATAAAATAAATTATAAAAGAGATGAATTTAATTTTAGCATTTAATCTGTAGTTTGACACTTTTTATATTAAAAATGTCCCACGTGCAGCATCTAATAGGGTTCATATTTCACATGTTTGCTTTCTAAAGATTGCAAAAATGTTTTTAAACGAAATCTTTCCATAATAGAAAACCTTTTAAAACAAGGGTATAAGTACTCGTACAACAAATTATTAACCAGCTTTTGCAATAAAAAGTGATTCAATCAAAATATCAGGAATAGCCACACTCAGAAAACACAGCCTTCCCACACAACCAAAAAGCAGAGAGGAAAATATAGCATAAGTTCATAAAATGATCAATTTCAAATAGTACAGCACACAAAACTTACATAAATACCTGATGAGTAACCTCCTGGTATATTAGCTCCAACCTGCCCAAACAGATTCTTATATGAACAAACAAATACAAGTGTTGGTGAATTAGCTCCAACCTGCCCAAACAGATTCTTATATGAACAAACAAATACAAGTGTTGGTGAATTAGCTCCAACCTGCCCAAACAGATTCTCATATGAACAGACAAGTACAAGTGTTGGTGAATTAGCTCCAACCTGCCCAAACAGATTCTTATATGAACAAACAAGTACAAGTGTTGGTGAATTAGCTCCAACTTGCCCAAACAGATTCTTATATGACAAACAAATACAAGTGTTGGTGAATTAGCTCCAACCTGCCCAAACAGATTCTTATATGACCAAACAAATACAAGTGTTGGTGAATTAGCTCCAACTTGCCCAAACAGATTCTTATATGAACAAACAAGTACAAGTCTTTGTGAATTAGCTCCAACCTGCCCAAACAGATTCTTATATGAACAAACAAGTACAAGTGTTGGTGAATTAGCTCCAACCTGCCCAAACAGATTCTTATATGAACAAACAAGTACAAGTGTTGGTGAATTAGCTCCAACTTGCCCAAACAGATTCTTATATGAACAAACAAGTACAAGTGTTGGTGAATTAGCTCCAACCTGCCCAAACAGATTCTTATATGAACAAACAAATAAAAGTGTTGGTGAATTAGCTCCAACCAGCCCAAACAGATTCTTATATGAACAAACAAATACAAGTGTTGGTGAATTAGCTCCAACTTGCCCAAACAGATTCTTATATGAACAAACAAGTACAAGTCTCTGTGAATTAGCTCCAACCTGCCCAAACAGATTTTTATATGAACAAACAAATACAAGTGTTGGTGAATTAGCTCCAACATGCCCAAACTGATTCTTATATGAACAAACAAGTACAAGTGTTGGTGAATTAGCTCCAACTTGCCCAAACTGATTCTCATATGAACAAACAAGTACAAGTATTGCAAAATTAGCTCCTATCTGCCCAAACAGATTCTCATATGAATAAACAAGTACAAGTGTTGGTGAATTAGCTCCTATCTGCCCAAACAGATTCTCATATGAATAAACAAGTACAAGTCTTGGAAAATTAGCTCCTATCTTCCCAAACAGATTATCATATGAATAAACAAGTACAGGTCTTGGTGAATTAGCTCCAACCTGTCAAAACAGATTCTCATATTGAACAAACAAGTACAAGTATTGGGAAATTAGCTCCTATCTGCCCAAACAGATTCTCATATTGAACAAACAAGTACAAGTATTGGAAAATTAGCTCCTATCTGCCCAAACAGATTCTCATATGAATAAACAAGTACAAGTCTTGAAAATTAGCTCCTATCTGCCCAAACAGATTCTCATATGAACAAACAAGTACAAGTCTTGGTGAATTAGCTCCAACCTGTCAAAACAGATTCTCATATTGAACAAACAAGTACAAGTATTGGAAAATTAGCTCCAACCTGTCAAAACAGATTCTCATATGAACAAACAAGTACAAGTCTTGGTGAATTAGCTCCTATCTGCCCAAACAGATTCTCATATGAACAAACAAGTACAAGTCTTGGAAAATTAGCTCCTATCTGCCCAAACAGATTCTCATATGAATAAACAAGTACAAGTCTTGGTGAATTAGCTCCTATCTGCCCAAACAGATTCGCATATTAATAAATAAGTACAAGTCTTGGTGAATTAGCTCCTATCTGCCCAAACAGATTCTCTCATGAATAAACAAGTACAAGTCTTGGTGAATTAGCTCCTATCTGCCCAAACAGATTCTCATATGAATAAACAAGTACAAGTCTTGGAAAATTAGCTCCTATCTGCCCAAACAGATTGGCATATGAATAAATAAGTATAAGTCTTGGAAAATTAGCTCCAACCTGTCCAAACAGATTCTCATATGAACAAACAGGTACAAGTCTTTGTGAATGTAGTAGTATTTATAAAGTATCTGCACGGACGATACCTAATTTCCAATTAAAAGAGACATTTAAAATATGTCGTCTCACATAATTATAAATGATATTGCCTCTTGTTGGCAGCGAACTCGCACCGTCACGGCGGCAGCGCCTAGCCATGCAATTTCAACAATGGTACAGACTGAGATAGCCGGGGCAACCCCAGGAAAAGGTTGATCGGGTAGCCCTTATTAACGTTATTACTGCATGGCATCGGCAACGGATCTTTTTACTGATAACAGTACTGATTATATATACGGGGAAACATTTTACGAACGCCACAATGCACAAATATCGCTTGTGTGAATTTCAAACGATATTGCCTGTAGTTATGTTTTGCATTTTGTTAAAATATATGACATAGAGCGTTAACAGCATACACCATCAGTTCAAGGATGATTATCAGAGCAAAATCCTATTGAGCATGCACTTCTTTATTATAATGGGCATAACATTTTGCAGAAAATCTAGAAACCTACCGTTCCTATAAACTTGGGGTGAAGTCGTGATATTGTTTTGTCTGTATTTGCATGGTTTTCATTATTAAACTTACATGCTTCACATCTCGGTTACATCAATGTCTGCAAGAAATTATTGTTTCTTTTTTTTGCGCATATTCATCTTCATACAGTATTTATTGCAGGTGCATGTGTTTCATCACATTGATTTGTCTTGTACAGCTCAAATTTTAAATGTTGGTATTTGAAAACAATTTATATTTTCTATCTGAAACGTGGCCAAAAACAATGGATGTGATTTCAACGAAAATCGTGTTGTATTTTCCATGGAATCAACAAGTAACTCTGTTTTTAAACAAACCACATGTTTAACGGTGTTGATACAAACATTGCCAAGAAAAATAACATTTATTATGTTTGAAAGCGTAAAGTGAGCTCTGTTTCGTTAGAACGCTGGGAAAGAATGTTGTTTCGATGCAGTCAGGACTAACTTCGTGCCAGAAAGTTATCAAATTAATGATATCTTGCGTAAACACGTTCCTTCGGTAATAAGATTTTCATGATAACTTATCAGAAAATTAGCTTGGCATGTCGGCAAAAATGCTTCTAACCATGTCTGAATCAAAAATTCTCAGTGCATACATTACTTTGAATTTTTGCCAACCTTTCAATTTGGAAGTTTGTTTAAACAACTGCAACTTTTTATTGATAAAAAATACTTAAAATCATGTTAGTACTCCCCCAATCCCTCTAAATTCCACAGTACCTGTTACTGGTGGAAATTTAAATACGGCACCAGTGAGGCGGTCACGTGGTGAATGGTGGGCACCAGTGAGGCGGTCACGTGGTGAATGGTGGGCACCAGTGAGGCGGTCACGTGGTGTATGGTGGACACCTGTGAGGCGGTCACGTGGTGTATTGTGGGCACCAGTGAGGCGGTCACGTGATGTATTGTTGGCACCAGTTAGGCGGTCACGTGGTGTATGGTGGGCCACCAGTGAGGCGGTCACGTGGTGTATGGTGGGCACCAGTGAGGCGGTCACGTGGTGTATGATGCGCACCTGTGAGGCGGTCACGTGGTGTATGGTGCGCACCAGTAAGGCGGTCAAGTGGTGTATGGTGCGCACCAGAAAATCGCTGTGAGTCGAGTCATAGCATATTCAAAATGAGTCCAAGTGTTTCAAGATAAATCCCTTTTACTAACATCACATACTTACGATGGCTATCAAACCGTGGTCCGAGGAAGCAGTGCTGCATTGCGAGCATCTTAATGAACCAGCGATTTGGTGAGTCATGAGATTTTATCCCGTTCTATCTTGAAATTAAATAGTTGAAAGGCGACGTCACCCTAGGCATCGTTTTTTGTTCGGTCTAACTCTCGAAAACCGGTAATCCAACTAATAAGATTGGAACGAAAATGATATTATAATGAAGGTTTTACGATTCCAAAGTACATGTTATGTGTTACACTTTCGTGTGAAGGTTTTCTTCAGCCTGACCAGCGACATGCAACTGTAGGTGCAGAGAACGTTCTCACGATATTCTGACGATTGTATGCCTTTTTGAAGATCTGCAGATGAATTCCTGGCATTTGTATATTACATTTTTTGGCAAGTCTAAACATGTTAAAGGACGTTATGCTGTATATAATTTGAAAATGTTGAATAAATTTTCTTTTACTCTGACAATACACTGAACGACTTAGTCCACGATGACATGCACATAATTACTCCGTCAACACAACGAATGACTCAGCCAAAGGTGACTCTGAACATTTAAGTCACTACGACATACACATTATAAAGTGACATACACTGAGCAGTTAGTTCATTCAACTAATGACTCAGTCAGCTGTGACTCTGAACAATTTAGTTTACCGCGACATACACTTAATAAAGTCACACACACTGAGCAACTCAATCCACAGCGATATACACTGAATGACTCAGTCCACAACATAATACAGTGACAAATATTGAAAAACTCATTCCATAGTTATAAGCACTAAACGACGCCGTCAACAGCGGAATACATCGAATGACTCTGTCAACAGTGACATACACTGAACGACTCAGTCTACAGTTACATACACTGAACGTTCAACGTGGTATACACTAAATGACTAAGTCCACTGGGCCATGCACTTAACAACTTAGAACACAATGACAATGAACGTTCAACGTGGTATATACTACATGACTAAGTCCACTGGGCCATGCACTTAACAACTTAGAACACGATGACAATGAACGTTCAACGTGGTATATACTAAATGACTAAGTCCATTTGACCATGCACTTAACAACTTAGTTCCCAATGATAATGAACGTGCAACGTGGTATATACTAAATGACTAAGTCCACTGTGCCATGAACTTTACAACTTAGTGCCCAATGACAATGAACGTTCAACGTGGTATATACTAAATGACTAAGTCCACTTGGCCATGCACTTAACAACTTACAATGTAGTTCCCAATGACAATGAACTTTCAACGTGGTATATACTAAATGACTAAGTCCACTGTGCCCTGAACTTAACAACTGAACGTTCAACGTGGTATACGCTAAATGACTAAGTCAATTGTGCCATGAAATGAACGTCCAACGTGGTATACACTAAATGACTTAGTCCAAAGTGATATACACTGAACTTTCAACGTGGTATACACTAAATGACTAAGTTAATTGTGCCATGAACTTAACAACTCAGTACCCAATGACAATGAACGTTCAACGTGGTATACACTAAATGACTTAGTCCACTGTGCCATGAAATGAACGTTCAACGTGGTATACACTAAATGACTAATTCAACCGTGCCATAACTTAACAACTCAGTACACAATGACATACACTGATCGACTCAGACCATAGAGACAAATGTTTTTGTTTGGACCGATTTAGCGTAAGAATATGACCCACGATGATGCATTTAACCAGGGAATATACCAGGGAAATAGAAACTGAAATTACAATGTGGGCAATGCGTTTTAGTTCTTAGACACTTTTCAATTAGTTAACCAGCCTCCTTTAATTATATACAGACGGAATACGTGCACACTTGCACATTTGATGATAAGCAATGCTGGATAAACGGTAAGAAACAGAATAAATGTTCAACAGTGCAAAAGTTATCTTGAAGCGTATATTTGGAATCAGTGGAGGGAAGCCGCAGCGCGAGACACATGTACTTAGTTAGTATCGGTGGAGGGAAACCTCAACGAGGAAAAGTTTTAGCCTTATATAAAACTAGGAAGCACATGTAATTTGCGCTTTTAAAGTATTTACATAAAATATTCACGGATGAGATGTTTAATACGTGAGCTTTTGAATATTGTGATGAACAATAAAAAAGACACAAATGATTTTGATCAGCAACATGGTGAAGGGACTGATCAACTACAGTCGTAGAAGAATGTCACGCTTATTCTAATTAGAATTAGGCCTTTAATTAAATGCATATGGGTCAAACAACTTCTGCTTGTTGAAGCTAGCAGTTGTTGTAGCAGAGATTTCGCATAAGCAGATCTCTTCCTTCTTTGACAGTGATATTTTACGGAGCACAAGCAACTCACAGGAACAATACTTTATCCAAAGAATAATTCGTATAACACCAAAAACGGGAACCAGCCTGCACCTGACATGTGATATACAATAATATAATCTCGTAGAGCTTAAATAATAGTTTCAGGGAACAAAATAGTTAGACCATAAGAGTTTTGTAGAACAATATAATAATAAAAGTGCAAGTTGCACTATCCAACGCCTTGGCAAAAACGATGAAAAAAAACCACAAAAACTGCAAAAAAATCTGGATATGCCCGGTCGTTTCAAAAGGCACCAATATCCAACCTAAAAAATGGTGTCTAATGAAAATCCATAAAAAAAATTCTCGCTAACATAATTAAGTTCACAGTATTGCAGGATCGACAAAGATTAAACACATAGTCCCCTTTGATAAAAATGCTAGGGTACTTAATAATTATCTATGGTGTCATATTAGCGTAGTTTTACTGTATTTCCATGGCATCAGGTGGAGAAATATACTATTTTAAAGCATGCGCGTTTGTTGGGAAATAGTTTCCTAGAGGATATTATCTTTTTAAACAGTTTTATTGCAGATCCTGCAGTGTTGTGAAACAGACATTTCTTTATTCCAGGAATATTTATTTCATCACAATGGCGACACGGACATTATTGTTCATTATAAGCTTGGTATATTTGACGGACTTTACAATTGCTTTCAGCTTGCAACATGTTATGGCACGATTAAATGCTCTCGAAGTAAAATTTGACATGTTAGACTTGGAAAATAAACTAAGGCGCTCTGAGACTGAGGAATTATTTCGGATGGTTTCTGAAGTTTCCACAAGCGGTAAAATGATTGCAGCAAGCGAACACGTGTCACGTGATGCATCCAGTGACAATGATGAACATGGGTCACCAAAAAAGACTGTGGCGCCTGTTGACCGGACCAAAGACATGAACAAAACAACGGAAAGTGCACTCGAACGTCAAAAACTTAAATACTATCTAACTGAAGGCGCTAGAGTTGAGAAAGATAAAAACCTTAAACTTCGCACGGAGTTGAAAGATATCGGCAATATGTTGAAAACAGATTACACTATGCTCGAGTCTAACATTAAAGAGGAAATAAGGAATTTAACCAATAATTTGTCAGAAAATCAAAAATCACTGGAAATAAATTACGCAAGTTTTAAGTCGAACATTAAAGACTTTGTTACAACAGCGCTGTTCATCGCAAGCAATGAATCGCGACAGGCAATAATTTCGCTCAACATGTTAAAATCGGACTTTGAAATGTCTCTAAATGTAATTTCTAATAACGTCAGTACTGTAAGTAAGACCCTTGCAGATATCAATAATCGACAGACTGAAATTGAAATATCCATGCAGGAACTTTTGAATGGCCTCAGTTCGGTGAACAAAACTCTTACCAAAACCACGGATATTCAGTCTGAATTTAAATCTACCACTCAGGAACCTGCTCACAGCCCGCCTAAAACTAGGCGTTCATGTCGGAATTCTCCAGACAGTAGTGTATATGACATATATCTTGGTGAAAAATCGGTTTCTTCAGTTCGTGTTTCTGCGATCAGACAACGGACGGAGGGGGATGGATTGTATATCAAAGGCGCCAGGATGGATCCGTGGACTTTGAACGTACCTGGGCGGACTACAAGACTGGTTTCGGTAACTTAGAGGGAGAGTTTTGGCTCGGGAATGACAACATTCACGCTCTAACATCAGCAGGATTTAATGAACTACGCATCGACTTGGAGGATTTCGAAGGGAATAAAGCATATGCAAAGTACAGTCACTTTGAGGTCAAGTCAGAGAGTGAAAAATATGAATTAGAAGTGAGTGGATACAGTGGAGATGCGGGAGATTCTCTCACCAGTCGGCATAATGGCATGTCGTTCTCGACAAAGGATCGAGATAATGACAAGTGGGGTAACAGCTGCTCTGTTAGTTACAGGGGAGCGTGGTGGTACATGGACTGTCATGAATCTAACCTGAACGGCTTCTATTATAGTGGCGCTAACTCTCCCAACAGTATGGGGGTAAACTGGTATGCCTGGAAAAGACACGAGTACTCCCTTAAACGTGTAGAGATGAAGATTCGATAACAGAACTCGAAATCTTTCTTTAAAACAAGTTATCTTCAAGCAACATCATTGTCAAGAGAAAGTTTTTATTATTTACAGAAATACTGGAAAACTTTCGCTGTTATCAAGTTATCTTCACTGTCAATAAAAGTTATTTGAAGTAATAGAAACTAGTCATTACCGGAAAACTGTCACAGTAATCTATTATTTCCCGGTCGAAACTTTCGAAACTGTTATTTTAAACATGGCAATAAAATTGAAAATATTTTCCCAGTTCAAACTGACAAATCTGTTGGATACATTTACATGATACAGTTATATAACCTGTGAATTAGTGTAGACATTTGAACAATATGACCAAGACCTTTTAGGCGAATTCATTCATAGCCAAAACATTATTGTAATGTAACATTTCTGGTGTTATTGTATTTTGATGACAATCATTAGAAGTGAAAACCTTATTGGAGACTCATAAATACATGTACTGAATTTATTCATTCGTGTACAACGGTGTGTTTTCCGTAAATATAGTTGTGTTACATAAATGAAGCTGTGAAATGAAAAGAGAAATTTCGGAATAATGCCATATTTCATCCTACATAAATACGTGACAAGATGTCCTGGTCGTCAGAAATCCACTGCAAAATCAACTATGCGATATCCTATAATTATCAGTTGCCACCTGGAGGCGACTATAAATTACGCCATTGGTAAGGACATCTCATAAAATTGTGATGTAATTAAGTATTAAGTCATTTTCCATTTAAATATTTTAATTATTTTGGAATTCATCACTAAACCGTTGTAACAAATACAATAATTATTTATTTGGAAGTACCAAACTTAAATGTTTTCAAATAGTTTATCACTTAAAAACATGAACATTTGAGAAAGCTGTAAAATTATGCTATTAACGTATTCCGAACTACAGTATAGTAAATTTAAAGAACCTATGCAGGAATACTGTTTGTAAACACTATAAACACTACACTGTAAAATTATGCTATTAACGTATTCCGAACTACAGTATAGTAAATATTAATAGAACCCATGTAGGAATACTGTTTTCTTGCATACCGGATAAGTATTTCCGCGTGATTTACCGGGGAAAGAAAATCTTATCTTTTCCCTAGGGAAAAGATAACGTTCGCGTGGTACATAAGTGACGTCACGTCTTCAAGTATCTGACGTAATATATTCAAGTTACTGACGTCATTTACAAAATAAAGTTTGCGTTAAATGTCAATATTTCAGTATAAGGAAACAAAAGTAAGTTTGTATACATATACTAAAATGTAAGAGAAGTAAAAGGTATGCAAGAAAACGTATCTTGCATGAGACATTCGGTAAAGATAGAAAAATCTGTCACCTCGGGGGAACTGTTTTGGCGGGAACTCGGCAGAGCCTCGTTCCCGCCAAAACAGTTCCTCCTCGGTGACAAATTTTTCTATCTTCACCTCACACCCATGCAAGATACTTATATGTAAACACTGGTTTACTAGCCGTCATTGGGGAAACATATACACTTTGATATGCAATTTCCTATTACCTTTTTAAATTACCTTTTGGCTGCCTGGGAAGGCTGTGTTGTCTGAGTGTGGCAAATTCTTATAATTTTGCATATTTCAGTTTTTTATATTCATGACAGAGTAAGCGCCGTTTATAAGCAATTTCTTTTTGGTAATTCTTAATTGTGGCAAAGATGTTTAGTTTATTTGATTGAGAAATAATAAACTCGGTGTATCCGGTGTCTTGAAATTTTACAGTGATTGGCTTGGAGAGCCTCGCCGATAGCGCCCTGACCTGCGGTCCATGGGGATGGATGGTCATGATTCAATATCAAGCTCATTTCTAAGAAAAGTTGCAATGGTATCACAGTAGTTTTCATTTTTTTATTTCAGGAATGATACTGAAGACCTCTTTTTTTTCTCCTACTGCGATCCTCCTGATATGTCCGACTGAACCGATATTCCACGGTTCCACAAACATGACCGATAGTTTGTTATCAGTTGAACGTTTCTGATACTGTGGTATCATTAAATTTCGCTGGCACGAAATTTCGCGCAATCGCCGAAAAAGACTGTTTCGCGCGGACGTAAATTCGCGCAAATCCAATTTTTCAAACAAAAAAAATACTATTACCGATATTTCACCGACAATACCTATTGCTTATTTGAACACGCGAGGTAATCATGTGTCAGTTGGCCCCCTGTCAATTACCACTTCCTTTGTTAGTCAATTATCCGACCGCTGTTTATTCGGCGCCGCTAATTGACACGCGACCCGATTGATCCATCTATCTGGACCATTCATATCATAATTGGCATGTTAAATTTCGTACCCGTTTTATGGTCTAAAGTGTCAATTAATTGCGAAACAGTTACTCAAAAAAGTGTTGATAAATTAAAAATGAGATGTCAACGATACTGTGCGTTAAAACGTGACCTGACCTAAATGCGCGGACTAAATTGTCGTTCAAATTTTGAAGTAACATTAAACATATTCTAAAAGAAATTCGACAGTTATAACTAAATTTATTTTCTGTCTTAACAAAATTATTCGATACTTCTAATTTATATCAAATTGCGATACGGGCAACAATATATAAAGTGTAGGTCCATTCGGACATAGCACGTTTCGGATACGTATGTGAAACTTTTTGGTTAAATTTTAGCATAGGTTTTTAATTCGCGCACTGGCCCGAGCGCGAAATACGCGAAAATTAAGCCATCGCTAAATAAAATGATGCCACAGTACTCAACAACGTTCTGACCGCCTCCAAGTGCTGAATTCAGTTACAACTGTGTTTACGTAATTATAGTTGCTTTACGTATTAAGCTGTGGTATAAAGTGAAGAAAATGTCGGAAATTTGCCATAGTTCATCATATATAAAGACGAGCCAAGGTCGTCAGATACCCACTGTTGAATTAACCATTGACATTTTCGGCTGTTTAACTTTTACACATCAAGAGTCGTTGTCAAGAATATTTGTTTCTTGTGACTGGACAGAGAATGGAGCAGATCATCGCCGACATTTACTTTTTATTCGGTCATCACTATAAACCAGTTTTGAGACTCAATAGACATGATAGAAGGACTATATTGACTATATTGATTACTGAGACTGTGTCATATATCGCCCTGTACTTGCATGATCGCTGTCGGTGCTCATACCTACAGCTCACGATATTCCTAAGAGAATTCACTTTAAGCTGTTTAAAATTATCGTCTTGACTTTTCTCAACCAGAATCAGGCTCCGCGTTACGCTGCACGTGGGACAGCTCAATCTAAGTACAGCAGATTAAATTAAACATGGAGCTGTTTAAAATTATCGTCTTGAATTTTCTCAACCAGAATCAGGCTCCGCGTTACGCTGCACGTGGGACAGCTCTTATCTAAGTACAGCTGATTAAAAAATGGAGCTGTTTAAAATTATCGTCTTGACTTTTCTCAACCAGAATCAAGCTACGCATTACGCTGCACGCGGCACAGCTCAATCTAAGTACAGCAGATTAAATTAAACATGGAGCTTTTTAAATTAACGTCTTGACTTTTCTCAACTAGAAGCAGGCTCCGCATTACGCTGCACGCGGCACAGCTCAATCTAAGTACAGCAGATTAAATTAAACATGGAGCTTTTTAAATTAACGTCTTGACTTTTCTCAACCAGAAGCAGGCTCCGCATTACGCTGCACGCGGCACAGCTCAATATAAGTATAGCAGATTAAATTAAACATGGAGCTATTTAAATTAACGTCTTGACTTGTTTTGCAACTCAATTTAAAACAGAATGATAATGTATTTTTTTGGGTTAAACCTTAATTGGGACAATAATAAGCATATACTTTACACTTTAAATACATTGGTGTGATAAAAAGAAAAGGATAAGAAAAGTGTGACCACGTTAATTTTGAATCTCTATCTAACGAAGCTGGACGCGCATTTGACAGTGCCATAAACAAAATTCATCTACTGAAATATTTCGGCTTTAGAAAATTCGAAAAACTATCTAATTAGTGTGTTGTGCCAATACTGGATTACGGATCGTCACTGTGGAGTTACAAACGTTATCTAACAGTGAAATTTTGAATGTACCAAATTGAGCACCGAGATACTTTCTCGGCGTACATAGATTCGCACCCTTATTTGCTATTACATGCTGATACAGGATGGATTCCGTGTACATACATGTATTTACATAGAATATGAGTTTTAACTACGATTTTGACTGTGTATTTTCTCATAGTTTGATGGAATGGAATAATGTCAGTGACTTGACACCATTTTTACAAAAAAACACAAACAAACAATCAAGGGCGTATAAGTAAGGGTTGGCAAGGCGGGCGGCTGGTGAAGCGCTGGTGATCGTGCACTACTCTAATCCATAAATGATCAGTTCGAGTATCATATACATTTGTTGTTATTAGAATATAAATACTATAACTTTTTTATTGTCTGTAATTTCACACATTGTATATTTGACATATTTTACCATATTTGTGACTGATTTACATTGTTTAATTAAAGTGGCATATAGGTCCACTTGGCCGGATGCTACTTGATATATGCTTTTTAAACTGTATTTTGTATACTTGTATGCATGTTTCACGTGAATAAAGCAATCACTTATATAATTATTCACTTTTACAGCAAAAATGACATATTAATTGGGACCATAGTAAGCAGATATTTTACAGCATAGAGGGAAATCTTATTTGGGGTCATAGTTTTTTATCAGATAATTTACAACAACAACAACAACAACAATGGTATTATTCTTATAACTGTTACAATAGATGTTGCAGATAATTTTAGGCAAAATGTAAACTCTTCATTAGAACCATAATAATCTCCCCATACAGCCAAAAGAAAAACAAAAAGTGAAAATGTGTTTATTAAAGTGAGCAATTTTAAGTAAGACACCACAAACAGTTTACGAAAAAGATAACAGGAGCAGTTGTCTCTTGGAACAGTCGGTGGCCAAAAAAATTCTAAAGGTACACCAACCTCACACTTGCCCAAATAAGTTCATTAAAATTAATATGAACAAAAATGATTATCAAAAGGATAAAAAGCGGACAACGGACAAGTTACAAACCTATACACTAATAAAATAGAAAATGTTGAAAACTGTTAAGCGGTAAGAACAAAGTCAGAACAGGTGCGTTCTTGCAAGTTTTTATTGATCGAATGCTATAATAACAATGATGAAATTAATAAATAACGAACCTGTCAGTATTGAAAATAATGAAAAAAAAATCGACATGACAGAAGTCGAAATTTTGGAAGCAGTCAAATGCCTGAAAATCAATAAAGCAAGTAAAGATGATGTTATAATATTAACATGTAGTCCCTCAAAGTTCGACCACCTTATTTCTATTAAGCTCTCTTAGCAAATTATTTATAATGATACTTAATGTGATAATTCGGGCAATACAATTCATACTATAAATCTAAATATTAGAAAATTCTACAAAATATTAAAAGTATGTACGAACAAGCTAGTGTTTGCGTATTTATTCTTTGCAGTGAAACATCTTAAATAAAGGGGAAATAGATGAAAAGGGAACTTCGAAAGCCAACGAACACGACAAATATGAAAATATGGCAGGCTCCCTTTAATTGAGCCTCTTCATGGGCAGTGATGGAAATGCATATAACTGCCTACGTCGCCTAGCCCCAGATTTCAAGCGCAACTCAATAATTACACCAATTACCAGAACAATTTCAGTACATCCCAAACGATGGCGGTGAACATGAAACTTTCAATGTGTTATTTTCAGATTAATACCATTATATGATTCAGCGGCGTATGGTCCCCAGATAAAAGAATGGGTTTGCCCTAAACGAGAAAACAATGAGCGAAACTAAACAGTATAGAACTTTGACAGGGGATTTGAGAATATACATCCTGCATATCACAGAATATGCCAAAGGCAAAATAAAAAGCAGGAAGTATATCTTTGAGGTGATGGAACAAAATCTTAATCTATATTGGCTGTGATATTTAAACCACCCACGTTAAACTGGCCGAAATATTCAGACAAAAGTAAATTTAGAAGAACTATTAACGTAGTACATAACTTTCGTGCTCAACGACCTTCAAATGACGTAAATGATAACAGCACTGATTGAATGTACGGGAAGACTTTTTACAGCCGCCGCACGGCACAACGCTACTGTGATATTGAAATAGATGAAAAGGGAGCTTTGAAAGCGCCGAACATGACAAATATGAAAATAGTGCAACCTCGGTTTGATCGAGTCAGTAACCCCGGATTCTGTATAACTTAAATATTAAAAGATGCATCAATTGCTGAAAAAGTTAATATCCAGTGGAAACATGTTATAAGCAATAAAGAAGTAATAACGACTAATGACTTTTTTCTGTCTGCCCTTTTTTAAAGTTTAAGAGAACTTCCTAGAAAATGAAATAATTCTAGAATATACTGCAACTTTCCACTCTATGAAAATTGTTTTCTTTTAATAGCGGTATCGGTGTTTTTTTAAGCGTAGCATAAGCCTAAGTTACATGTAGTTGCCAGGTTTATAACATGGCACATTCTTATTACGGAAGGAGCTTGGGGTAACCTTCCACACATAACAATAGTAGTTTTGAGACTGCACTCACAGCTTATGATCTTAGACCCTGATGACCACGACTATTGCTCTACCCCATAGATTCACCTTTATTGAGTGACCGAAAAGGGTAGATCCAGATCAGCCGGCGCATCCATGCCGTGTGATCAGAATTTGCACTGTTTGTTATTTGGTTAGAAAGACCCTAATTAAAAAAAGCGAACTGTGAAGATCCCGATCAGATGGCATGGAATTGCAATAACATTGTCGCAGTTATCAGACTGGACTTATGACTCCAGGCAACAAAGATGATCACATCTTATATATCAGTTTTGTCGAATGTACGCCCAGTGTAGATCCAGATTAGCCATCTAAACTAGATCCACATCGGTCACTTTTTGGTAAGAAAACACTTGGTGAGTCCACAAGCGAACAGTGTGATCCTGACCAGATATCACAAATGTGTTGGCTGATCTGGATCGACACTGTTCGCCCATAGGTTAACAGCCATATCCCAAGAAGTAAAGAGTTTACAAAGAAAGTCTATCCCTTGCCAACTGATTCTGATGTTAACATTACTTTGAGAAATTTCAACCCTAAAAGACGTACACAATGCAAGCAGTCTGCACTTTTAATAACATTGTAAAGTCGGACACTGCCATAATTGTCTTTTAACCTTATTTGTTAAGATCTTACCTTTTGTGTTTTTGCAGATGTTTTTTTATAAGGGAGGCAAATCTGTCTGACTTAGCTGGATTATCTATTAAGGGAGACAAATCTGTCTGACATAAGGATTTTCAAGTAAGGAAGACATATCTGTCTGACTGAAGGTCTCTTCAGTGATCTGGATGAACTCCCTTGCATTTCTCTGTAATCGCGTTTTACAATTTCTTATTCTTGTCAGGCTTTCTTATACATAAAATAGAAGCAGATAAAATAGTTTACTGCTGAAATATCCAATGGATCTTGGGAGGTGTTGGTAGGCATTAATTAACTTAACAACTGTGTGAGGAATTCACCTGGTATGTAAGGAAAACACAACAGCTGTTCAAGATTGGACCTTTCATTATGTTGGTGACGTTATTCACTCTAGGAATAGATACTTTATAGATTTAATAGCATGGATGTGCCGGCAGATCTGGATCTACACTGTTCAGCTTCTGTCCATAGATATCCTCTATACTTATAGAAAAAAGGGTATACATTTCCCGGATATTCATACATGTAACAAACTCGATATCGATACCAAAAAAAGGTAGACTAGAGGTTTGTGTGTTGGGGTGGGGGGCGATTCGGGCACAGGAACATGTATATTATATCAGTGTATTTTGCATGATATTGTTACATATTTTTGCTTATTTCGGTTGGTAATATTTGTAACCAACCTATATTTAGTAACAGATAACTTGACAATCCTTTAATGATAAATTTAAGGGAAACAGAATGGTCTTATGGCAAATATGGGCGATGTTTTCTCAAATAAATAAGTCTTATTTATTAATGATAAATAACGACATAAAACTTGAAAAACAGTTTGGTAGTTTGGTAATTTACCATATTTAAATTTTATTGTTTGTCACGTGACTTTCATGTTTTCGATAACATAGAGTAAAATCTGTCACTTGACTGTCATGTTATCGGTAACGTAGTGTATAATCTGTCACTTGACTGTCATGTTATCGATAACGTAGTGTAAAATCTGTCACACGACAGTCATGTTATCGGTAACGTAGTGTTAAATCTTTCACTTGACTGTCATGACATTGTTATCGGAAACTTACTGTAAAACTTCCAGACTGTCAAGTTATCGGTAACGTAGCGTAAAATCTGTCACTTAACTGTCATGTTATCAGTAACGTAATGTAAAATCTGTCATGTGACTGTCATTTAATCGGTAACGTAATGTGAAATGTCATGTGACTTTAATTTTATAGGCAACGTACTGTAAAATGCAAATGAGGCTCTAGCAATATTATATAAATATTACATGTCTGACAGGGTGACAGTAAAATTGTCAACTTGAGGAAATACAGACAACCGAGGCGAAGCCTCGGTTGACAGTCATTTCGAAAGTTGGCAATTTTACTGTCACCCTGTCAGACATGTAACATTTATTTTATTATACCGAAAAACTATTCAAACCACGAACAACTTTATTCAATAATGGTATTTAATTAATTGATTTTATTTCCAGAATTTCACTTAATTCCATGTTATTTGACCGAAGAAATTCTCTAAACAAATTAACCCCACGCTTTACAACACGCTTCGTGTTTTTTAAGTCTTTCTCTTGATCCAGAATCTTTTAATCTGCCTCGTTTATGGTAGAAAAACGTTTTGCTTGACATTATTGTCGTCTGTTTACAACGTAAATGTAAAAATAGATATTGCGCATGCGCGAATGGTACAGTATAATTTTCGAACATTCCGTACCTATGGTAGCGGATGACAGTATTTTTCCGACAGTAAATTTTTTTTTGAAAGTACTTATATTTCACGGTGGCCTATGTAAGATTAACATTGTAAATGAAATTGAGGTATAATTATACTTTATTATCCACTCTGTAAATATGTAGATACAAGAATAATAGTTTGGAAAAAAACATTGCATGTGATGTGTTTTATAGTAACTATAGAAGATTGGACTATTAAAACTTATTAATTTGGATTTTTTATGGTGATATATTTTATTTATTTATTTATTTATTTATTTATTTATTTATTTCCTGGTGATTAAAGCTGTTTAATGCGATCATAGTACTTGCCATTCTTGTGGCCCATGTAGATCAAGATCATCCAGCACACATCTGCAGTGTCTGATGAAATTCTACACAGATATGTTTACGTTTAAAATCATCGGATAAACAAAATTAATGCTGTAATACACCTCATGTACATGCTTAAATCAGGGTCGGATCCAGAGGGGGTTCCGTTGTGGTTGCTTGGACCAACTCTTGGGCAACAATATTTAATTTTCATGGTGATTTTTGCTAAAATGTTGGAAACTAACATGTAACTACCCTAACATTTTATCAAACAAACCCCCTTTCTTAAAAATCTTGTCAAATTTATAGAAATGAAAACCCATTTAGCTAATCAGGTTATTAAAATTGACCTTGTTGGATTTAGAAATACAGCATTTTTCTAGATTGAATTTATGAATATAAATATTATTTGTTAATATCTATAACGCCTATTAATTTGCATAAAAGAACATTTGACTGTTTTTGATGTTCAATATAAGACAATCAGAAACAACTATGACCTATATTTCAGACAAAGTAAGTTAATGGGTCATCAAAATGATGCAGTCCACAAAAAATACCATGACCTTTATTTCTGACCAAGTAGGTCAATGGGTCATCAAAATGATGCAGTCCACAAAAACGAACATGACCTATATTTCAGACAAAGTAAGTCAATGGGTCATCAAAATGATGCAGTCCACAAAAACGAACATGACCTATATTTCAGACAAAGAAGGTCAATGAGTCATCAAAATGATGCAGTCCACAAAAACGACAATGACCTATATTTCAGACAAAGAAGGTCAATGGGTCATCAAAATGACGCAGTCCACAAAAATGACAATGACCTATATTTTAGACAAAGTAAGTCAATGGGTCATCAAAATGATGCAGTCCACAAAAATCGACAATGACATTTATTTCAGACAAAGAAGGTCGATGGGTCATCAAAATGATACAGTCCATAAAAAACGACCATGACATTTATTTCAAACAAAGACGGTCAATGGGTCATCAAAATGATACAGTCTACAAAAACGGCCATGACCTATATTTCAGAAAAAGAAGGTCAATGGGTCATCAAAATGATGCAATCCACAAAAACGACCATGACATTTATTTCAGACAAAGTAGTTCAAAGGGTCATCAACATGACGCACTACACGAAAAGAGCATGACCTATGTTTTAGACAAAGAAGGTCAATAGGTCATTAACATGATAAAAAAACTACCATGACCTTTATTTCAGACAAAGAAGGTCAATGGGTCATCAAAATGATGCAAAAAACGACAATGAATTTATTTCAGATGAATAAGGTCAATGGATTTTCAGAATTATAGTCTTTTAAAAACAACTATGACCTATATTTAAGACAAAGTAGGTCACTGGATCATCAAAATGATGCAGTCCACAAAACGACCATGACCTATATATACCTGATACGTTACAGATTCCCTATATTTCAGACAAAGTAGGTTAATGGGTATGATACGGTACAGATTCCCGACAGGGTTATCAACATGATGCAGTCTCCAAAACGGGCTTAACCTATATTTCAGACAAAGTAGGTCAATGTGTCAGCATAATGATGCAGGCCACATTAAATGACCATGACCTATATTTCAGAGAAAGTAGGTCAATAGGTCATCATAATGATGCAGTCCACAAAAAACCGACCATGACCTATATTTCAGACAAAATAGGCCAACGGTTCATCAGAAGTCTGATGATCGCTATTTAAAAAAAAGTGGGACAGAACGTATTATAAAATGGTTACCAATCTGAGTAAATCAACAGAAATAACAGGACAGGCATCCACTTACAAGAATAGGATATTATGTTGGTCGTCCCTAGACGGTCTCAAACAAAGAATTTCAAAGCATTGATTCCATGTATTACACATGGTTTGATATATCACTGGACAGAAGGACGCCTGATTTGCCAGATCGAACAAACGCTTGCACGACCCGCAGCAAAGACGCCGTTTGAGAAAACGATAAAACACCGGACAAAGTGTGAAAAAAATCCCCCCTTATCCCCACTGTCTAAAAATAGTAACAAATTGCAAGCCTTAGAACCGCCGAAAAAAGTAGTCCTAACAGTAGGAATGCAGACCCCTTATTACTTTCAATGCTTTAATCTAATCTTTGTACGTTTAAATGTAACAAGTGTGAAATTAGTTGTGTAAATAAACATTTTTTAAACATCTCTTCACAGGTCTAGTTATTTTACCGAGCGGGTGTATCTGTTATATACTTTTTAGATTTTTTTGTTAAACCTGATTAAATATGTGACCCTTTATTTATAAAAATACATGGTCAGATCCAAATTTCAAAAAGGGAATTCTTTCAGGTATTTAACACGATAATTTCTCACTTTCTGGTCCAACTCCCCATGAAAACTAATTAGCACTAGAACCCTCTGTATCCGCCCCTGAAAAACAAAACAAAAAAAAAACATACTTTTTTCTGAAAACTTCACCTTTGAAGGTGTTCAGTTTTAAATGTTATCTCAGATACCATGTGCCAGCCCGGCTAGCTCAGTGGATAGAGCATCGGACTGTCAATCCAGGGGTCGTGAGTTCGATCCCCAGCCGAGGGGGGATAAATTTCTCCGTGACAATTGAACTCGGACATTGCGTCTGAGAGTCATTTGTCCCTCACCTCTGATTCAAGTGAGGAAGCAGTCAGTCGCTTTCGGAGAAATTGGTTAGTACTGGTTAGAGACCCAGGAACACCGGTTAGGTGGACTGACCGCCGGGATATAACCCAGAAAAGTGTTGAAACCAGGCGTTAAACCCCAAACAAACAAACAAACAAATCAGATACCATGTTACATGTTTTCAATCAGGATGATAAATCATTGATATTTTCATTCCTGATTTACTTAAAAGATTTAAGTATTTTGAATTCAAACTTTACATTGTGTGATTTTTGGACGGATATTTTTTCCTATTAGACAGGTAACTACCTCTAACTATGGATATTTCTGGCATCTGATCTGTGTCCTTAGAAACGTTGTGTTGTGTTTGATTCTCGTAAAGCCCAGTAATAAAACTTACAGAATATTGTCTGAGTGAAGACAAATAAAATGTTGTTTTTGTCGATGTGCGTACCTGTATGCGAGTTGGTGGTGATCAATGAATGTTTGATATACTTGCTTTAGTTATCTTCGTATTTGTGCCAGTAAAGACACTAAGGGATTTCTACATAATCTTTGAAGATACTAATTTTATTGATTATTAAAAACGTGTGTTGACCAGAACTTTTTCTGAAGTGGACTTTAGTTATTGTGGCCATATTGGTATGATTAGCCATGGCTATCGATTGTTTTTATCGTGTGTTTTGGCTTATTAGTAATAATCTCCATGTTTTCGCTTTAATAATGCATTGAAATGGAGAGAAAAAACTTGAAATGGAAAATATCAGTCATATATAAGTTTTTACTCTTAGACTAACATACAATCTATAGGTTGACCAAGCTAATCGCGAATAAAACTCATACAGCCTTAAATTATCATAACGGGAAGTGCAGTTGATTTTATGTATTTATTCTAAAACATTATTATCTTCCTTAGTCCATGACATTGGTCTACATTAATTATACTTCCTGTTTTTATTCTTTCAATTTCAGGTGTGCTCAGTATTGTGGGCTGCCTGTTATTAATAAAGAATTACTCGGGGTTTGCTGTGTCCTTCTATCTCTGCCTTACAGCTGGAATTATCTGGCTGATGTACACCGTAACTGTCTTAATCCGTTGCTTAATGGCACACAGAAAGAATAAACGAGAGGAGACTCTATGGCCGGAGAACAAATCTCGGACATCACATTTCTTTAATACGTGGAAAAATGGATTCTATTTCCAAGATTATTAATACATGGAATACAGATTAGAACTTCGACAGACGAATATATTCCCTCCCGGGTTATATAAACTTTTTTCTTAACGGAAAAGAAAACGTGTCCAAGTAAAAGGGTAACAATACTGATTAAGATGTGATCAGAACCGAAACTTTAAATCTGAGTTTACATAACTGTAAAAATCATTTATATTCGCAATGGTCTAAATTTCGCGCAATTAACATTGACATTGCAGCACCGTGTCATATATAATTTTTTACTCTTAGACTAACATACAATCTATAGGTTAACCAAGCTGAATTGGCGATGTTTACAATTATTAATAAAATGTAAACACGGATTAAGGCAAATTTACGCGTTAAAAGTACTATTTTGCCAATTTATAACACATCACCTCGGTAGCACAGTGGTTAAGACTCCGGCTGGGATAGACCTAACGCTTCTTTTCCGACACGGGTTCGATTCACACTGAAACACGGCTTTTAAGGAAATATTTGAGATTTACATTTTTTAAGTTTTATCGCAGTTATTTCAAAGTATTGTGTGTATTTTGCTTCGGGTTATTTTATCGCGGAAATAATTATTGCGTAAAAAAATAAAAAAGGAAAAACACGTGTTTTGAACCTACAACCTAAAACAGCGTTGCTTAGCTTGCATTTCAAATTGACTGCGTGTTAGACCATTCGGCTCAATCGTATCAACTCGGCGATCTCCGGCAAGCTTCGGATATACACGTGATTACGTAGAATCACCGAAGCGTGATCCGAGTGCACTCGGCTAATTAGACAAGTATTGGGAGATTCACGCTTTGTATAAAACAACGATTAAAATATTATTTCATTGTTTACATGTAATGCCAATGTAAACACGCCAATGTAAACATTGCCAAATTACCTTTGGTATGAGTAACCATGGCTATCGATTGTTTTTATCGTGTTTAATAATTAAAGTCAGTTCTAACAAAATATATCGTAGCGGTTTTCAGAGATGATTTTAATCAGATTTACTAAAATAAAAACAGAAAATTTCACACTGCGCGAATAAACCAATTAAGCAAGTGCGCATTTTGTTCGGAATTAAATGATTTCACAGTTATGCAAGTTAAAAGAAGATTATGATTGTGTCATTCCTTATCATATCAGATATTAGGCTCTCATATAATATGTTAGCATTTGTGTGCTTAGTGACATTTTCTCAAACAATCTTCTGGATTTAAATGCGCTTGCAAGAACTCCAGCCAAAGTTAATCATCGGATAAGTTTTTTTCAGTTTGCACAAACTGCATCATAGGACGCATAAAATATGTGATTAAACCTTCTTTAAGTCTAAATCATTTCCAAGAAAGATGTATAATGCAGACGTGCACGTAAATGCACACAGTTGCACGTAAACAAGTTCGTCAGAAATGTGGGAAAGTATGTTGGTTTTGTGCTGTTGCCAAAGAATTTTCTTATCATTTTCAGAAATAAAACATTTCCAGAAAATCTTGAGGAAATCTCGCATACACACTTATTTCAGCAATAATGTAGACTCGGTCAAGTGGTGATAGAAAATTTTGCAAATTTCATTTCCTAAATGCACTCTCTCCGCCTCTCTCTCTGTCTCTGTCTCTGTCTCTCTGTCTCTCTGTCTCTCTGTCTCTCTGTCTCTGTCTCTCTCTCTCTCTCTCTCTCTCGACCTGTAATACAATTATTGTTATGACTTTGCAAAATCAGTATGAACGATGACAACTGTTGTAAAGATTGATAATTGAAATAAAGAGGGTTAATAAAATATAGAGGTATTTAAATTTTCAGTTAAACAAAAATAATTTAACACTTAAAAGAAAGAGACTTTCGGGGATCATCATGAGTTAATAACAGCCTATAACAACATTCAGAGTTATTTTGACGATTTATTCAATTAAGGATTGAATCGATAAATCGATAGTTAATGGTTTTCATTTGGATATGGAAAACAGTTGGGTTGTTTATAGTGTGTGAAGCCCGAGAGGCGTTAAACAATATTCCAGGGTACACACCCTTCACACTTACCCAAACAGATTCTCAAATGAATAAACAAGCAAAAGTCTTTGTGAATTAGCTCCAACCTTTCCAAACTGATTCTCATATAAATAAACAAGTACATGTCTTGGTGAATTAGCTCTTTCATTTTGCTAGGCAAAAGTTGTGGTACTCAATGACTCTGAATGTAGTAATATTTATATGTAGTATCTGCATGGACGATACCTAATTCCCATTTTAAAAAGGCATTAAATATGTCGTCTCACATAATTATAAATGATATTGCCTCTACTGGGGAGCGAACCCGCACCGTCACGGCAACAGCGCCTAGCCATGGAGTTTCGACATCGGTACAGACTAAGCTAGCCGGAACAACCCCAGAAAAGGTTGATCGGATAGACCTGGTAAACGTCATCATCACTGCATGACATCTGTAACGGATTATTTTACTGATGACAGTTCTGACTTTATGCAAGGGTATAATTTTTATGGCTGCAAAACTGCACATTAGCGGTACTGTGAATTTCAAATGATATTCCTCTAAAGTCTTTAGTTATGTTTTGCGTTTTGTTAAAAGATATGAAATACAGCGTTAACATCACACATCATCGACTGGTGTAGCACATTGGGGATGTTTACCAAAGCAAGATCTTTTTAGCATGCGCTTCTTTTTTATATAGGGTATACCATTATGCAGAAAATCTGAAAATCTTGTTCCTATAATCTTGGGAAGAAATCATCATATTATTTTGCTGCATTTGCATGGTTTTCATTATCAAACTTACATGTTTCACATCTCGGTTATCAATGTCTGCAAGAAATTATCGTTTCTGCTATGCACATCTTCATACAATATTTATTGCAGGTGCATGTGTTTCATCACATGTATTTGTCTTGTACAGTTCGATTTTTAAATGTTGTTATTTGAAAACATTTTATATTTTCTATCTGAAACGTGACCAGATGCCTTCAAAAACAGAGAATGGGATTTCAACGAAAAGCGTGTTGTATTTTCCATGGGATCAACAAGTAACTCTGTTTTTAAACATACCACATGTTTAATGGTGTTGATACCAACATTGCCAAGAAAATAACATTTATTACCTTTAAAAGCGTAAAGTGAGCTCTGTTTCGTTAGAACGCTGGGAAAGAATGTTGTTTTGATAAAGTCGGGACAAACTTCGTGCCAGAACATTATCAAATTAATGATATCTTGCACAAACACGTTCCTCCTGTAATAAGATTTTCATGATTACTTATCATAAAAATTAGCTTGGCATGTCGGCAAAAATGCTTCTAACCATATCTTAATCAAAAATTCTCAGTGCATACATTACTTTGAATTTTTGCCAACCTTTCAATTTTAAAGTTTTTTATGATCAGTTGCAACTTTTATTGATCAAAAATACTAACAATCGTGTTACCCGTAGTACACCCCCAATCCTCCTCAATTCCGAAGTTTAGCAGTAACTGTAACTAGTGGAAATAAAAACACGGCACCAGTGCGGCGGTCACGTGGTGAATGGTGGGCACCAGTGCGGCGGTCACGTGGTGCATGGTGGGCACCAGTGCGGCGGTCACGTGGTGTATGGTGGGCACCAGTGAGGCGGTCACGTGGTGTATGGTGGGCACCAGTACGGCGATCACTTGGTGTATGGTGGGCACCAGAATATCGCCCTGAGTGGAGCCATAGTATAATACTCAAAATGAGTCTAAGTGTTTCAAGTTTGAAACCTTCAACTAAAATTACATACTTTTTGTGGAAATCACAACGAGGTTCAAGGTAGCGGTGCTGTTTTGCGAGCAACTTAATGAACCAGCGGTTTTATGAGTCATGAGATTAAAATTAAGAGGTCGCAAACATTGTAAATGGCGAAAACTAGCTAAAATTTCAAAAATGAATTTTGGGGGAAATACTTATTGCCACCTAGATTTTAGTAAACAAATGCATTTAGCTATGGATGTAGTAAATGTTTGCATGCTCAATTTAATCTAATTCTTCTTCCAAGCACATACTAAAACAAAAGAAAAACCGTTTGCATGAGAACTCTGAAATTCATGAACAATATACCAAAGCAACTCATACCTGAAATATGTATATGCTGGTCTACAATGTTTAATGCCAATTCAACAAAATAATTTTAGGGTTTTCAAGAAATTCAAGGAAATCTTACTTTCTGGTTCAAAGTGAAAGTAGATTTCTATAGATTTCTACTTTCACTTTGAACCAGGAAGTAAGATTTCCTTGAATTTCCTGAAAACCCTAAAATTATTTTAACGAATTGGCACTAAACATTGTAGACCAGCATATATTTATTTCAGGTATGAGTTGCTTGGCAAGACTTAGCATGTTAAAGGAGGCTACTCTATATGCAATAAAAATGGTAAAATAACACCCTCTGCGACATACACTAAACGGCTCAGCTAACTGTGATATATACTGAACAACTCTGTCCACTGTGATATACACTGAACAACTCAGTTCATTGTGATATACACTGAACAACTCTGTACACTGCGACATACACTGAACAACTCAGTCTACTGTGATATACACTGAACAACTCAGTCCACTGTGATATACACGGAACGACTCAGTCCACTGTGATATACACTGAACAACTCGTTCTACTGTGACATATACTGAACAACTCTGTCCACGGTGTCATACACTGAACAACTCAGTCCACGCTGACATACACTAAACAACTCAGTCCACTGTGACATATACTGAACAACTCTTTCCACGGTGCCATACACTAAACGACTTAGTCCACGCTGGCATACACTAAACAACTCAGTCCACTGTGACATACACTTAACAACTCAGTTCACTGCAACATACACTGAACAACTCAGTGCACACTGACATACACTAAACAACTCAGTACACTGTTACATATACTGAACAACTCTGTCCACGGTGTCATACACTGAACAACTCAGTCCACGCTGGCATACACTAAACAACTCAGTACACTGTGACATACACTTAACAACTCAGTTCACTGACATACACTGAACAACTCAGTGCAAGCTGACATACACTGAACAACTCAGTTCACTGTAACATACACTGAACGATTCAGTCCACTGAGATATACACTGAACAACTCAGTTCAATGTGATATACACTGAACAACTCCGTCCCCTGCGACATACACTGAACAACTCGGTCCACTGTGACATACACTGAACGACTCAGTCCTCTGTGACATACACTGAACGACTCAGTCCACTGTGACATACACTAAACAACTCAGTCCACTGTGACATACACTAAACAACTCAGTTCACTGCAACATACACTGAACAAATCAGACCACGGTGACATACACTGAACAACTCAGTTCACTGTAACATACACTGAACGACTCAGTCCAATGTGATATACACTGAACAACTCAGTTCACTGTAACATACACTGAACGACTCAGTCCACTGTGATATACACTGAACAACTCAGACCACTGTGATATACACTGAACAACTCCGTCCACTGTGATATACACTGAACAACTCCGTCCACGGTGATATCCACTGAACAACTCCGTCCACTGTGATATACACTAAACAACTCAGTTCACTGCAACATACACTGAACAAATCAGTCCACGCTGACATAAACTGAACAACTCAGTTCACTGTAACATACACTGAACGACTCAGAGCATTGTGATATACACTGAACAACTCAGTCCACTGTGATATACACTTAACAACTCCGTCCACTGTGATATACTCTGAACAACTCCGTCCACTGCGACATACTCGGAACAACTCCGTCAACTGTGATAAACACTGAACAACACCGTCCACTGTGATATACACTGAACAACTCCGTCCACTGTGATATACACTGAACAACTCCGTCCACTGTGATATACACTGAACAACTCCGTCCACTGCGACATACACGGAACAACTCAGTCAACTGTGATATACACTGAACAACTCTGTCCACTGTGACATAAACTGAACAACTCTGTCCACTGTGACATACACTAACCAACTCAGTCCACTGTGACATACACTGATCAACTCTGTCCACTGTGATATACACTGAACAACTCAATCCACTGTGACATACACTGAACAACTCAGTCCATTGTAACATACACTGATCGACTCCGTCCACTGGGATATACACTGAACTACGCAGTCCAATGTAACATACACTGAACAACTCCGTCCACTGTGATATACACTGAACAACTCCGTCCACTGTGATATACACTGAACGACTCAGTCCACTGTAACATACACTGAACGATTCAGTCCACTGGGATATACACTGAACAACTCAGTTCACTGTAACATACACTGAACAACTCCGTCCACAGTGATATACACTGAACAACTCCGTCCACTGTGATATACACTGAACAACTCCGTCCACTGCGACATACACGAAACAACTCCGTCCACTGTGATATACACTGAACAACTCCGTCCACTGTGATATACACTGAACAACTCTGTCCACTGTGACATACACTGAACAACTCAGTCCACTGTGATATACACTGAACAACTCAGTTTACTGTGATATACACTGAACAACTCAGTCCACTGTGATATACACTGAACAACTCCGTCCACTTTGACATACACTGAACAACTCAGTTTACTGTGATATACACTGAACAACTCAGTCCACTGTGATATACACTGAACAACTCAGTCCACTGTGATATACACTGAACAACTCAGTCCACGGCGACATACACTGAACAACTCTGTCCAGACGTGACCACTGTTGTCTGTTCCATCTCACATGGTTTCTACAGAATCTTTGAATTCTGTGTCGTGGTTACAGCTGCGGTTTCTTTGCAGGAATTCTTGACTTGAATCCGTTTCTGTTTCCTATCGTCTGAACGGAAACTCGTCTTCCCCAGGGTCCTTGAATGTGCCGCTATATTCTCTTAAGACATTAGGCATCAAAAAAAGCGACTTCTGGTTACATTTACACTACTTTGTCTGTTGTTAACAATTGATTTTTCTAGACACCTTTGATAAACGTTGAAAGTGTGCATTGTAAAGGGTACATGCTGTCTGTCGCACAAAAAGCGAGAATGTATGTTATGTCATACGACGATTCATTTTTCTCAATGTTCCAAATGGCGGTGCTGTGCGTTGTAGTAACATGTATTACCGCCTTTGATCGGGCTAAACCTCATTTCAAATGTTCTCGCAGAAAGATCATTCGGTTTGGTTCTCATTTAAACTGAGCGTACTAAATCTTTGTCAGAATTTACGTCTCTACATGTCTAGTTCATAGACACAAATACTTAGTCCAATCTTAAAGAAACTTTATCAAACACTAGTGAACTCTTATGTTTTTAACCAGGTTTTCAACGAAAATCCTGGTTATTAGATTGGGTTATGGCGGGCGGGCGAGCGGGCGGCGTCAAACAGAGGGTTTCCGGTCGATAACTTCAGTTTGGATAAACCATTCATGATAAAACGTTGGATATAGCAAGCTTGCATGAATACATAGCTTGGGATTGTATTTGGGGCCGGTCGAGTCAAGGTCAAGGTCACTGTTGCTAACAATAGAATCAGTTTCTGCTCAATAACTTGAGTTTGCTTTGGCCGATTGACGCCAAACTTGGTGTGTTTGTAGAAAATCAAGTGGCACCTTTGGTTTGCCTCTTAGGTGTCTGTAATAAAGGTCAAGGTCACTGATGCTAAAAATTAAAATTCAGTTTCCGCTCAATAACTTGAGTTTGCTTTTGCCTATTTACTTCAAACTTGCTGTATCGGTATCTTATATCAAGAGGCAGATTTGGATTGCTACCCAGGTGTCTCTTATCAATGTCAAGGTCACTGTTGCTTAAAATAGAAATTCAGTTTCCGCTCAATAACTTGAGTTTGCTTTGGCCCCTATTGACTCTAAACATGTTGTATGGGTAGCTTATATTAAGAGGCAGGTTTGGATTGCTACTCAGATGTCTCTAATCAAGGTCAAGGTCACTGTTGCTAAAAATAGAAATTCAGTTTCCGCTCAATAACTTGAGTTTGGTTTGGCGTATTGACTCCAAACTTGGTGAATGAATTGCTTATATCAAGAGTCAGCTTGGGATTGTGACCAAGGTGTTTCTGATTAAGTTCAAGGTCGCTGTCGCTAAAAATAGAAATTCAGTTTCTGCGTAATAACACGAGTTTGCTTTGACCTATTGACTCCAAACTTGGTGTGTATGTATTAAGTTGCAACTCCGGAATCTAACTCAAGTCTATACTAAGTCTTTGAAAACCTGGTTTCGTCGCATTGCGGCGCTTCTTGTTATTTTTTATGCGGCGCAAGTGTGCCTTTTTGCCACATAAATAAAGTCGTATTCAAACTGATATTTCTTGGTAATTTACCAACCGTTTTCATTCCTTTTTAGTCTTTAACTCTGCAAATAAGTAATCTTGGTATAAATGTAAGTATTTATACCAGTTATTATACATTTTACGCAAAAGCACACTTGTCAAGTGCAGAACATTTTTATAAGAATAGTTAACCAGCCTCCTTTAATAATCGACAGGCATAATACGTGCAAACTTGCTGATATGCTGATAAACAAAGCTATGGGAAAAAGGTAAGACCAGAAGAAATGTTACTATGTGCCAAAATTTTTCAGTGGATGGAAACCGCAGCGGAACACGTATTAAGTCGGTATCAGTGAAGGGAAGCGCAGCGAGAGAAGATTTCTTTGCCGTATATAGAACTAGGAAGTACCTATCTGCTTTAAGGGCTCGCCACACTCCTCCCAATCCTGTTCATCGATAAAAAGAAAATTACCAAATCTCAATAACGGCAAAATGCCGTTAAATGAAACTTTGCACAAATGTATGTTATTAATGTATCTTTGTTTAGCAGATGTTCAGACAAGTTAGAACAGTAAAGAAAGATAGCGAGATTTAAAAATTCCCTCAACTTCTATTTACATAAATTCACAAAAATTAAACAACACAAAACATCATTTTAAATGCCCACATGAGTAATTATATGATACTGACAACAATTTATTGTGTCCTCGTGACTAACATATGTAAACTTTACGAGATATTAGTAAAGGTGTGTTTGACCTTCAATTTTCTGGTCGCTTCCTGATCGCGTAAACGGATGACAATCACTGATTTCTCTTTTAGTTGTTGAAAGTTTTTAACAAAGTACAAAACATTTTCATGTCAGTAACATTGCACTTACGTGGTAATTTAATATTATTTTTTGTGAATTTATGTAAATAGAATTTTAAGGAATTTTAAGGTCTAGCTTGTTTTCTTTACTATTCTAACGTGTCTTACTGTATGCAAAATCAAGATACATTATTTACATTGTTTGTGCCAAGTTTCATTGAACGGCATTTTGCCATTATTGAGATTTTGATAATTTTCTTTTTATCGATGAATAGGATTGGGAGGAGTGTGGCGAGCCCTTAATGTGTACTTTTAAACGCATTGCGTTAACAAGAATTATGAAAAAAGAAAAACAAATTTTAATCAGCAACGAAGTGAAAAATCAAGTACACATTTAAAGAGACAATTTTGCCGGCGTGCCGGTGTCGCGTAATTTTCACACGCGTGATAATATTACCACGCGTGTTATTATTACGCGGGTTACCGGACTGATAATCTTCTCTAAGTAGTAGTCTAGATCATCTACACGTTCTGTCATTGATCAGTGTCACACTGCTCTGACGAACGTCTAGAGACATCGCTATATAAAAAGTCTGACCGACAGGTGGCGCTTTTGTATGGCAAACAAATCCAAAATCAATCGCGATTTCTAATGAAATTTGTTAACAGTGCTTTAACCGTATTTCTCTCAAACTGGGCAAAGTGAAATTAAGGTAATATGATATCGAGCTACAAAATCAGGTATATGGTTTATAAAACAAAGGACGTTTAGTACTTGCCTACCCCATTTTACATAAATGAATTCAAATATATGGTACGCCGTTGCTGCCTCTTCGTGATAATGGTTTTAGACTGTCACGTTGTATGGTATGGCAGTTGTCATCGTACGGTTATTCATTAAAAGGGAAGAATATCAAAATCTCTCTAACGGAAAAATGCAGTTCCGTCAAACTTTGCATAAATAAATCTTATTATGTATGCTTATTATTTATACGTCAAGAAAAGTTAGAACAGTAAAGAAAAATAGTTTGACGTAAAATACCTAAATTCTGCAGCCAAACACAAAAACAAAGCAACATTAAACATCAATTTAAATGCCTTCCTCAGTAATGAGTTACTAACAACAAAATCTAAGATCACTTTGTCTAACGAATGTATACAGTAAGAGGTATTTGTAAAAGTGTGTTTTGGCCGTTAATTTCATGGTTGCGAAAAAGGATGACAGGAAATTTTTGATTTCTCTCTGTATAATTAAATTTCTTTTAAAGAATCTTGGATATTGTCAGTATTATTTTGATCATGTGGGCATTTGAACTGTTTTTGTTTTGCGATGCTTCGTTTTTGAGTTTGATAGCAAATAGAATTTTAGGGATTTTCAAGCTTTATTTTTCTTTACTGTTCTGAATTGCCTCAACACTTTAAATTTATCTTTTCCTAATTGGGAAATTATTGACTTTTTTAAAATGAAATCTAAGTGATTTCACTGTTAAATGTTTCTAAGATCGCCAAAGAATTTGAAGTTATCTTAAGAAACTCAAAAAATGGTTGTAGGGCAAATTTTTTCGCTAAATTCGTAATTTTGATCCAAAAAAGGTCCAAATTTAGAGAAAAAAAATATGATGTTCTTATTGAAATGATTTCATTCTTAAATATTGCTAAGGTTGAATAAGGTAGCTATTGTGCTTGCAACATCTGTATTAACTTTTCATCAGATCTCATGGTAACCGCAGAACCCAGCTTACTCGAACACGCCTGTTGGCGCAATAATACAGTTAAGAAATGCGTGTCGCCGTATGATATGTCTTTTTGATTTCCAGCTGGCAGGGCGACAGTCTAAAACCAATTTTTACAAGACAACAACGGCGTTCTATACTAATGTCCTAATTACATGCCTCGTTTGGGAGTGTCTGGTTTTTAAACGAGCAATGTCTTCAGACGTACTGATCGCCTTTGCGAAATCAGAGCGTCTGAATGATTGAGACTAACTAAGTAGAAGAATGTCACGATTTTTTACTTATCGGTTAAATAATGAGGTCAATCTCATTTGCTTGTCAAAACTAACATTTGAAGCAGTAGAATTTTTAGAGAGTTTGCATAAATAGCTCTATCCCTTCTTGGACAGTGATATTTTACAGAACATAAGAAACTCGCAGATATAATACTTTACTCACATGATACTTTAATAAAACCAAAAACGGAAACAAGAAAGCATTTGATGATTTCCAATAATCTTACCAATCGTGTAAAGCTTAAGGAATGTCTCGTTTTATGGAAAAAAGTATTTATAAAGACTTTGTAGAACAATATAAAATGCAAATGAGTTGTTCAGTGTATGTCTCGTTCCCTCGTGTTAGTATCTCGTTCCCTCGTGTTAGTATCTCGTTTCCACGAGTTACTATCTCGTTCCCTCGTGTTAGTATCTCGTTCCCTCGTGTTAGTATCTCGTTCCCTCGTGTTAGTATCACGTTCCCTCGTGTTAGTATCTCGTTTCCACGAGTTAGTATCTCGTTCCCTCGTGTTAGTATCTCGTTCCCTCGTGTTAGTATCTCGTTCCCTCGTGTTAGTATCTCGTTCCCTCGTGTTAGCATCTCGTTCCCTCGAGTTAGTATCTCGTTCCCTCGAGTTAGTACCTCGTTTCCACAAGTTGGTATCTCGTTCTCTCGAGTTAGTATCTCGTTCCCTCGAGTTAGTACCTCGTTTCCACAAGTTAGTATCTCGTTCCCTCGAGTTAGTATCTCGTTCCCACGAGTAAGTATCTCGTTCCCACGAGTTAGTATCCAGTTCCCACGAGTTAGTAAGTCGTGGGAACGAGATAAAAAGAGTAGTGGTTGCTATAACATGAAAATATTGGAAGAAAATCTTTAAATAGATTCTGAGATTCTGTGTAATAGTTAAAATTGCGGTGTACAAACATTCGTGGATTTCGTAAACAGATTGATTCAGAAATTTAAAACCACCAATAAATCGGGAATAGAACTTAAACGTAGTTTATTTAGAACATTAATGTACATGTATGTTCATCGAACCTAATAACCCGCGAAAATGGTGTCTAATTAAAAAACACGAAATTTTATGCCCACGAATATTATTAAATTGACAATATTGCAGGATCGACCAAGGGTACACACATAGTCCATTCCGATAGGGGATTACAAAGTATCGGTGGTGTTATATTAGCGAAGTTTTGCTGTATTTTCATGGCATCTGGTTAAGAAGTATCCTATTTCAAATCGTGATCATTCATTGCGAAATGTTTGGCTAGAGGAGAGTATCGTGTTAAACCGTTTTATTACAGATCTTGCAGTGTTGTGAAACAGACGTTTCTTTATTCCAGGAATATTTATTTCATCACAATGGCGGCACGGACATTATTGTTCATTATTAGTTTGCTATATTTGACGGACTTTACAAATGCTTTCAGCTTGCAACATGTTATGGCACGGTTAAACGCTCTGGAAGCGAAATTTGACACGTTAGACTTGGAAAATAAACTTAGGCGCTCTGAGACAGAGGAATTGTTTAGGAGGGTTTCTGAAATTTCCACAAGCGGTAAAATAATTACAGCAAGCGAACACGTGTCACGTGATGCATCCAGTGACTATGGCGAACACGCGTCACCAAAAGAGATTGCGGCGCTTCTTGACCGGACCACTATATTGCCGTACACGGACAAGAACAAAACAATAGAGAATAAAACAACAGAGAATGCACTCGAACTTGAAAAACTTAAATCGTATCTAACTGAAGGCGCTAAAGTTGAAAAAGATAATAACCTAAAACTTCGCACAGAGTTGAAAGATATCGGCAATATGTTGAAAACAGAATTCACTATGTTCGAGTCTAACATTAAAGAGGAAATAAAGAGTTTAACCAATACTTTGTCAGAAAATCAAAAATCACTGGAAATAGAATACGTAAGTTTTAAGACGAACATTAAAGACTTTGTGACAACAGCGCTGTCCATCGCGAGCAACGAATCAAGACAGGCAATAATTTCGTTAAAGTCGGACTTTGAAATGTCTATAAATGAAATTTCTAATAACGCCAGTACTGTGAGTAAGACCCTTGCAAATATCAATAATCGGCAGACTGAAATTGATATGTCCATCCAGGAACTTTCGAATGGCCTCAGTTCAGTGAACAAGACTCTGACCAATACCCCGAGGCGTTCATGTCAAAATTCTCCACACAATGGCATATATGAAATATTTCTTGGTGAAAAATCAGTTTCTTCAGTTCGTGTTTACTGTGATCATACAACGGACGGAGGGGGATGGTTAGTATTCCAGAGACGCCAGGATGGATCCGTGGACTTTGAACGTACCTGGGCAAACTACAAGACTGGTTTCGGGAACTTAGAGGGAGAGTTTTGGCTGGGGAATGACAACCTCCACGCTCTAACATCTGCAGGATTTAACGAACTACGCATCGACTTGGAAGATTTCGAAGGAAATCGGCGGTATGCAAAGTACAGTCACTTCAAGGTGAAGTCAGAGAATGAAAAATATGAATTGGAAGTGAGAGGATACAGTGGAGATGCGGGAGATTCACTCACCAGCTGGCATAACGGGATGTCGTTCTCGACAAAGGATCGAGATAATGACAAGTGGAGTGGTGGCAGCTGCTCTGTAGGCCACAGGGGAGCCTGGTGGTACAACGGGTGTCATATGTCTAATCTTAACGGCTTCTATTACAGTGGCGCTAACTCTCCACACAGTAAGGGAGTAAACTGGTATCACTGGAGAGGATACTCTTACTCCCTTAAACATGTAGAGATGAAGATAAGATAACAGAACACGAGATCTTTCTTTATTTTCAAGTAACATCAGTGTCAACAAATATTTAATATAATTTACGGAAATACTGGAAAACTTTCGCTGTTATCAAGTTATCTTCAAGCAACATCAGTGTCAACTGTCAACCGATATAGTTATTATAATTTACAGAAATACTGGAACACTTTCGCTGTTATCAAGTAATCTGCACTGTCAATAAAATTTTGAAGTAAGAGAAACTAGTCATTACTGGAAAACTGTCACAGTAATTTATTATTTCCCGGTCGAAACTTTCGAAAAAGTTATTTTAAACATGGGAATAAAATTGAAAATATTTTCCCAGTTCAAACTGACAAATCTGTGGATACATTTACATTGTACAGTTAAATATCCTTTAAATTAGTGTAGAAATTTTAACAATCTGACGAAGACCTTTTAGTCCAATCTATTCATAACCAAAACATTTTGTAATGTTACATTTGTTTAATTTCTTAGAAGTGAGCGGATACAGTGGAAATGCGGGAGATTCCCTCGACTATCATAACGGGATTCCGTTCTCGACAAAGGATCGAGATAATGACAGGCATGGTGGCAGCTGCTCTGTAATTTGGCGGGGAGCGTGGTGGTACAGCAACTGTTATTATTCTAACCTGAACGGTGTCTATTACCGTGGCACTAACTCTCAACAGAGTAAGGGAGTAAACTGGTATCACTGGAGAGGATATGATTACTCCCTTAAACGTGTTGAGATGAAGATTCGATAACAGAACACGAGATCTTTCTTTAAAACAAGTTATCTTCAAGCACCATCAGTGTCAACAGATAGTTATTATAATTTACAGAAATTCTGGAAAACTTTCGCTGTTATCAAGTTATCTTCACTGTCAATAAAAGTAATTTGTAGTAATAGAAACCAATCATTACTGGAAAACTGTCACAGTTATCTATTATTTCACGGTCGACACTTTCGAAAATGTTATTTTAAACATGGAAATAAAATTGAAAATATTTTCCCAGTTCAAACTGACAAATCTGTTTACTACATGTACATTGTACAGTTATATCTCCTGTGAATCAGTTTAGACATTTGAACAATCTGACGAAGACTTTTTAGTCGAATTAACTCATAACTTTAACATTTTTGGAATGTAACATTTGTTTAATTTATGATATAATTGTATTATAATGACAATCATAAGCAGTGAATAACCTTCAATGAGACTCATAAATACATGTACTGAATTCATTCAATCGTTTACAACTGTTTTCCGTAATTATAGTTGTGTTACATAAATGAAGCTGTGAAATTCAAAAGAGAAATTTCGGAATATTGCCATATTTATACCTACATAAAGACGTGACCAGATGCCCTGGTCGTCAGAAACCCTCTGCAAAATCCACCATGCGATATCCTATAATTATCAGCTGCCACCTGTAGCCGACAATAAATTAAGCCATTGGTAAGGACAGTTTATAAAAAAAAATAGTGATTAAGTATCTTATAATGTTTCAAACCGTTTTATAACACCTTAGAGTAAATATGGCATTTAAAAACAACAGCAGGTCAAATCGGTATATTTTTGACATTTCTGCAATTTCGAATGTGTAGGGAAACTTAAAACAAGTTTTAGTTTCGTAAAAAGCTATTCGGAAATTTTTTGCTGAAAATTAGTAATTAATTTTAAATGATAAACCATTTTCTATTTAAATATTTTAATTCTCTTGGAGATCATTACAAAGTCGATGTTGTAAATACACTTATTATTTATTTGGAAGAAACATAAATGAAAAGTTTTCAAATAGTTTATTACTTAAAAATGAACATTTGAGAAAGCTTTAAAATTATGCTATTAACGTATTCAAAAAGCTACAGTATAGTAAATGTATAGATCCCATGCAGGAATACTGTTTGTATACACTGTTTTACTAGCCATCATCGGGAAAGATATACACTTTGCCAACCACGATAAGATAACCCACTATATTTGGGGTAATTTTATCTTACCTTTTGAAATTACTTTTTGTCTGCGTGGGAAGGCTGTGTTGCAAATTCTGATATGCATATTTCACTTTTTTCTATTCAGGACAGAGTACACGCCGTGTATAAGCAATTTAATTTTAGTTATCCTTAATCATGGCGAAGATGTTTAGTTTGTTTGATTGAGAAATAACTTACTCGGTGTATCCGGTGTCTTGAAATTTCACAACAGTTGCCTTGTAGAGCCTCGCCGATAGCGCCATAGCCTGTGGTCCATGGAGAGGGATGGGAATTATTCTATTTCTAGCTTATTTCTGAGTAAAGTTGCACGGTTGCAATGGTATCACCGCAGTTTTCATTTTTCATTTCAGGAATGACACTGACGACTTCATTGTTTCTCTTACTTCGGACCTCTAGATGTGTCTGACTGAACCCATATTCCACAAACATGATCGACAGACTGTCTGTCATCAGTTGATCGTTTCTGATACTCCTCAACGTTCTGACCACCTACAAGTGATGAATTCAGTTATTCATGTGCAATTGTGTTTTCCGTAATTATAGTTGTGTTACGTATTAAGCTCAGGTGTAAAGGGAAGAAAATCTCGAACATTTGCCATAGTTCATCATAATATGTAATGACGAGTCAGGGTCGTCAGAAATCCACTGTCGAATCAACCATTCGCTATCCTATACGTGCTTGACGTTTTCGGCTGTTCAGCTTTTAACCATTAACCATAGTCGAAGAATATTTATTCCTTGTGACTGACAGCAATGCGAACAGACTTATTAAAATCCAACCTTTACACGTGAAGTAAATGTGTATTAAACGTTTCGCATTTTTCTATTGCTATGATCATAATTATGAGCAGTTGGATGATACGTATGATTGCGGTTCTTACATGAGCATCTCATGCTTTCTTTACAGCAGGATAGGGACACACGTATTTTCTTAGCAAAAAACACTACTTATGTGTTTGACTAGTCATTCTTGGCTCCAGACATATCGCTGATCGAACACGTTTGTGGTCATTTCAAGAAAGGCATATATTCAGCCACCACAAAGTCTTGCTGAGCTTCTACAAGCACTAACAGAGGAATTAAAATGTGCCACAATTTTGCTTTGAGTCAACAGTATTGTAAATGAGACACAGAGAGAACGCCTGTTAAAATGAGTCTCGGAATTAAACATATGATTTTGTAACTTGGTATCAATTATTGTTTTTGGTGTTTTGAAAGCCAACATGAAAGTGTTTCAAAATTCAGATAAACTTCTGCGTATGTGAATAATTAATATTTGATTTTTTTAAATTACCTTATCTTAATGATTCACTGTTTATTTTACAAAGACACAAGTTAATTTCACATTAGTGCTAAGGATTTAATCAGGAAATATTAAGTGAAAATAACTGTAACGGGATATTTATACAGTGCAATGACTGAGAACATATACTACCTTTAATCATAATAGTAAATGTGAACCTCTAGCGCAATTAAACCTTACGATTAATAAAATGACATAAAAATGTCAGCTGAGAATTGGTTTATTACCATTACGAAGAGACTGGAAGATATGTTGGTGAAGCTCTAAAACTATGAAGATGTTGCGTTGTAAATATGACTGATGATGAACTGCATTTTATTCTTAACCGGTGAACTGTACAATGATATTAGAAGGAATATACTTGGAGACTTGTTCAGTGGCGATGAACTGAATAATCTTATATAATCTGAAAAAAATCCACTTTAAAGAACTCCTATCCAAGGAAAACGGATAAATTTGTTGTCGAAAGTAACTTTAGTAATATAGACGCATTGTGCTCTATTCTATTTTACATTGTTAAATTCAGGTGACATAGAGGTCCACTGGGCCGGGCGCTATTTACACTGAGTCTAATCGTTCACTATAGATCCCGGGATAACGAATGGATAGAAGCGATTTTATGGAGGGAATCGGATTAAATCGTCTCGCATTTCTTTGATAACGTATGTATCAAATAAAGATATTGCACATGCTGATCCTCTTATATTTGCTTTAAACAATGGTCATCTCACATTCACCAAACGTTCGGTAACTTCCAAGAACATTTTTTAAAACTGCACTAGAAAATCGCAAAAAAATGGCAAAAGCGCTCTTTAATAGTCAATATTTTGACAATTAAGCAGTGTTCTGAGCATTTATTTCGTTCTAACGGTTCGTTTGAAACATCTCTTCGTATGTTATTAGCTTCCACTATTTCACGACCGTATTTTTGTGATTCATACCACAAGTTAGAAAATTTTCAATGTGAGGGCATCGGTGTTTGCCTCCTATCAATGCGTTCAGTTGAAAATTGATGAACTTCTATCTGATACAGTCGAATTGCGATAACTCGAAGTCCCAAGGGACCGACGATTTACTTCGAGTTATCGCGAACTTCGAGTTATCGCGACTTTGACTTTTCCAAAATACCATGCGAGTATTAAGAAAGTAACGACGTGCAATTATTACGACACCATACGGTACGTACGTAACAAATGTTTGTCGTAAAGTTTGCTCAATAAAACAAGATAATTATGTTTTAAATTATTTTATTACTCAGTTTTTTTTCATGATTATATACAAAAAGATCGACGTAGAAACAACATTTTAACAAATGTTAACAAATATCATTGTACCAACACGAGACATACATGTATACAGTGCATCATCATTCAAATACACACAATAGCGTTACGACCTACATGCAGATATATTCAGCATAAATTATAAAGAAAAACAACCAGTACACATTTATTTAAGAGCAACAACATATCATGACATGCTACAAAATACAATATTACAAAGCAGCACGGGAGTCACAGAATTCGACTAGAGAACTTTGACGCAACTTGCTCAAATGCTCTAATTTGTCTCGAAGTAGAGTTCGGTGTAGATTATTTAACATTGACAATTCGCGTTCACTGTTTGACCTACACTCAAAATATTCAATCAGGCCATTCAGGTGGTCAATGGTAGCGTTTAAGTCTGGTTCTGGTTTGTCTGTGGTTTGGTCTGTGGTTTGGTTCTAATCTTCCTCATCGTCGTTGTTGTCATTCTGAGATTCGCGCGCCGCTAGTACACCGGAGATGATATTATCATCCGAAATTGTCTCTGATGTGTGCACATTGTATTTGCAATATCCAAGAAATGCAAGACGAATTACTAATATATGAAAGAATTACGTTCTCGCATTTTCGTGGTCCCGCCTAAGAGGTCGAAAAGGCCAAAAATAACCCCACATATCATCTCCATAACACTGCCCCTCGCTTTAACTATATACTTAACACAAACAGCTCGCCTTTTTACGCCGCGTACTCCTTTTGCTGTATTAGCAAAAATTTATTACTTGATCCAGTTATTTGCTACATTATACATTTTACGAAAAAGGACACTTGTCAAGTGCAGAACACTTTTATAAGACTAGTCGACCAGACTCCTTTAATAATAGACAGGCATAATAAGTGCATTGTTGATATGATGATAAACAAAGCTCTGGGAAAAAGGTAAGACGCAGAATAAATGTTACTCTGTGCCAAAAGTTTTCAGTGTATGAAAACCGCAGCGGAACACGTAATATGTCGGTATCAGTGAAGGTAAACCGCAGCGGAACACGTAATAAGTCGGTATCAGTGAAGGGAAACCGCAGCGGAACACGTTATAAGTCGTTATCAGTGAAGGGAAACCGCAGAGGAACACGTAAAAAGTCGTTATCAGTGAAGGGAAACCGCAGCGGAACACGTAAAAAGTCGGTATCAGTGAAGGGAAGCGCAGCAGAACACGTATTAGGTCGGTATCAGTAAAGGGAAGCGCAACGAGAGAAGTTTTCTTTGCCGTATATAGAACTTGTGTGCGCTAGTGTTTACTTTAAACGCATAACCTTCACTAGAATTATGAAACAAGAGGGCCATGGTGGCCCTTAATCGCTCACCTGAGTACAAAAGTACTCTCAGTTTTACCCTAAAGCCAACATTTAAACAATATTGGTAAAGGGTCTCTTCACAATACTGAACACGAAATATCTAAGGATAGTCGCATTAGTTTCAGAGAAAAATGATTACCGGGGTATTTATGTTTTCCTATATAGATCAATGTAAACTAAGAAAACCCTAGGGCATGGCCAATTTTAGCCCAGGGGGCATAATTTGAACAAACTTGGTAGATATCCACTAGACAATGCTACATACCAAATATCTAAGCTTAAGGCATGAGGTTTCCAGTAAAAAGATTTTAAAAAATTGCCTTTTTACATATTAAGGGCCCCTGGAGTTGGGCAAATATTGACCCCAGGGCCAACATTTAAACAATGTTGGTAAAAGGTCTCTTCACAATACTCAGCACCAAATATTTTAGATCTAGTCCCATTAGTTTCGGAGAAAAATGATTTTTCATGTTTTCCTATATAAATCAATGCAAACTAAGAGAACACTGGGGCATCGCAAATTTTTGCCCAGGGGACATAATTTGAACAAACTTGGTAGATATCCACTAGAGAATGCTACATACCAAATATCTAAGCTTAAGGCATTGAGGTTTCGAGTAAGAAATTTTTTTTAAAGTTTTCCTTTTCTATATATTTAGGGCCCCCAGGATGGGGCCAAAATTGACCCAAGGGCCAACATTTAAACAATATTGGTAAAGGGTCTCTTCATAAAACTCAACACCAAATATCTAAGGTCTAGTCCTATTAGTTTCGGAGAAAAATGATTTTTCATGTTTCCCTATATAAATCAATGTAAACTAAGAGAACCTTGGGGCATGGCCAATTTTGGCCCAGGGCACATAATTTGAGCAGACTTGGTAGATATCCACTAGACAATGCTTCATACCAAATATCTAAGCTTTAGGCATTGAGGTTTCCAATATGAAATATGCATATCAGGAATGGCTACATCCATCATACACAGCCTCCCCACACAGCCAAAAAGTAGAGTGGAAAAGAGAGCATGGTATTACAATAATCAGTTTCAAAATGGACGCCACAAACAAATAACGAAAGTGAGAACAAGAGGGGTTACCGCCTTGGAACGGTCAGTGGCACAGCAAAATGCCACTGGGGGTTTAAACCAGGTTCTAGGGTGCACCAACCTCACACTTGCCCCAACAGGTTCTCGTATTACAAAACAAGAACAGATTGTCTTGGTGAAATAACTCCAACCCATCCATCAGCTCAACAATTTGCATGCAAAAGCATACAAACATATAAACATAAGAATTTAATAGCATTGCAAAGCCAAAGGGCGGGTACTCAATGATCTTACCGAGACCAGAGCACCTGGAGCAAAATCAACAAGAACATGATGACAGGGATAAAAGAAACAAATCGAGCTTCTAGGTTCTTTTAAGAAAAGATTTCCCCATAAACCTTCATAAACTCTTAAACCCCTGCCACCGTCGTGCAACCAAAGAGGTAAGCATAATGATCAACTGTAGATGGGTTAATCACCAGGCCTGCAGAGCGCTGTAAAATATCATGATGGTAACCTTTCTTTTTAAATTTACAGATGGTTTTTACGAATAACCGGGAGAAATTAACATCGCCTTTTATCTTCTTAAGTTTATAAATTAAATCTCCATAAAAAAACTGGCTGTGAAATTCCTTATTGCAAAAAAAGGTGAAATATGCATATCAGGAATCGCCACATTCAGAAAAAAACAGCCTCCCCACACAGTCAAGAAGAAGAGAGGGGGAGAGAGCATGGTTAATAAAATAATCAGTTTCAAAAAACGACACCACTTGCAATAAACAAAAGTGAGAACCCGAGGGGTTACCGCCTTGGAACGGTCAGTGGCAAATCAAATTGCCACTGGGGGTTTAAACCAGGTTCTAGGGTGCACCAACCTCACACTTGCCCCAACAGGTTCTCATATCACAAAACAAGTACAAGTTGTCTTGGTGACAAATGTGAAAGATTTTTAAAGTTTGCCTTTTCCACATATTAAGGGCCCCCGGGGCGGGGACAATTTTAATCCCAGGGCCAACTTTTAAACAAAGTTGATAAAGGGTCTCTACACAATACTCAGCACCAAATATCTAAGATCTAGTCCTTTTAGTTTTGGAGAAAAATGATTTTCATGTTTTTCCTATATAACTATATGTAAATCAAGAGAACCCTATGGCGTGGTGGATTTTGGCCCAGGGGACATAATGTGAACAAATTTAGTAGACATCCATTAGACAATGCTACTTACCAAATATCTAAGCTGTACGCATTGTGGTTTGTGAGAAGAAGATTTTTAAAGATTTCCTTTATAAGTCTATGTAAAATAAAGTGACCCCTGGGGCGGGGCCCATTTTGACCCCAGGGAAATAATTTGAACAATCTTTGTAGAGTTTCCACTAGAGGGTGCTAAATGCCAAATATCTAAGCTCTAGGCCTTGTGGTTTCAGACAAGAAGATTTTTAAAGTTTTTCCTATTTAAGTCTATGTAAAATGAAGTGACCCCTGGGGCGGGGCCAATTTGACCCCAGAGAAATAATTTGAACAATCTTTGTAGAGTTTCCACTAGAGGGTGCTAAATGCCAAATATCTAAGCTCTAGGCCTTGTGGTTTCAGACAAGAAGATTTTTAAAGTTTTTCCTATATAAGTCTATGTAAAATGAAGTGACCCCTAGGGCGGGGCCAAGTTTGACCCCAGAGAAATAATTTGAACAATCTTTGTAGAGTTCTACTAGAGGGTGCTAAATGCCAAATATCTAAGCTCTAGGCCTTGTGGTTTCAGAGATGAAGATTTTAAAAGTTTTTCATTCAGGTTGCCATGGCAACCAGAGTTCTGCATGGAATTGATTTCTTTGAACAAATTTGGAAGAGCTTCATGCAGGGAAGATCTGTAGCAAGTTTCATCAACTTTGGCCCAGGGGTTTAAAAGAAGATGTCGTTTAAAGTAAAAGTTTACGGACGGACGACGGACGGACGTCGGACAAATTGCGATCACAAAAGCTAACCTTGTCACTACGTGACAGGTGAGCTAAAAAGACAAATAAATTTTGATCAGCAATGAAGGGAAAAATCAAGTACACATTTAAAGAGACAATTGTGCCAGCGTGCGGGTCTCGCGTAATTTTCACAAACGTGATAATATTACCACGCGGGTTATTATTACGCGGGTTACCGGACTGATAATCTTCACAAAGTAGAAGAATGTCACGATTTTTACTGATCGGTTAAATAATTAAGTCAATCGCCTTTGCTTCTTAAAACTAACGTTTGTAGCAGTAGAATTTTTAGAGAGTTTGCGTTAATAGCTCTATCCCTTCTTGGACAGTGATATTTTACAGAACATAAGAAACTCGCAGAAATAAAACTTTATCCAAAGGATACTTTAATAAAACCAAAAATGGAAACAAGAAAACATTTGATGATTTCCAATAATATTACAAATCGTGTATACCTAACGAATGACTCGTTTTATGGAACAAAGTATTTATACAGACTTTGTAGAACAATATAAAATGCACGTTGCAATATCATGCCTTGACAAAAAATCACAAATTAAAAAACACAAATAATCGGGCTATGCTCCGTACGGTGACCATGTGCCTGTGCGGCTTTAAAACATTAAAAATCGTCATTTTCTGTTGTTGCCGCAAGTAGGCCATAAACCATGTGACCACAACGCTTGTAGAAAGGAACTGGCAAATGGTCTTCTTATGAACTATCTCGCTCACACGAGTTAGTATCTCATTCCCTCGAGTTAGTATCTCGTTCCCTCGAGTTAGTATCTCGTCCCCTCGAGTTAGTATCTCGTTCACACGAGTTAGTATCTCTTTCCCACGAGTTAGTCTCTCGTTCCCTTCGAGTAAGTCAGTCGTGGGAACAAGATAAAAAGAGTAGTCCATGTCAGCCCTGTGTAAACTCCGGATGTTGAACTGAATACAAGTAAATACAACATGTTTCGTGTAAGCCGTTTGAGTGAAATAAGCTTCAAAACACTCGGCGATATGATAGAATCTACACTACTCAAAAGTTCTAAACCGCCACTTTTTGTACGTAATTTTTTATTAGAAAGACATTGAAATCACTTTTTTTATAATCATATGCCAACAACAGTCTCCAACTTAAGCTTTAATCTTGTAATAATTGACCTTGGAACAGCTTGGCGAGAGTTATCCTTAAATTTGCTAAAAATGCATTTCTTGCATAAAAAGGTCAAGCAATCAGAAATTTGCTCTAAATTACTTGTTTTATTTTAAAAGGACCCCTAATTAGTAGGAAAAAACAGAAAACATGATTAATCAACAGCACATTTGTTTAAATAAACCCCTTTCAAAGTATCCAATTTTAAAATTACCTCCCTTTCAATTAAAGACTGTTCTTATTTTGACCCTACGGTGTAAGTAAATGATATTGGATTCGTTTAAGAAAACAATCAATAAAGATTAGAAAGACATTAAATAATTGGTTTTAAGACAAAACAGTTCTTTCCACAACCTCTCTTGACGTAGGGAAGAAACGAAACTAGCATACAGTGTAAACATATACAATTAATGGTCAATTAGAACTTTGGTTGAGTGTATTTAAAGATTGTCTTTCAATATGTTCATGTTATGGCAACCACACAAATCCAACATGTATACTTTCTTAGATACTTTGAAATCATTAATATTCGCGGTGGTTATAATTTTCGTTGATTTCGTGAGCAGATCGATTAAGAAATTTAAAACCACCAAGAAATGAGGAATAGGGCTTGGACGTAGATTATTTAGAAAATAAATGTACGTGTATGCTATTGAACCTAATAACCGCGAAAATGTTGTCTAATTGAAAACCGCGAAATTATATGCCCACGGACATTATTAAATTGACAGTATTGCAGGATCGACCAACAGTAAACACATAGTCCCCTCCGGTAAAACTGGCCGGGGACCTAAAAGTATCGATGGTGTCATATTAGCGGAGCTTTACTGTATTTCCATGGCATCTTGTAGAGAGGTATCTTATTTCGAATCGTGATCATTTATAGCGAAATGTTCGGCTAGAGGAGAGTTACTTGTTTAACTTGGTTCTTACAGATCTTGGAGGGCTGTGTAACAGACGTTTCTTTATTCCAAGACTATTAATTCATTGCAATGGCGGCACGGACCTTTTTGTTCATTGTCAGCTTGCTATATTTAGTGAACTTTACAAGTGCATTCAGCTTACAACATGTGATCACTCGATTAGATGCTCTCGAAGCAAAATTTGACATGATAGACATGGAAAACAAACTAAGGCGCTCTGAGACTAAGGAATTGTTTAAGAGGGTTTCAGAAATTTCCACAAGCGGTAAAATGATTACAGCAAGCGAACTCGTGTCACGTGATGCATCTAGTGACTATGGCGAACACGTGTCACCAAAAGGTTACATGACGCCTCTTGACCGGACCACTATATTGCCGTACGTGGACAAGAACAAAACAACGGAAAGTGCACTCGAACTTCAAAAACTTGAATCTTATTTAATTGAAGGCGCTAAAAATGAAAAAGATAAAAATCTAAAACTTCGCACTGAGTTGAAAGATATCGGCAATATGTTAAATACAGATTACTTTGAGCTCGAGTCTAACATTAAAGAGGAAATAAGGAATTTAACCAATAATTTGTCAGAAAATCAAAATTCACTGGAAATAGATTACGCAAATTTTACGTCGAACATTGAAGCAAAAATAAATAATTTAACCAGTCATTTGTCAGAAAATCAAAATTCACTGGAAATAGATTACGCAAATTTTACGTCGAACATTGAAGCAAAAATAAATAATTTAACCAGTCATTTGTCAAAAAATCAAAAATCACTGGAAATAGATTACGCCAGCTTCAAGTCTACTATAATGGATAATTTCAATGATTTTAAACATGACATATCAGAGAACCAAAAATCACTAGTAAGTGTGGAACGATTTGACAATTTCAAAGACTTTGTGACAACAGCGCTGTCTATCGCGAGAAATGAATCAGGACAGGCGATAATTTCGTTGAAGGCGGACTTTGAAATATCTATAAGTGTAATTTCTAATAACATTAGCACTTTGGGTAAGACCCTTGCAAATATCAATTATCGACAGACTGAACTTGAAATATCCATGCAGAAACTTTCGAATAGCCTCAGTTCGGTGAACAAGACTCTTACCAATATCATGGATATTCATTCTGAATTTAAATCTTCCACCCAGGAACCTGTTCATAGCCCGCCTAAAACGATGCGTTCATGTCAAAATTCTCCACACAGTGGCGTATATGAAATATATCTTGATGAAAAATCAGTTTCTTCCGTTCGTGTTTACTGCGATCAGACAACGGACGGAGGTGGATGGATAGTATTTCAAAGGCGCCAGGATGGATCCGTGGACTTTGAACGTAACTGGGCAGACTACAAGACTGGTTTCGGTAACTTAGAGGGAGAGTTTTGGCTGGGGAATGACAACTTACACGCTCTAACATCTGCAGGATTTAACGAACTACGCATCGACTTGGAAGATTTCGAAGGAAATCGGCGGTATGCAAAGTACAGTCACTTCAAGGTGAAGTCAGAGAATGAAAAATATGAATTGGAAGTGATACAGTGGAGATGCGGGAGATTCACTCACCAGCTGGCATAACGGGATGTCGTTCTCGACAAAGGATCGAGATAATGACAAGTGGAGTGGTGGCAGCTGCTCTGTAGACTACAGGGGAGCCTGGTGGTACAACAAGTGTCATCTGTCTAATCTTAACGGCTTCTATTACAGTGGCGCTAACTCTCCACACAGTAAGGGAGTAAACTGGTATCACTGGAGAGGATACTCTTACTCCCTTAAACATGTAGAGATGAAGATAAGATAACAGAACACGAGATCTTTCTTTATTTTCAAGTAACATCAGTGTCAACAAATATTTAATATAATTTACGGAAATACTGGAAAACTTTCGCTGTTATCAAGTTATCTTCAAGCAACATCAGTGTCAACTGTCAACCGATATAGTTATTATAATTTACAGAAATACTGGAACACTTTCGCTGTTATCAAGTAATCTGCACTGTCAATAAAATTTTGAAGTAAGAGAAACTAGTCATTACTGGAAAACTGTCACAGTAATTTATTATTTCCCGGTCGAAACTTTCGAAAAAGTTATTTTAAACATGGGAATAAAATTGAAAATATTTTCCCAGTTCAAACTGACAAATCTGTGGATACATTTACATTGTACAGTTAAATATCCTTTAAATTAGTGTAGAAATTTTAACAATCTGACGAAGACCTTTTAGTCCAATCTATTCATAACCAAAACATTTTGTAATGTTACATTTGTTTAATTTCTGATGTTATTGTATTATAATGACAATCATTTTAAGTGAATAACCTTATTGGAGACTCATAAATACATGTACTGAATTTATTCATTCAAGTACAACGGTGTGTTTTCCGTAAATATAGTTGTGTTACATAAATGAAGCTGTGAAATGAAAAGAGAAATTTCGGAATAATGCAAGATTTCATCCTACATAAAGACGCGACAAGATGCCCTGGTCGTCAGAAATCCACTGCAAAATCAACTATGCGATATCGTATAATTATCAGCTGCCACCTGGAGGCGACTATAAATTACGCCATTGGTAAGGACATCTCATAAAAATGATTTAATTAATTTTTAAGTCATTTTCCATTTAAATATTTTAATTATTTTGAATTTATCACTTAACCGTTGTAACAAATACAATACTTATTTATTTGGAAGTACCAAAACTGAAAAGTTTTTAAATAATTTATCACTTTAAAAGATGAACATTTGAGAAGCCTTAAAATTATGCTATTAACGTATTCAAAAAGCTACCTACTGTTTGTAAACACTGTTTTACTAGCCTTGATTGGGGAAAAATATACACCTTGCCATGTAATGATCTCTTATCTTTTTACATTACTTTTTGGCTGCTTGGGAAGGCTGTGTTGTCTGGGTGTGACAATTTCTGATATGCATATTTCACTTTTTTTCTATTCAGGACAGAACAGAACAGAACAGAACAGAATAATTTACTCGGTGTATCCGGTGTCTTGAAATTTCACAATAATTGCCTTGTAGAGCCTCGCCGATAGCGCCCTAGCCTGTGGTCCATGGAGAGGGATGGGAATTATTCCATTTCTAGCTTATTTCTGAGTAAAGTTGCACGGTTGCAATGGTATCACCGCAGTTTTCATTTTTCATTTCAGGAATGACACTGACGACTTCATTGTGTCTCTTACTTCGGACCTCCTGATGTGTCTGACTAAACCCATATTCCACAAACATGATCGACAGGCTGTCCGTCATCAGTTGATCGTTTCTCAACGTTCCGACCACCTACAAGTGATGAATTTAGTTATTCATGTGCAACTGTGTTAAAATTTTCCGTAATGCTAGTTGTGTTACGTATTAAGCACAGGTATAAAGTGAAGAAAATGTCGGACATTTGCCATGGTTCATCATAATATATAATGACGAGTCAAGGTCGTCAGATACCCACTGTCGAATCTTGTGGCATCAACTCCCCATTAACATTCGCTATCCTTTAAGTGCTTGGCGCTTTCGGCTGTTCAGCTTTTAACCAATGATAGTCGAAGCCAAGAATATTTGTTTATTGTGACTGGCCAGCGAAGGAATAAGCTTAGCGCCGCCATTATTTTCATCGACCAATTAAATTGTCAAAATCATCAGATGAACTAGAAGATCGTCGGAAATCCACTGTCGAATCAACCATTCGCTATCCTATACGTTCTTGACATTTTCGGCTGTTCAGCTTTTAACCAATTATAGTCGAAGTCAAGAATATTTATTCCTTGTGACTGGCAGCAATGGGAACAGACTTATTAAAATCCACCCTTAACACGTGAAGTAAATGTGTATTAAACGTTTTGCATTTTTATATTGCTGTGAACATATTTTTGAGCAGTTCCGGATGATACGTAGTAAAAGATGTTAGAAACCCTTTGTGACATCTACTGCAGTTCTAACGTGAGCATCTCATGCTTTCTTTACAGCAGGATAGGGACACACGTAATTTCTTAGCAAAAAACACTACTTATGTGTTTGACTAGTCATTCTTGGCTCCAGACATATCGCTGATCGAACACGTTTCTGATCATTTCAAGAAACGCACATATTCAGCCACCACAGTCTTGTTGGCATTCTACAAGCACTGACAGAGGAATTAAACATATGCCACAATTACGCTTTGAGTCAACAGCATTGTAAATGAGACACAGAGAGAACGCCTGTTAAAATGAGTCTCGGAATTTAACATGTGATTTTGTATCTTGGTATCAATTATTGTTTTCGGTGTTTTGAAAGCCAACATGAAAGTGTTTCAAAATTCAGGTAAACTTCTGCGTATGTGAATAATTAATATTTGATTTTTTAAATTACCTTATCTTAATGATTCACTGTTTATTTACAAGATAATATCACAGTAGTGCTAAGAATTTTATCAGGAAATATTAAGTGAAAATAACTGTAACGGGGTATTCATACAGTGCAATGACTGAGAACATATACTACCTTTAATCATAATAATAAATGTGTACCTTAAGCGCAATTAAACCTTAGTACGATTAATAAAATGACATTATGTCAGCTTAGAATTCGAATATTGCCATTACGAAAAGATACTGGAAGATATGTTGGTGAAGCTCCAAAACTATGCAGATGCTGCGTTTTAAATATGATTGAAGATGAACTGCATTTTATTCCTAACCGGTGAACTGTACAATGTATTAGAAGCAATATACTTGGAGAGTTTTTAGGTGCGATGAACTGAGTAATCTTACATAATCTGAAAAGAAAATCCACTTGAAAGAACGCCTATCCAAGGAAAACGGATTAATTTGTTGTCGAAAGTAACTATAGTAATGTAGACGCATTGTGGTCTATTCTAATCCATAAATGATCAGTTCGAGTATCATATTTATTTGTTGTATTTAGTGTAGGGTTACATAAAACTATTTTATTGTCTGTCATTTCTCTCGTTGTATTTTTAACATAAATTTACTATTATTATATTGATGACCGATAATGATTTACATTGTTAAATTTAGGTGACATATAGGTGCGTTATGGGCCGGGCGCTATTACACGGAGTCCCACGTTCACTATAGATCCCAGGATAAATCATGAATAGATAAGATTTTAAGGAGGGAATCGGAGTACATCGTCTCGCATTTCTTTGATAATGTATGTATCAAATAACGATATTGCACATGGTGATCCTCGTATATTTGCTTTAAACAATGGTCATCTCACGTTCAACAAACGTTCGGTAACTTCCGAGAACTTCCTCTGCACTAGAAAATCCTTAATAATGGCAAAAATGCCCTTTAATATTTTGACAATTAAGTAGTGTTCTGAGCATCTGTTGTTGTTTTTTTTTTCATAAGGTTCGTTTGAAGAAACATCTCTTCGTATGTTATAAGCTTCCACTATTTCACGACCGTATTTTTGTGATTCATACCACAAGTTAGAAAATTTTCAATGTGAGCGCATCGGTGTTTGCCTCCTGTCAATGCGTTCACTTGTAAATTGATGCACTTCTTTCTGATATATGCATTATCCAAGAAATGCAAGACAATTTACTAACCATTGCACCCAAATTTTTAAATTTGTATCCTAATGTGTTATTCATTAACAATATTTTAGGAAAGAAAAATACGATTTTAGTAAATATAAACTTCAATTAAAAAAAATAAATAAGGACTTTGCATGCGCCGCACACAAGAGCTCTAGATCGCTGTATTTAAACGTTCACCTGCAATTCAGGGAAATCGTGCCTCTATTTCGCGAATGACACACTTTCTGGTCCGAAAATCGGCTAAAAAAAGATTTTCAAAAGGAAGATCAAAATTTGTTTGACCCTCACTTTTAACTCAAAAACTATCAAATAAGTTTAACAAAAAAAAACGTGCGTCATTTCTGCGCACTTTGTGGCAGTTTTTTTAAACAAGTGGTGCATCTTATATATATCACTTATGTTTTCTTACGGTTTCCTATGTTGTTCACTCGACTTAATGTATCTCAATATTTATGTTAATGATAATAAAAACTTTCTGATGAAAAAAAAAACAACAGCAACAAAACAATGCTAAAACAAAGTTAAACGTCTTATCAAAGAAATGATATGATTTACTGTTTAAATTTGTTAATCGAAAGTGGTGTGATAAATAGAGGAAATCTTCATTTTATAATTTATTATCAACAAATTTATTAAGTTAACAATAATTGTTATAAAAATAGAGCGGTCCTTATTGACTCACCGAAGTGGGCCTTCTTGACCCACCACACTGGGCCGTCTTGACTCACCAAGTGGGCCGTCTTGGTTTTTGGGTCTTCTTGACCCGATACCCACCCAATTCACTCCTGAAAATCGCATCTACTCGGTGATTTATAGGCTGTTTGAATTGTATTTTGTAAACTTCTATGCACATGTTACGTAAATAAATTATATGCTGTTTGGATTGTATTTTGTTAACTTCTAAAAAACATTATTACATTATGTGGTGGTGGGTGGTGGTGGTTGGGTGGTGGTGGGTGGGTGGGTGGTCATCGTCGTAGTCATAGTAGTAGTAGTCATAGTAGTAGTAGTAGTAGTAGTAGTAGTAGTAGTAGTAGTCATAGTCAATAGTCTTTAAGTTAGTAGTAGTAGGAGTAGGAGTAGTACATGCAGTAGTAGTAGTAGTAGTAGAAGTAATAGTAGTAACAACAGATGGTAACAATTTCAGCAAATCAGATGCTTGAGATTTGAGTCTAGTCTCCAATCTCAGTTTTATGATCTTTGGCCCTTTTCTTGATTTTGTTTGTATATAACAAACAACAAATTTAAAACTGATGTTTTTTTTACTGTTTTTTTTTAATAAGTAGAAACCTTTTGATGCTTAATTTCATGTAATTAACCCTTTCCTCCATAGATAAACCATCATTGCATGGGCTAACAGTTTAGATCTAGATCAGCTGGTACATCCATGCCATCTGATCAGGATCTAAACTGTTCACTTTTTGATTCGTTTGTTTTTTTCAGACCAAAATGCGACCAGTGCTGATATGATCAGATGGCTTGGATGTGCCAGCTGATCTGGATCTACACTGGTGGCTCATGCATAAAAATGTGTATATTAAATTATGGAGGAAAGGGTTAAGCATCAATATAGTACATCTGTGGCAAGTATTTCCTCAAGCATGTACAAAAACCTTTAACAAGTCCAACATTTTGTTAACCAGTCTGAATGAAAATGTGTCCAAACATTTCAATTTTCCCCACTTCATGTAAACGAATGCTGAGACAACCTCTTCATCAGGATTTTGTTATTCAAACACGACCATGTCAACCACTGAGAAATTTGTTACTTCAATAGTATATGCTGCTTCTTTACACGATCATGTAATCCTTTTGCTCAAGTTTGAGTATCCTACCCCAACACAAGTCAATATCAGTTTTTCACCGCCAATTTTCAAGTCTTCTTCCTCTTCTGTCAAGGTTTTGGCCTCAACTTTAAACATTACTTGGAAAAAGTCCCTTATATGTCGCAAATACTGTATTCTGAAAAAGAACATGACCATACTAAAGTAGTTTGTTTTTGCTGCAAATCAGTTAACCCTTTCCCGTATATATACGCATTTTTACGCATGTGTGACCAGTGTAGATCCAGATGAGCCGGCACATCCGTGCTGTCTGATCAGGATCTGCACTGGTCGCATATTGGTCAGAAATTACCTAATGAATCAAAAAGCGAACAGTTTAGATCCTGATCAGACGGCACAGATGTGCCGGCTGATCTGGATCTAAACTGTTCGCCCTAGCAATAAAGGTGTGTCTATACGGGAAAGGGTTAAATATACTGTCAACTTCTGGCCCATACCTTATAATTTTGTGCAAACTATCGTGAAAAGAACCCCAATGTTAATAAATTGAGGGGGGATTGCATTATTTTAACCCTTATTCTTCATATATATCCCTTTATGGCATGGGCAAACAGTGTAGATCCAGATCAGCTGCACATTTGCACTGTTGACTTTTTTATTTATTAGGTTTTTTCTGACCTAATGCAAACAGTGCTGATCCTGTTCAGACAGCATGGACAAACAGCCGACTGATCTGGATCTACACTGTACACACATGTGTAAATAGGCACATATATGGAGGAAAAGGGTTAAAGAATTTAAGAGGCGAAAAGGTCTGTAAGTGGTTCATAGTTTATACTAACGAAGGAAAACAGCCCTGTTTCAAATCGATAGTAAACAGTTACACTTTTGTTAGAACAAAAAATATTGCATGTTATTCTTTGTGGGACAACACATTTTTGTACACAAATCATCATATGGCAAATAAAAGTTACAATTAAAAGGACACAGTTCTATCTTAGTGTGAAGTTTGGTGCACCTTACAACCTGGTTTAAACCCCCAGTGGAAAATTGTTTTGCCGCTGACTGTTCCTGGCGATAACCCCAAGGGTTGTCTTTTTTGCTGTTTGTGGTGTCTTATTTGAAAATAATATCCTTATATCCTTATATCCTTCCCTCTCTTCTTTTTCGCTGCGTGGGGAGGTTGTTTTCTGAGTGTGGCGACTCCTGATATGCATATTTCACTCTTTTCTTTTAAATATTAGTTCACGAGTTGAAGACTTACGTGTAATCTGTTAACTGTCCGGTCTGAAGCTTGGAGACGTCTTGTTGTCCTAGCACCATCATTAAAGCAGCCACGCCCTGACTTACGGAATCTACACAACCACCCTGTCAGGTAAATAAACATGATGAATTAGGTAACAATATTAATTCTATGGAATCTAAACAACCACCCTGTCAGGTAAACAAACATGATGAATGAGGTAACAATAGTCACTCTATCACAATCTACACAACCACACCCTATCAGGTAAATAAACATGATGAATGAGGTAACAATAGTCACTCAATAGAATCTACACAACCACACTGTCAGGTAAATAAACATGATGAATGAGGTAACAATAGTCACTCTATCACAATCTACACAACCACACCCTATCAGGTAAATAAACATGATGAATGAGGTAACAATAGTCACTCAATAGAATCTACACAACCACACTGTCAGGTAAATAAACATGATGAATGAGGTAACAATTGTCACTCAATAGAATCTACACAACCACCCTGTCAGGTAAATAAACATGATGAATGATGTAACAATAGTCACTCAATAGAATCTACACAACCACCCTGTCAGGTAAATAAACATGATGAATGAGGTAACAATAGTCACTCAATAGAATCTACACAACCACACTGTCAGGTAAATAAACATGATGAATGAGGTAACAATACTCACTCTATGGAATCTACACAACCACACTGTCAGGTAAATAAACATGATGAATGAGGTAACAATACTCACTCTATGGAATCTACACAACCACACTGTCAGGTAAATAAACATGATGAATGAGGTAACAATAGTCACTCTATCACAATCTACCCAACCACCATGTCAGGTAAAAAAACATGATGAATGAGGTAACAATAGTCACTCAATAGAATCTACACAACCACCCTGTCAGGTAAATAAACATGATGAATGAGGTAACAATAGTCACTCAAAAGAATCTACACAACCACCCTGTCAGGTAAATAAACATGATGAATGATGTAACAATAGTCACTCAATAGAATCTACACAACCACACCCTATCAGGTAAATAAACATGATAAATGAGGTTACAATAGTCACTCTATAGAATCTACACAACCACACCCTATCAGGTAAATTAACATAATGAATTAGGTAACAATAGTCACTCTATAGAATCTACACCACCACACCCTATCAGGTAAATTAACATGATGAATTAGGTAACAATAGTCACTTTATAGAATCTACACAACCACACCCTATCAGGTAAATTAACATGATGAATTAGGTAACAAAAGTCACTCTATAGAATCTACACAACCACACCCTATCAGGTAAATTAACATGATGAATTAGGTAACAATAGTCACTCAATAGAATCTACACAACCACATCCTATCAGGTAAATGAAAATGACAAATTAGGTAACAATATTCACTTTATGGAATCTAAACAACCACCTTGTCAGGTAAACAAACATGACAAATCAGGTAACAATAGTCACTCTATGGAATCTATACTACCACACCCTGTCAGGTAAATAAACATATTGAATTTGGTAACAATAGTCACTCTATGCAATCTACACAACCACCCAGTCAGGTAAAAAAACATGATGAATGAGGTAACAATATTCAGTCTATGGAATCTAAACAACCACCCTGTCAGGAAAACAAACATGACAAGTCAGGTAACAATAGTCACTCTATCACAATCTACACAACCACCATGTCAGGTAAACAAACATGATGAATTATGTAACAATATTTTGTACATTCATGTATCCTGTGGGTGATTGTACTACTATTTTTTATTATCTTCATCACTCTAAAATGGATTCTCAAATTGTATAACTAAACTTAGATAACATAAGTACTGTGAATATTTTCCTGTTAATCTCACCCTGTATATTTCTTCCAGCAAACATTTAGCTGCTTCTTTTCCCAGGTCCTCTGGAACTGTCGGTCCCTGGTTTGATCCTTTAGGGTTAGAAACCAGCTCAGCTGCATAAAAGGCACCTTCAGTAGTCTCTGCTACAAGGGTCAGGCCAAACCCCGGGGACCTTGTTAAAAACAGAGTAGTGCTGAATATATAATGTCCGATAGTTTGGAACTTTATATTAAAGAAATGTGTTATGATGATTAGGTTGTGACTTCTATTTGAAGCTGAAAACATCTAATAAATCTCTAAATGATTGTTCATTTATGATCATTAAGAGTGTAAAACAGCAACAACATAATATCATACCATTATTAAGCAAGGGGGCATTACTACATGTAATTTGGTTGGGTTTTTAAGCATGGACTATGCTCATTTGGTTAAGTTTGGGCAATTCACGGGCCACAACTTAACACTCACTGAGGTGATCTTACTGGTTACTTAACATAGCCACGACCTTATCCCCACAAACATTCTGACATAGTAAATAAACTCTTCCAGCTAGAGCAGACATTGCTTATTTTGTCAAATATGTAAGCATCTAAACAAACTAGATATAAGGTCTTTAATTCCATTACAATAATTTAAGGCCGATCCGATTTTGTCTTTTGCCGTTTCGCTTCTTTTTATTTGAAATTCGGTTATTGTGTGTCTTGTAAGAAATTATCTCATTTGTTGATTATGGTGTGGGGAATCATGACATTACGTGGAATTACGCAAAATCTCGTTAGTTGTGTATAAGGTAGATTGTTTGCGCGGGAAAATCGGCTCATGTATTTTGCGGGAAAATTGGGACATATATTTTGCGCGGGAAAATATAACACGGTTTCACTTATTAACGCGGTCGGGATGATAGACCTGCTATACCGCGTTACAGACCACAGTGTACAAACTCAAAGAGTGACTGGAGCAATCCGGCATGTTATCGAACTCAGCCGTGATATTGTTCCAATTAAGATTATAGCTAAGTATGATGAAGATTTGATAAAGGTCACTTTTTGTTAGAATTTGGCACAATGAATATATTTAATAAAATAATTGCAACTAAAGAACATTATTACATGAACTATAAATAGACGCAACGCGATTGGTCACACCCCCAAAATAACCGAGTCAATAAATCTAGATATTGACCCGCTTTCGCTGATATTGACCTGTCTATAAATAGAATCCGAAAGTTTCCATCTTTTATATTATTTATAGTTCATGTAATAAAACAGTTATTTACTTATTAGCTGGGAAATATGCTGTTGATATTGACCGCAAAAATCGTTATTGACCTCGGCTATCGCCTCGGTCAATTACGATTTTTTAGGTCAATATCACAGCATATTTCCCAGCTAATAAGTAAATAATTGTATAATAACCCCTTGGCAACTGCTACAAACTGGCCAGTTTTCAAACTTTGCAGAGATATTATGTGCATAATCAATGCAACAAATTATTTGAAAATGGGATAAAGGCTTTTTAAGTGTGAGTATGGTAAGAGCTAACTTGGTAGAATGAAATAGTAATTTAAAGGGCCATATTTCTGAAGTGACCTATTAATTCCATCTGGTGTTTCATCTTGGCTTAAAAGGCTGAGATATTATAACCATAAGCATTATGACCAAGTTTGGTGAAAATTGGATAATGGCTTTCTAAGCTAGAATGCAGTTTTTGTTAAATTTGTTGACTTATTGTCAAATATAAATTAAAGGCTTCAATTTCATAGTGACTGACACAGTCCAGCTGGGTTTCAAACTTATTCCAGGTATTATGGTCTTTAATATTCTGACCAAGTTAGTGAAGATTGTAAAAAGTATTCTAGAAGTAAAAGAGGACAAGGTTTGTGGCCACCCTCCCACAGCAGGTGATACCATATGACAGGCTTAAAAAAATACAACAGACATATCTACATCTATTTAACACTTTAAATTATTAATACTTAATTGTCAGGAATGAAGACTTCTGATCATGTATGATTACTCACTTGCCAGACTGCGGTCCTTTCATGTGATCTGTGTAGATGTAGATGTCGGGTAAGAACGAGTTGAGAACACTTCTTGCCGAGTCGACAACTCTGTTAGCCGTAGCCGGAGACATCCTGGTGACCCAGCTTTACAAGGTCAAGGTCACAAGTATAGCAGAGACATATAGTAAAAACACTCCAAAAGACTACCCCAAAATTAAGACCACCCTGATAATAAGACCACTATTACAATGTCCCTTTATATATCGGGCACGCCACGGGAAAAGGTACCTTTGGTCATATTTTGTGACATATAATTCTTACTATATTTAGAAAGAACATACATTTATTTATTATTTTCCCATAACTTAAAGGTTATTTTGTTACACCTTTGACTTGCGTAATAATTAATGTCGTCCGTTCAACTTCATGACATCATTTCAACAATTGACGTCAACTGTACCTTTTCCCGTGATGCGCCCCATATCATAAAATATTGTTTGAAATTCACAGTAGGGCTATTTGTGCAGTGAAGTGGCAGTAAAAAGTCTCCCCATAAATATAGTCAGTACTGTTATCATTAAATAACCCATTACCGATATCGTGCAGTGAATACGTACATCAGGGCTACTCTATAAACCATTTTTGGGGGTTGTCCCGGTTAGCTCAGTTGGTTGCATCGTTGGAATCGCAGAGCTAGGCGCTGTCACTGTGACAGTCCGGTTCGCTTTCAGGTAAAGGTAACATCATTTTAAATTCACAGTAGCGCTATTTGTGCAGTGTGGCGGCTGTAAAAGGCCTCCCCGAACATATAGTCGGTACTGTTATCAGTAAAATAACCCGTTACCAATGTCAAGCAGTGATGATAACATATATCACGGCTTTCCGGTCAACCTTTTTTGGGGGTTGTCCCGTTTAGCGCAGTTGGTTGTGTTATTGGAATTTCAGGGCTAGGAGCTGTTGCCGTGATGGTGTGGGTTTGCTCCCAGGTAGAGGCAATATCATTTTAACAGTTTTCCACCAATTTCTACACCAGAAATAAGACTAACAGTACCTCAGTATTACCAGGTAAGACCACTTCTGTCCAGAGGTGGTCATAATTACAGAGGAGTTTTATACTGTATGTATATGAGAGCAAAGCTTTTGTCTTAAATTTGTTTTCAACACAGTCTATTACCAGTATTTACATGATTAGTCTATTATAAACCATTTATACATAAAAACAGAAATCATAATTCTAATTCCATTTAAACATAGAAACAGAAATCATAATTATAATTAACCCTTTCCTCCATAAATACGCATTTTTATGCATGTGCGACAAGTGTAGATCCAGATCAGCCGGCACATCCATTCCGTCTGATCAGGATCTTCACTGGTCACTTTTTGGTCAGAAATATCCTAATGAATCAAAAAGCGAACAGAGCAAGTAATGGAGTATATTAGTTTCTTTGTAACCCAATATTTGGCAAAAAATCCATTTGCAATGTTTTCAAAATTGCCACAATTTAACATCAAAATCACAACAAAACTGATTTATACTCTTACAAATTAATGCTATTCAAATACTGTTAAGATCTAGCAAGTAATGGAGTATATTAGTTTCTTTGTTACCCAATATTTGGCAAAAAAATCCATTTGCAATGTTTTCAAAATTGCCAAATGAGAAAATAAGTCATCGTTCCAAATTTAACGGAATAGCCATGTATTAATAAAGGATACGCTACACCTCGGATTCTCTTGACCTTCCCTGGCTCTGTAAAGTGTAATGGTCTTAACTTCTGACGACACGGGCAGCGGAACACCACCTCTCCGCCACCATCAGGAGCTGCTCCTCTCTTAGTAATCTGTTGGTATAACAACACAAAATAAATCATCAATGTCTAACAAAAAGAGCAACATAACACCCCCTCCCTGCCCTTTCTGGGGCTGCTCTGCTCTAAGTGATCAGTTGGTTTAACAACATGAAATAAATCAACAGCTTCCAACAACAAGGACTGCGTAACAACACATCACCTCTCCGCCACCTTCAGGGCTACTCCTCTCTTAGTATATGTTGATATAACGACACAAAATAAATCAACAATTTCTAACAATAAGGCAACATAACACCATCTCCTTGCTCCCAGTATTTTGATTAGATAAAAGAAAGTTTTGAAATTTCAAGTTGGCCAAAATACATGATTTGAGTGAATTATTTCCCTATTAAAATTTAATTGAAACTGAACTTTAGCAATTCTTAATACAGTCGGACAAGAATGATAGTTTTGTGAAATATATTATTATATTTCACCTCAGTTCCTTTTTCGTGTATGTTTCACTAATGAAAGTGCATGAAATCAAAATCAAGTCAAATCTGAAGAGAAATATTATGAAATAGCTTTTATTATAAAAATAATACACAACAAGTGTTATTTGTGACATCTGTGTGACAATAAGGTTAATTTTCATGCAAAAAGTAACCCAAAGACACCCATTTTTTAACCCTTTCCTGGATATATACGCATGTTTACGCGTATGCGACCAGTGTAGATCCAGATCAGCCGCCACATTCGTGCCGTCTGATCTGGATCTGCACTTTTTGCATTTTGGTCAGAAATAACCTAATGAATCAAAAAGCGAACAGTTTAGATCCTGATCAGACGGCACGGATGTGCCGGCTGATCTGGATCTAAACTGTTCGCCCTAACAATAAAGGTTTATCTATACAGGAAAGGGTTAATTGATATTTTGAAAATTTAAACATCTGGCAATACCATGTTTTAAAAAAAACAATGAAAGTTCACTATCTGCTTTCGCGATTATATTACTTCGAAGACAGTAGTTGTAGGCTAAAAATGGTGCCAAAATTTTTGAAAAAGCTTTTGTTTCCTAGATTATTATGATATTCCAAGTACATAGAATGTCCCAATTCAAACATTTAACTAAAATCATATTATACTTGTACCGGTGCATGTTCAAGGCAAATTTTGTATCATTTTGGTGTAAACTACATAGTTAAATTCCATGTTTAGGGAAAAATAGAGGTAATCAGGTGCCTTCATAGATGATGTTGTTTTTCAATAACCATCGACAGCAAGTGGAAATATTTTGCTTATTTCAATAAAGCGATTCTCACACATTATTCTGACCAAATTTCATACAATTTGGACAACATTTATTTTTTGACGTCAAAACTGGGTGAGCAACATGTCCATCCACCTTAAATAATAATTACAGTCACAAAAATTTATATAAATCATATATAAGTGTATTTCCATTATCTAGTTGTTAATTTAGACCATCATTCTGTTTCACAGACTTTAATGCTCATAAAACAATTGCTTCAAACAATATATATTTACACTTCAAATATATCCTCTACAATGAAAGTTTTATTCATTTTACGAAGTTCCGATAGTATGCAGTGTGAGGTATTACTTTAAGAGACGTGGCTACAGCAAAACCGTTCACAATTTAAATGACAGCGCACAATGTGTTGACATGTGACATCGACAAGCATGCACATTTTGCCTAGAGTTGCTGCAAAAAAGTGTGCCGACATTCACTTTGTCTTCAACATTGCTGTTCCAACAGCCATTCAAAAACCCCGTAATGTAATAAATTTTTCCATACCAAAATGAAAACCAACATACCGACATGAAAACCAACAAATTTTGAATCAATCCTTTATTTAGAATAAACAATACAAACCTTGAGTTCTAAGCCTTCATCTGTACCCAGAAATCTCTTCAGTACTGGCAGTGTGGATAATTTTATCATGTCTACCTGTTATTATATAAAACGGGCAATGAAGTTAATGCTAAACAGGTTGAGCAGCGCAACCTTTTCTGGGATTGACCAGGAAAGCTCAATAGGTAGCATATTCTGATAACAATGGTTAGGCACTGTTGCCATGCTGTATGGATGTGAATCCCAAAATGTGCAATATCTTTATGAGACGCACTGATCTATCATGTAAAATTAGCCCTTCACTCCGAGAGATATGACTATTATCCAAGGGTGAAAGATTAACCAGCACAGATCAGGATCTGCAATGTTCCCTTTTTGATTCATTAGGTTATATCTGAATATGATTTGATTTTCAAAAAGAATATACTGATATGTAATAACTGACATTCAATTGATTCTCCAGCCTGAAAAAGCTAAGAAATTGTTTAAACTTTAAAACCTACACAAAATAATTGATTCTGTATTGAAAACAATCAAAACCAGGAAATTAGAAACCCTCAATAATGTCATTTAACCAAAAACCACAAAATTTTCTGCCCACAAATATAAGTTCATTTACATTAAATCTTTATGAAAACACTTTCAGTGCAAACCTTATTTGTTGATAATCAAATGCATCCTAACAAAATATGCAATTAATTTTGGCCTCTAGCAAACTTTCAAACATCTCTTGTATATATGAACTTTTCAACTTTGATAAATTGAAATATTTCAGCTAAGAGCAGCATTTATTAGACCAAAATAAAATTAGACTACAACCCCTTCCCACCACACCCCTTTTCACTTGTTTGTTTCTTGAAATCTATGGTATTCTGGAACAACTGTCATTTGATCTGGATCTGCACTGGTTACTTCTTGGTCAGAAATAACCTGATTAATCTATGCACGGTGTAGATCCAGATCAAATGGCATGGATGTGCTGGATCTACTCTGTTCACCAAAGAATAACAGCCATATCCCATGGAGTAAAGGAATTAATGTCTAATTAACATACAGGCTCTCCATCAGTATGAAAAACTAGGAGAAAACTAGGAAGCAACAGCACAAAAAACTAGGAGAAAACTAGGAAAAACTAGGAAGAAATTGTAAAAAACTAGGAACTATTTTACGTTATCACTTTACCGTGTCATCATTTTCATGCAGATTCAGAGACTGATGAGCAGACTATTTCCTTGCTAAATCAGGTCTGGCTTACTGTTGTCAAGCATAACACAATGTTTTTTATTCATTAATAAACATTAACAATTAACAAACCAGAGTTAACCTGTTGAGTTCTTAAACATTCATATTCATATATATATTATACGATAATGACTGCTGTATATACTGTTAGTGTTACAAAAAGGAATCTTTTAAGTAGTAATATGCACAGTGTTCAACAAACATTTTAGAAACAATGCCATGTGTTAAAAATACCTGTCATTCTGCCATTTTCTTAATAAAAAATTTAACTATTTGGATAATGTACATAAATGTAAGTACATCAGTTTTTTAAGTTATATATACATACAAAGGTTGCGCAGCTGGGTGCAAGGGAGAAATTATAAAAAAAATCCTGAAAATTATGCTGGGGATTTGGGTCCATCATTTGGACCACTGTTGTGTCCAAATGATGCAGTGAGCAAGAACTGAAAGTGTGTTTTCCAGGTAAAACAACTTGTCAGGTCAAAAAAAATTCTGTGGGACCCGTACTTTATTGTCTTGGCACAGCACTCATAATAAGCAACAAAACCGGAATATCAGGTTTCCTTAACCAAACTTCCTATTTGTGACCCAGTTTGTTGCCTCCTCTAGCCAGTCCCTATTGCATTTATTTTAATGTACTTTGTAGCAATTTGGTAACAAAACTTGATGTTTGAAACATTATATTTCTTTTTTGTCGCCAATTATAGACTACAGGTTTTTAATCAAAGATGGCCATATTATCACAGATACTTTGTAATGACAAATTTCATTAAATTTTGATGAATTAAATCTAAATTATATCAGCCAATCAAATGAGTTTAAGAAACACAAGACTTCAAGTCAGATTTATATCTTTGTCATAGGACTGACTATGCCCCCAACAACTGATTTATGTGATTTGGAAAACTACCTCTCCAGGCCAAGACACAATGGAAATTTCTCTAAACTCGGGGCTTTTTTTTTCCTTCTTTAGTATGAGCCGTTTATGGACGCCTTTCCCTCAAAAAATTTCTTTAAAATCATGCAGTTTTCCCCAAAAAGTGACTTTACATCAGGTTTTTTTTATTCCCTTCTGAGTAAAATGATGCTATTTTTCCCAATATTATAGGGCATGGGCCCCTTCTCCTGGCAGTGAAAAAAAGCATTTTCATTAATGATTCCATGATTTTCATTTTTATCTCTTTCTCATGTCATTTCTATCTTCTACACATGTTTGTTAATTGCAACTGTTACTTAGTTCAGATTTATTTTTGCCACATCAAGGAGACCTTGAGCAATGCCCATTTCTTTGAAATCCTTATATTTTTATAGCCGTAGATTTATCTCTTTTAAGATCTTATTAGCCTTATTCACTTCAGCCTTTATCTCCTACTTATTTTTCCTAACCTTCTTTTCTTTATTTCTCATCTTTCTGCTCTTTACATCATCTAACGGTTGTTACCAAAATGCCTAAAGTAAGTGGAGAGGTACTTAACAGCTGTGTTGTAAAAATTAAACGTTGATCAACAGTACTAAAGAAATATGTAAAATTAAATGTTCTAATCTTTTTGTTGTTTGATTATTTGAAAACAAAGACATTATAATTAAATAAATAACCCAAATTACAAATACTTTGAAATTTGGCAACAACTTAGTTTTGTCAGCAAAAGTATTAGGATAGAGTTATGAGACATAACCAAACATTTAACTCACAATTAAAACTAATGGCATTGTTTCTAAATGTTGACAACACACAGTTAAAGACAACTCATTAAAATTAAGTTTTGATAAAAGCTTTCCTTAGTGAACAAAGGTTGAGATGGCTGGGTTACGCAACAATGACGCCAGCATAGGAACATGTCAACTAAACAGCTTCTGAACATCCGCTGTAAAAATACTTTGCAAAACATGATTTAAAACATTGCAACTTGTAATTATGAAAAAATACTTCTTTATTTTAGTAAAAACTAGGAATACTAGGAGCTTTTTGTAACAACTAGGAAAAACTAGGAGCCAATTCAAAAAACTAGGAAAAACTAGGAAAACTAGGAAAAACTAGGAACGCTGGAAAGCCTGAACATACTGAGGGATCCACTTGATCGTTGGTTATGCCTGTCAGGATGGCATGGACTGGTTTCTTCGTAAACGGTGCCAGGCACATAAGAACCTCCAAGAAGTAGCCAATAGAACGCTGGAGATTACATTCATGCTCGATTGTTCCACCAATCAGAAGTCCCGGGTGATACAACAGACTTGTTCCTGAAAGACAAATGTCAGATGATCTAAAAAAAATACAATACTACAATCGTCACTTTAGTGCAAAAATGGTATAAAAACCATTGAGTTAGGAAGAGGTTAATTTTTTAAACTGTTTTTGCACTAAGGTTACACAATGTTCTAACAGCAATTGCAAGAAGCCATTTCTATCAAAAATGCTCCCGATATTTTGGTAAAATATGATAGTATTTAAAAGTGTAAATGCAAAAATAATTTAATGAATAAAAATTTTAATGTGTTCATCAGGCTTCACACATATTTTTAACTCCCTACTCCATTGGATAAGACTGATAGCCCATGGTTGGCCAGTTAGATCCAGATCTGATCAGCCAAAATATCCATGCTGTCTGATCAGTATCTACAGTATAGATTCTACACTGTTCACTTTTAGATTCATCACAATAATGTACAAGACATACAGTGTTGTTTCATAACAGAAAAGGTGTCTTTGAGCACCTGCCATTTTTTTTAATATTCCGTCATTGTTCATATATAAGTTACATTCATGTATAAGCCGCCCCCCCCCCCCCCCCCCAAACCTGACAGAACAGATGAAAATGGCTTAACACAATGTATAAGCAGCCAAACCTGCGTATTATACTATTAGCCGCACCCCCAACTTGTTACCACCATTCTGGAAAAAAGTGTGGCTTATACAAGTTATATTCAAACAATGATGGGGCAATGCAGTAATTGAAACATTTTAAAACCACAGTGTGAAATTAAATCACATATACTAAAAAAATTAGTTTTGCAAAAATAATACCATCCTAATCAAGTATTTTCCAAAATAAAGTTACAACAAATATGTAAAAAAAAATATCACCAAAGCCACCTTTTCCTGTGACATGCTTCAAATCATACCTGTTTCATTCACCACTGTATTGGAGCCATTTGTCAATTTGTCTAACAGCTGAACTATACTGGCCTCAAAATCTACAAAATACAAATGTAAGAACACATGCATAAAAAAATAACTAAAATTACCTTGCAAAAAATGAATATAAAATGAATCGGAACAATATTAATTGATCTCAATAATGAACAACAGCAAATGTTTTAATCTGGAATTGAATGACATGGAAATGTGATTCCGCTTTGCTGCTCTAGACATCAGACTTCCCGAAAGTTGAAAAAAAGTGTCAGACATTTGGTCAGACAAGATGTGAAAAACTGTCTGACCGAAACAAATTCTGTCAGACCAAAACATGTTAAAAAAGGTATTATCAAGTATTAGGAGTTCAAATTTTTGTCTGACATTCGGTCTGATAACATTAGGAAACATGTCTGACCGGCCGAAATTTTACCAGACAGGTCCTTCGGTCTGGCAACTTTCGGGAAGTCTGAGACATGATGATGAAATGCAAGGTCCGCAAGGCAATAATGTCCTATCTATATTTACTGAATATTCTTTAAGAAATGATGTTAATTTAACAAAAAATAAAATAAGTTTGAATTTTTTTTCTTTGCCTACTTTTGTCTTTGAATACGACATAGAATCTTATGTTCTCTAGCGCTACTTATTTTGATACATTTAACTGGGATAGGCTGGGGCTTTCAAAACCTTGCAATACATCGCCATTTCCTGGCTGATTACGATTTTTTTGGGGGGTGGGGTAAAAAAAACAACAAGTTTGAACAACCTAATGGCACGATTTTACTGTTTATTAAGTTTATGTCATCACATAAGCACATTAGATTCTTATTATAGCCTGGGCCACAACTTTCCGAAATTATTAATATTGGGGGCTTGGTCGCGGCTCCTTGGGCCCAAGCTTCTATGTGCCTGTTGATAGATAATTATGAAGACTTCAACATTATTTGAGCCATATGTATAGAAACTGGATGTACTGTAGTTTGCTGTTTGGTGTATCTGCAAATGATTTAAATTTACCTTTCAAACCCGGATTATCGTCTTTGCTTCTTATCTTTTTGATTTTCACGGTTTTCCCACTCAATGTGGCAAGAACTAGACGTTGCCTTAGGTAATTGCAGCCATCATATGAGACTGGTTTCAGAGACATATTTGTTTACAAATAACACGTGCGTTTTGACAGCTGAGAGAGTAGCTCTCGGGTAATAGTTTCGATTTAATGTTTATGAAACAGAAAACTTTGATTTTTTATAAATAAATCAACTAGATCTATATTTTTAGATATTTTTAGTTCTTCACTCAATAAATATTTAGACTCTAAAATATATTTAAAAGTTTAGAAAAGTGAAAATTATTGAAATTCGAAAATAAACGGTCATCTTTGTTTAGACATTTCAACTTCCGGGTAAACGGAAGGTATAAACACCGAAATGGAAATTCTACGGCGAAATGGGCGAAATGGAAATTCTACGGCGAAATGGAAATAAAAAATACTTTATAACATTTTTGAATAAAAATTAACTTAAAAAAATTGCATAGATTTTTGTTGTACATATATATGTTAAATTTCAACAAGTTCTGTCCTTCCATACTGTAAGTATTGCAGTTTATAGTGTCGTCTTCACACTCCTATGTACCACGAAATGGAGATCTAGGACGACGAAATGGGAAAAACAACACTCAAGTTACATTTTAACGATAATCAACAAAAAAAATGAATAGATATTCAGTATACATATATGTTAGTTTTTTTAACAATATCTGTCCATATTAACCATAGCTATTGCAGTTTTTAGCGTCGTGTTCAGATTCCTATGTACCGCGAAATGGAGATTTAGAACGTCAAAATGGAACTAAAAAACATCCAAGTTACATATAATAATTAAGAAATATAGGCATATCTTTTTTACTGTCAACCGATTTAAAAAATTAAGCCATGGTAATTCATAAAACACGGTCGCATATTTGACCGCCCGAAAAGAAGAAATACACGCAAAAAGAAAGCATATCATTTTTGTTTATTGGCCGATTTTAAAAAATTATTTTTTAAAATGAAAGATCGGGAAAAATTACGCTACATAATATGTCCTTTATATTAAGTTAAGATTTCGGTTCGGAAATTACGAATTTATTGAACGTGATCGCTAATTTAAGTTCCCGACAAGAAGAAGTAATATATTTTTTATTGAATGACCGATTTTAACAATTTCTTTTTTTTACAACGAACTATTACGAAAAATTACGCTGATTGACCTGTCGTTTTGTATTTAATTAAGATCTCTATTTATATTAATTAATAGATGAATTTCTCAATATAAGCAAACATTTATAAGAAAGCAATGCATTTAATACCCTTGTTATGTTATAATGAACATGTTGTATAATAAGATAATGTTCATCTGTATCTTTCTGAAAATTTCTGTTCTGTTAATGACTTTAATTATTTATTTAACAAAATAAAGAAAAATAAATTGATTATTTCTGCTACTCGTGCAAGTTAAATTAGCACGCAGTTAATTTTTTAATAACCGAAGAAGGCAATTCATTAACCAAGTGTATCCGGCAATTCGTCATATGACACACTTATCATATCTACAGACTTAATTCCTGCGGTGCAAACGCTGCATGAATCCAAGTGTTGAGAATATGGCACGTGCCGGTCATTCGCTAATTATATAATCAGATTTATAATATTTTCATTTGTTGGATAAGTTACGTATAGGACCAATTAGATAATTTTAAGAACTAAAATAAATAAAATTAACAATATATGTTTCGTTCAGTTCTGATAAACAGCAATTACAAACATATCCTTGACAATTACCACTTAAATATAAAGTGGTTGTTATAAGTACTGGCGATAGTACTACTGGCGATTGGAACTGTGTATTTGCAACATTCCAATATCTTTGAAATTTTCATGTTTTTTTAGAAATATTTGAGGTGAGCTTATGGCCGAAATTTAAGAGCTCTAGACCGTCGTAACCTATGAATCCGAGTATAATACACTATTTTACAGCGTAAAATGACGATGTGCGAAATTGTTATACAGTCGCTCGCCGGTGCTCGTAGTTCCACCCCAGACGAAAGCGCCATTTCATTGCTGTGTGTTGAAAACACCCACGGTTCGTGTGCCACTAATGATGGGCGACCTGAAACCAGTTTTGGTTCGAGCTACTGCAATTGAATGAGCTTAAAATTGTCGGTTTTCAACGGGCCTTTCACAAAGCAATTAAAGCACGAATTTATGTGCCTACACGAGTAAACGGGTATGCGCGAAAATGGAGTCTCTTTGAAATTTTCAAGGTTTTAGAGATATTTATGGCCGAAATTTCAAAGCTCTAGACCGTCAGGAAGGTATTAGTCCGGGTGTAAAACACTATACGACAAAACGTTCAATAACCAAGTCCTAAAGGCAGGTTCCCTAATGAACGTGTATGTGGAATAATCCAATATCTTTGAAATTTTCACGGTTTTTAGAGATCTTTGAGGTGAGCTTATGGCCGAAATTTCAGCGCTCTAGACCGCCGGGAACGTATTAGTCTGGGTGTAAAACACTATACGACAAAGCGTAAAATGACTTGAGTTCAAAAGCTCTTTGAATGGTTGAAAATAAAAATATGAATTTAAGAATACCTGTTATTTTATATACTGTTCTTTTATTTCCACGTCCCAAATTTCCATTTCACGATACACAGGACTTGTAACACAGGACGATTAAGTAAGAAATAAATTTCATAGAAATATTATTGTCTTAAACATTATGCACAAACACGGGAAATAACAATTAGTTGTCTAACATAAGTACGGACAATAAAAAGGAGGCTAATGTTATTATTTATTATCTTTCACCTATACTGTCATGTATAATTTTACTGCACTTTTAAGTATTTTCAAATTCCATTTCGGCGTCCTAAATTTCCATTTCGCGGTAAATAGGACATGTAACTCAGAACAAAAAAAGACCATATAAATGTAAATGCATATAAATTACAGTGATAAAATTGCGAATGTTAGGACTGATATCCAATAACTAATAATTTCAAAAAAAATAAATTATACTTATTTACTAATTAACCTTCTTTTTATCCGTTTACATTTCGCCGTTGGATAATTCCATTTCGCTGTACCGCGAAATGGAAAATAAACTACAACAACCATCTGAATCGGTACGGTAACTGAAATGATTTTGAAAAAGACATTTGAAAAAAATAAATATTGAGTATCATTTTAATGAAAAATGTATATTTCTTGTTTGTTAAATGTATTTGTATGTTGTTTTTTTAAATTCCATTTCGACGTCCTAGATCTCCGTTTCGCGGTACTTAGGAATCTGAATACGACGCTACAAATTGCAATAATTACGGTATACATGGACAGAACTTGTTGAAATTTAACATATATGTACAACGATTATTTATTACATTAGTTTTTGTATTAAATTTCTTTTAAAAATGTTCTAAAGTATTATTTTATTTCCATTTCGCCGTAAAATTTCCATTTCGCCCATTTCGCCGTAGAATTTCTATTTCGGTGTTTATACCTACCCCCGGGTAAATAAAAAAATGCAAGCAAATCATTTCACACAATTAATTGACAATTTTTGAGACTAACAGGTCCTGGCAACTGACAATGTTGCGGTTTCTAAACTCAAGAGAATCCGGGTTTGAAGATCCAGTGCATTTTTACAGAGCTGAGACTACTAGACGCGTGTATAATCTTTCGCTGAGCGATTTGAAAGATGTAGAACGTCAGTTTACCGGCAATGTGAATACTTTAGATATTGATTTGATTGAAAGAAGATAGTAAGTATCTTGGCAGACCTGGATACAATTACTTTTTTTTGGATTACTTGAAAATAGCACAGGTGCTTGGAAGACGGACCCCCGTATTCGCCAAACAGGCCCCCCCCCTCCCTAAAAAATAGGGTAAACACAGGGTCTATACTACACAGGCCCGGACGCAGCCCTATGGCTGAGGGGCTGGAGCCCCCCCAGCCCGGCCGATTTTTTTTAGTTGCCTTTAAAATCTGCCTGATCAAGTGTTGTGTATTGAAGCATTTCACTGGCCAGCTGGCCAGCAATTAATTACCATGGATACATGTAGCTTGGGGGCATATTAACTGCAAGCGACAATTAATAGTGATGTAAACATGTGTGATTTAAATACAATTTTTCATTAGTTGCTCCCTCAGCCATTGCCCAGTCAAAACAGGTGGAACAATAGCGTTCTGAGTGCAGTAAAAGATTGGAAAATCGTTACAAACACTAGGAGCAATAAGCAGTTTTTGAGGAAATCAAAGAGATTCTTTCATTTTCTTTTGTTTTCTGCGAAACTACAAAAATATAAGACTGTTTAACTCAATATGTCCACAATTTTAAGAGTGAAATGTATTTTTGACCAGATAATGGGAACATTCTGAAAATGAAGAGTTCTCGGAGTACCTTTCATTCATTTGGATTTAGTAAAAAACAAAAGTTGGATAATTTATGTTCATCCTCAGTTTGAGAGAACTGTTAATTTATTGCACACTGAATAAGTACAGATATAGTTTAGGTATACTTAAAATTGCACCATTTTAGCACACCACATAAAAAAATTGAATACGGGAGGGGATACCCCTCCCGCACCCACCCCGTCATCAGCCCCCCCAGCATGTACCAGTCTGGATCCGGGCCTGCTACATAAACTCATCTTTTTTTTTGTTTTGATAGATTGGGTTCTGATTAGACGAGTGATAATTAAGTAGTAATTTTGATTGGACGAGTATTTAAAAATTTGATCGAACCGCTGCAAGAATATGTGACGCGATAGACTGCGGCTCGCTCGTCCAATCAGAATTCACGCATATCATTCTTTGTAACCAAACTTTGTCCCGAGGTGATAATTATGCCCCCGGCATCTAGTGATTGAACCGTCCGTCCGTCCGTACGGTTAACATTTTTCGGCAAGTTGGATCTTTCTGAATTTCTACAAAGAGCATTGGCATGAAAGTTTACACACTTACTTAACAGTTCACAGGTCATGACCCTGACAAGTAACATAACTCTGTGTACCTTATTTCTGGTGTTATCTCCCCTTTTTGTACTTAAAAAAATGGTTAACCTGTTTCGGCAAGTTGGATATTTTTCCATTTCTACAAAGATCATTAGCATGACAGTTTACAAACTTAATATACAGTGCACAGGGTATGACTCTTAACAAGTTACATAACTCTGGCTATCTTAATTCGGAGTTTTCTCTCATATTTGTACTTAGAGATAAATGGTTAACATTTTTCGGCAAGTTGGATATTTCTGAATTTCTACAAAGAGCATTGGCATGAAAGTTTACACACTTACTTAACAGTTCACAGGTCATGACCCTGACAAGTTACATAACTCTGGGTACCTTATTTCTGGTGTTATCTCCCCTTTTTGTACTTAGAAAAATGGTTAACCTGTTTCGGCAAGTTGGATATTTTTCCATTTCTACAAAGATCATTAGCATGAAAGTTTACAAACTTAATATACAGTGCACAGGGTATGACTCTGACAAGTTACATAACTCTGGCTATCTTAATTCGGAGTTTTCTCCCCAATTTGTACTTAGAGATAAATGGTTAACATTTTTTGGCAAGTTTGATATTTCTCAATTTCTACAAAGAGCATTGGCATGAAAGTTTACACACTTACTTAACAGTTCACAGGTCATGACACTGACAAGTTACATAACTCTGTGTACCTTATTTCTGGTGTTATCTCCCCTTTTTGTACTTAGAAAATGGTTAACTTATTTCGGCATGTTGGATATTTCGCAATATCCACAAAGAGATCTGGCATTAAAGTTTACACACATACTAAACAGTGCACAGATGATGACCCTTACAAGTTACGTAAGTCTGGCTACCTTTTTTCTGGGATTATCTCCCCATTTTATACTTGGATATAAATGGTTAACTTGTTTTATTTGATTTTTGCCCTTTTTCGCTTAGAAATTAGAATTAATACTTAGAAATTGTGGTTAAAGTTTCAATGTTAGTGTTTTTCTAAGGTAATCTATAGAAAAGGTTTAAAACAGATGTACTTAACATACTTTGGTGAAAGTGCCTAGTGGTTACTATACTATACTATACTATACTCTACTCTACTCTACTCTACTCTACTCTACTCTACTCTACTCTACTCTACTCTACTCTACTCTACTCTACTCTACACACCACACCACACCACACCACACCACCACCCCCACCACCACCACCACACCACCACCACCCCCCACCACCCCCACCACACCACCCCATCTCTCACCACACCACTACTACCACCCCACTACACCACCAACAATAATACTGTCAACAACAATGTCAACAACACCACCAACAACACCGTCAACAACAACTCCGTCAACAACACCACCAAGATCACAGTCAACAACACCACCAACAACAACACCACCACCACCAACAAGAATAGCATCAACAACACCAACAACCAACAACAATAGCATCAACAACACCAACAACTGACAACACCAACAACAACACTGACAACTACACCAACAACAACACCAACAACACCAACATTACCAACACCAACAACAATACCAACAACAGCAACAACACCCACACCACCAACAACAGCAACCAGCATACCATACCTTACTATACTACACCACACCTCACCACATCACTATAGGTGGGCAGGGATAGTTGGTTGATGGGTGTGGGATCAGGGGTGTATGGACTGGGTTGTGTAAACCCTCTAAAAAAACTACAATAATAAAGGAACTGTAATTTATTGATTTCCTAACTTGGATTAAGAAACTTTTGTTCATGTATGTGTGTTGGGTGTCATAAACTACTGAATCACTCCCCAGTTTAAATGAAGCCCAGTTTTAAATGTGCTTAAATATGTCTGACTTAAAATAGTCGAGCATGCAGTCGTTTCCGACTGGCTCTTGTTATGATAAATTCTTTTCATGTACAGGTTCTGGCACCAGACGGTTATTTTCATTATTTAGAACTAACTTGTGATTTTAGTTGCAGTTTTAACACTGTGCTATCATTTAAAATTTGTATCGTTACAAACTTCGCTACCGGGGGAATATGTGTTTTCCGAACACAGCTTCTTGTTTTTAGTATGGCATTGCAAAATGAAAAAAATGGATGTTATGTTCTTAATTTCCTAGCCAGTCAGGGCTTTTCCTAGCCTTTCTGCGGGTCCAGAAAACGGACCCTTTCCCAAAGCAAACGGTCCCTTTTCCAATCCGAAATTTCTTCCATTTTTCCCAATTGAATCCACAGATAATTTTCAAAACATAAGAAACAGCGTTAACTTGAGTTTTTTTCTGAAAAATGCCTGTATGTAGGTTTTAAACACTAAACCACCCTGAGTGAATAAAAAGTAAACTGATCCTTCCTTGTAGAAGTTTAAAAAGGGAAAAATGCATAAAACAATTATTTCAAAATTCCCAAAACTTGTATTTTTGTTGATAAAAATTCCCAAAATAAGACATTTCACGCGCTTAAAATTTCCCAATTCTGGCCAGGGTCCTTTTCCCAAAATGGCTAGGAAAACCCCTGCCAGTGCTCGGCGGAATTCAACAGAGGAATAATTAAATTTTCCATTGATACCCGATTTGATAAGGCTAGTGCAATATTTGTTGAGATGTGCCGATTTTTAAAATTTTGTTTACATGTGGGCTTGACGCCAATGGCGGAAATGGAGGTTTTGTTAATAACCTTATACCCCCTTATATAGTAGGAACACGAATTTTCAGAGAACTTGGTATTTGATAGTAAATTCAGTGTGGATAGACTGATATCGATCCCAATCTATCAAAACAAAACAAAAAAGATGAGTTTATGTAGTATAGACCCTGTGTAGACCCTATTTTTTTGTGGGGGGGGGGCCTGTTTGGCGAATACGGGGTCCGTCTTCGTGGAAAGCACCTGTGGAAAATAGCATTGGTCTCAATAATGACTTTTTCTTCTTCTACTATGGGTTGACGAGTGGTCCAGTGGTAACGTGCTGGTCTACCAACCCGGCCGAGAGTTCAAAACCTGAAAGTGGCACTGGAAATTTCTAAAATATGTCTATTTCCCACCCAACTAAGTACTGGTTCGCTCCCTGGAAGTAGGATTTCAGTGCGTGTATCTGTGCTATACACGGGCATGTAAAAGATCCAGGGGGTCTCTTCCAGTTTAGATTTTGGTCAGAAATAATCTAATGAATAAAAAGTGAACAGTTTAGATCCTGATCAGACAGCACGATAAAATATAAATTCAAAATCCTTAAATACTTGATTCTTTTCTTCAGTCTTCTTGCTGGTGGTGCTGACGGATTCATCATCATCTATGATGTTTGTAACACAACAGGTCAGACAAAGTTCACATGTCCAGCAGTAGGCTCTGTGGCTTTAAACAATCGCCACCGCCACAAGTTCAGTGTGGAGACAGTGTTGTGGTATCCGTTAGATACTGGGCTGTTCACATCCAGCGGAACGGATAAACTGTTGAAAATATGGGATACAAATAGGTTGAAGGTAGGTGAATAGTTCACTTACCACGATTCATATATGTTTGCTGTTCTTATAGATGAATAAATACTGGTACAGAGAAAAAATGTTTTATTTTAATTTGTAAGAAGGAATGATTTTTTGGAGCTTGAACTAAATGTATAGCCAGTACATCTTCAGATGTGCTGATTTATTTTGACATAAAGCATGTTAAACATAAGTTGTTAACATTTTTGTATTATTTTTGTCATGAAGTATATCGGTATGCTTACAGTAACATACATGTATGCTTTTGAAACTTTGTACACTTAAGAAGTTTTACAAACCAATTAACTTATAACAATCATCCTTTTTTTTCATTTTACATTTCAGCCAGCAGATGAATATGAATTCAGTGGTATTGTCTTCAACCATCACATGTCACCAGTTGCCACTAGACATTGTCTCATAGCAGTGGCAAGTCAGAGTGCAGCAGTCAAACTTGTCGATCTCAAGTCTGGCTCGGCCACCCACAGTCTCAAGGAACATGACAGGGCAGTTTTCTCGGTCAAGTGGTCACCTTATAATGAATTTATTCTTGCATCAGCTGGGTATACTTGATTTATTTTACACCTTATTTAACTCTGTATTTTATAAACTTGTTTGTTCATATGAGAACCTGTTGGGTCGAATTGGTGCACCCTAGAACCTGGTTTATACTCCAAGTGGCAAATTGTGTTAAGTGGCAAATTGTTTTGCCAATGACAGTTCCAAGGCCATAACTCACCAGTTTCAATTTTTTGTTAATTGTTTATGGCATCTATTTTGAAAATGATTAATGACTATGCTCTCGTTTCCTCTCTACTTTTTAGCTGCATGAGGAGGCTGTGTCTTTCGGATTGCGCCATTCCTGATATGCATGTTTCACTTTTTAATCAATTCAAATTCACTGATTGTCAGGCTATAACTTTGCCATTTCTTCAATATTTCTTCATCAAACTTTTGAATTATATGGTATATGATGACACGGTCATTATGATGCCAAAATCTTTAGGTCAAGTTCACATTTGGTGGAGTTATGCCCCTTTTTGTACTTTAATTTTGACACAAAAACAAAATTTAAGCTATAACTTTGGCATTTCTTAAATATTTCTTCATCAAACTTTTCGAATTATATTGCTCATGACACCATGACCAGTAAATTATGAGCAGTTTAATGTAGCCACGTCTCTGAAGTAATGTCACAGTGTGTACCATCAGGAATTATGGTTTATTTATAGATGAATAATAAAACTTAAACCTAGAAGATAAAATTGAAGTGTATTTCTTATTTATGCATAAAAAAGTGTGATCAGTAAAACAGATCTTTCATTTTTCCAGCGCAGACAATAGAATATTTCTATGGGACATACGGAATGCCAAAGGCAGTTTGTTGGAGTTTGACAAGTATAATGGGAAGAGACCTCAAGAAGCAATAGATAAAGGTATAATGTATAGTGATTTTGTTGTTACATTTTTTTTTCAAAGTAGAAGGAGCTTTTATGAAAATAGAAGGTGGATTCTGGGCTAAATACAAACTAAATAACAGCTGTCCCATTGAAATAGCCAAGTCTTTAGGTATTGCATGGGGAAATCCCTGCCCCCTGCCTCTTATTACGACCACTTCAGGTATAATTATAAGTCTAGTGATCATAAATGAAAAGTGCCAATGATTATCTTGTTACTCACATGGGTGACCAGCTGACCTGCGTAGATCCTGATCGGTAATGTTCGTGCCATCTAATCAGAATCAATACTGTTTTCTTTTAGATTCATAAGGTATTTTCTCACAAGAAGTGACAAATGGAGCACCAAATCTGACAGCACTTGAAACTTGAAACTTCCTAATCTAATTTAACACCTATTTTTATGTGCACATATTCAATGGCGTTGTACATAACATTTACATAAAAACATACATGTATAAAAATAGCACATTTGAATAAAAGCACACACAATCACTTAAGAATCATTGACACTATTATAATAAAACAGTATTAGAATAAATGAAGATAATAAAATGTTAAGAATTAACATCATTGATCTAAAAAGAGTGCACATGTAAGTAGTGAGACTGACTTCCGAAATCTTCTGGATGTGACTAAGCTGACTATGATGCAACTAGAAGTTGCCTGTATGTGACTAGAAGTCACCAAAAATGCAACAAGTAGTCGCCCCGTTTGTAACTAGAAGTCACCTGAACGCGACAAGAAATCGCCTGTATGTAACTAGTAGTCACCTGAATGCAACAATAAGTCGCTACTATGTGACTAGAAGTCAACTGAATGCAACAAGAAGTTGCCCGAAGCCCGAATGTGACTAGAAGTCACTTGTATTTGACTTGACATTGCCCTTATGTGACCAAAAGCCACATTACTTGATGTATCTCCACCTGAATCCCTGATGTGACAAATGTTGTGGCTGATCTGGATCTACACTGTTTGTCCATGTGATAAAAGGCATATCTATGTGTCACAGGGTGAGAAAGAATGTGCAGCCAGACCGGGACTCGAACCCGGGACCCCTCGCTTACAGGGCGAGTGCTCTCCCAACTGAGCTATCCGGGCCGCATACACATCTTCTCCCCAGATAGTGACTAGATTCGTACCGCGACATTTTACCCTCACAACTTGGAAATTCGTCCTCGAATTCCAGAGGGTACTTTATATTCACAATTGCAGGCGTCTTAGAATTAACCATGCAATGCTGTCACGGTCCCCCGTTGGGCGCCAAATGTCACAGGGTGAGAAAGAATGTGCAGCAAGACCGGGACTCGAACCCGGGACCCCTCGCTTACAGGGCGAGTGCTCTCCCGACTGAGCTATCCGGGCCGCTTACACATCTTCTCCCCAGATAGTGACTAGATTCGTACCGCGACATATGGAGTAATGGGTTAATGAGACCTAGCAAACAGTCCTGAGACTGAACCCAGCTCTTGATGGCAAGTAACATACATGGGCATGGGAAAAGGTGTCTTTGAGTAGCTCACTGTTGTCTGAAAAGGGCGATGAAGTTGAGCAGACAACATTGCTTATGGTGCATTTGGAGATAAAAAAAAATCATTCTGTAGTCAAGATGAAGAAAAAAACATCTAGTAGCCCCCTAACTTAATCTGTGCCGTCTGATCAAGATTTACAATGTTTGCTTCCTGTTCAGAAATAACGATCCATAGGGAACAGTTTTGATCCTGATCAGATGGCTCGGATGTGCCATAAAGGTGTATTTGTGGAGGATAGGGTGAATAAACAGCTGCATCCGTCAGAATCAGTGTTAATGTCAAACTACACAACAGGAATTTTCACTTATGATATTAACCCTTTCCTCCATATATACGCATGTGCAACCAGTGTAGATCCAGATCAGCCGGCAGACTGTGACGTTTGATCAGGATCTGCACTGGTCGCATTTTGGTCAGAAATCAAAAAGTGAACAGTTTAGATCCTGATCAGATGGTAAGGATGTGCTGGCTGATCTGGATCTAAACTGTTCGCCCATGCAATAAAGGTGTATCTATGGAGAAAAGGGTTAACAATGCTGACATCAAATACAACTATGGTAGATTTTGAAGTTATAATATTTCATTTGAAGTTTATATCCTGTCTACAGCAAGTTTTGAAACCCTTTACAATAGAAAAGCTGATATTTCTCCTGTTTTATTGTTTAGATGTGTCGTCACACAGTCGTCCAGTGACCGGCCTACAGTTCTCACATGATGGTTTACATCTTGTTTCTTGTGGAATGGACAACAAAGTACGAGTTTGGTGTACCAGCTCTGGTAGAAACACCAATCTTGATATACACATACCAAATTCAGGTCAAAGAACTACCCAATTTGCAGTATCGGAGGGCTGTACTCCGGACCTTATATTTATGCCAGATGGTAAAAGTGTTGACGCAATCGATATATGTTCCGGGAAAAAACAGTATACTTTACAGGGTCATTTTCGACAAGTGAATTGTTGTTATTATCACCCGGATTATCACGAATTGTACACGGGTGGTAGTGATCGAAATATTTTGGTTTGGACGCCACGAACTGGATCCAGCATAAACTACACAGTTAAAAATGAAGTGAAAAAAGTAAAACTGGAACCAGAGAAATTGATCAATGGAATCATTGCCAAAGAGATTGTGACATCATCAATGACATCATTAGTGACATCATCTGTGACAGCGGACAGTTGGAGCAGTGATGAAGATACCTGACAGAGCTTAATTTTGATAGTCATGTTTTTTCAATCATGAGACTGTGTTCCCAGGAAAATTAGGTCTTAAAGTTTCATTTTTGACACAGGATTTAGGAAGTTATAATTACCTCCTTGATTGATTTTCTCAATTCAAGAAACTGCTGTTCTGTGGTATCATGATATTTGCATTGGTTTTATTTTTGCATATTTCATGCTAAAGAAAGAGTGTGAAATCTAACTTTAGCGAAATCAGATCATTGAACATCTAGTCTTGTGATACAACAAGTATTGCATGAATTTATGCCACATGGATATGTCGTTTGTGTCATAACCCTTTCCTCCATAGACACACCTTTATTGCTAGGGCCAGCAGTTTAGATCCAGATCAGCCTGCTCATCAGTGCCGTCTGATCAGGATTTAAACTGTTCGCTTTTTGATTCATTAGGTTATTTCTGACCAAAATGAGACCAGTGCAGATCCTGATCAGATGTCCGGCTGATCTGGATCTACACTGGTCGCACATGCATAAAAATGCGTGTATATCAAGGAAAGGGTTAAGCAGTAAAATTCACTCATTACATGTCCTAAAATGTACGGATTCCTTATGTAATGATTCAATATTTCTGCAAATTTGTTTCTGTTTAGTCATCAATAGGCATTACAAAGTAGTACAATTAATAAATATTAACCCTTTCCTAGATAGATACTCATTTTTACGCACATGTCAGAAGTGCTGGCTGATCTGGATCTACACTGTTCGCCCACCCAGTAAAGGTGTGTCTATGGAGGATAGGATTAAACACACCTGGGACATTGAAGTATTAAATCCTAAAGCTTAATCAGCAGTTTTCTGAAAACTTTAAGGCATTTTTGGGGGAAATGGGTTTTATGCAGTTTTATATAACCTTTTATTAAATAACTATTTATTATCAGCCTTGTAACTTGTTTACTGCCTGGCATAATAATGCAGTGGCATGACTTTGTCAAAAAAGCGAGCCAATATCTATGGCACTAAAGTCATATAGATATAAAGTCTGCATTTTAAGCAATTTGATTAGCTGCTAGAGCAGGGCAAAAAAGTGATACAGATTTTAGCTGAAATGTCGGCCATCTTGTATTTTTTGTCGATCGAAGATACTTTCCCTGAAAATGTTCTAACCTGTAACCAGTTCGAGACCATTCAATGCCCTCCTGCATTGTGCAGTAATTTGCTATTCCTGTGGTTTTTAAACATTTAAAATGAAACTTAATTAGATTAAAAATAGATCTTTAATAAAATTGTCAATAAATATAAAGTGATTTGTTATAGGCCCTATTATTTGTCCTTGGGACAGTCGTATTGGCCCTCGGCCTCGTGCTAATACGGACAAATAATAGGGCCTATATCAAATCATTTATTAACAATAACATATATTAATATATAACCCTTTCCTATGACTATTAGAAAAAGTATTTTTTATGAAGAGGGCTTTTCTCGGATGCTATTGTCACTACCACCAACTACACAGATCGCACATAATGCAGATATATATGAATTAAAGGGTTAAACAAAAGTTTCTCCATTCAGATTTTGTACAGAAGTCACAGAAAACTATTATATGTGAAACACCAGATAGCTTTCTAAAAGCAGTGACAGACATCTAATGGAATGTGGTGTGATTTATTGAATAAAAACATCACCAATGTTCCCTGGTGAATTGTTTAAGCCAACACAGACTTTTAAAAGATAAATCTATGTTATCCAAATGGCTTTATTATTCAAAGACTCCACTACATTATCTGAATGTATAACAAAGTGTATGTACATTTTTAAAATAAACCCTTTACTCATTATATACTAAATTTTAATTCTGTGTGGCAGATGTAGATTCAGATCAGCCAGCCCATCCGTGCCAACTGATCTGGATCTATGCTGGTCACTTCTTGGTCAGAAATAACATAAGAAATCAATAAAGCAAATAGTGTAGATCCTGATCAGGTCGGTGGCATAGATGAGCTGGCTGATCAGGATCTTCACTGTTCGTCCATACCAAAAATTCATACCTCTGGAGTAAATAGTTCATATAGTTAAAACATGTTAAAATGCTGGATGTGGTGTTCGTTAAACTTTGTTATGTAGCCAAAAATAATTGTTATTACGAAGAAAAATGCTATAATTGATCAAATTTGAGTTTGATTTTATTCATAGAATGAAATAAAAGGAAAGCATATATTATTTTATATTTGATCTCTTAACTATTATATTTTATATGTTGACATGAAAATATAAAGAAAATGTGATACATTACCTTTGAATGTTTGTTCCAACCTCCATCCATCTGTATATATAAAGTCTCACATGTGCCCGAGATCATCAAACTAAAACTGGAGACCAGTCTCAAATCTCAGTAATATGATTGGCTGAAATGACGACCAGTCGCCATTTCAGCCAGTCAGATGCTTGAGATTTGAGACTGGTCTCCTGATTTAGTTTTATGATTTTGGGCCCTGATCTTCACCTACCTCGCCAAGCAATCAACCATTACATCTTTCTCCATTGATTATGAAGTACCGATGTTACAGTATTGATAAACGGTGGGACTAAGTAGCCTCATTTGTCTCGAACACTCATTGTCCTTTGTACTTGTATACGAAAGCATTGTTTTTTGTTCGGCATTACGTGCTTACGTTTTCGGTATTACCTGCGCATTTTGAACATAACGATATTTAAAATGGATGTATGTTAGGTAAACAAATTCTGCCTCCGAAAATTCGAAATTAAGCGTGTAAATTTTATAAAATGGTATTTTTTTTAAAAAGTATTTTTTACCTCGGCTGATAGAATGTGCGCACGTAATAGCTACATTTACTATGTACGATCTTAATTCATATATATATATTTAATATACCCGAACGTTTTCGTCAATAAATTGGCTTCATCAGGGTATATATTTGGTTTAATTAGGTGACAAGTGCCACATGCTTAAAGTTCTTTCCAATTTTTTCATGCGACGTAACAAGTGTCATCCATCTATCCTTGAATTATTCAAGTACGGTGGCAAAGAAGAAACGTGGGAACAATTTATCTATTGCGTGTGCACGTAGTAGCTCTTCAATGTGCACGTGTTAGCTATTACATACGCACATTGTAGTTTATACGTGCGCACTTCGTACTTATAACGTGCGCATGTGTCAGCCATTACGTGCGCATGTATTAGGAATTACGAGCGTACATAGTACATGTAGCTATCACGTGCGCATGTGTCAGTTATTACATGCGCACATATTAAGTTTTGCGAGCATACATAGTACATGTAACTATTACGTGAGCAATAGTGGCTAGTGCATGCGCACTTATTAGCTATTACGTGAGCCCGCATAGCTTCTTAGTTCGCACAAAGTATATATTCCCTCTAACCGACTTTAATCACGAAAAATTGCAGATCCTACACTTTTTCCTCATTTGTTAAGTTATCTCGTGTGCTAGTTGAAGGTATTTCATGAGCACTTAAGTAGTAGCTATTATGTGGACGAGTACGATCATAATTTTGCATGTAATGCTTACTAAGTTCGCACCCAATTACTACCAAGTGCGCACGTAATACCTACAACGTGTGCACGTAATGCCGAATACGTGCCCACAAAATACCGATTGTGTGTGCGCGTTATACTTAACATGTGCGCGTGTAATAGCTACTTAGTGCATACGTAAACTTTTTATGATTTAAACGTGACAATTATGGTATTTTGGAAGGAAGGAACACAACCATTTATCAGTTTATGTAGTATGCAACACGGAACAGGCCACACACAGTTTAAAACACTTGCTTTAGCTAGAATGTAGAGCAATCTGTAAATGTATAGACAACCCCAAAACCACACAAATACGTCGGCAGCGCCTAACCAATCGTGCAAAAGACAAGACACAATACATATAAATAGATGTATGCCTTATAATATATATAGACCCGGAATCACATTCTAAGTTGTTTAAATTATTTCTTTTTTATATATAGAGAAAACAGAAAATTACACTCCCACAAGAGTGAGCACATTAGGCCGCGCCGACTTAGTTTTGATCTGGTTGTAGGGTATAAAAGATACTTACATACATGTACAAAAATACAAAAAATACACAAATACAAAAAGTCACTAACATCAAGATAGCAAGAACACGCGATTGTGTGGCTTACTGCCTGTCATATTTATGCAGCACACTGCACATAACTAAAACGACAGAATAAAGAATCAGTCCGAACATTTTTGTTAAAGAAAATACATATGATAATCTAATTAGCTGGTATTATTTTCAGACCGTCCGTCACTGTCAGACAGGCCTCCGTAATTCTCTTGGTTTTCACTCTCCACGTAGCTTATATCGGCGGAACTGTTGATGAAAATTCCTTCGGAAAAGTCCGTTGTGACCATGACCGAGTCTTGATCGTCAACAGCCGAATTCCGATTGGATGCAACCGATTCAGGGTCGTTTTTGTCATTAGGTACTATGTTCTCTGAGAATAAATGCATTGCAGCGCCTCCTAGATTTTCTGTGACATCTTCGTCTGAATCGCTGAATGTATTACTAGAAAAATCCAGGATGTCGTCATCTTCGCTCTCAGAACTTTCGTACGCAGCGTTGTGTCGCTTGCCGTATTGAGATTGTGTTGTACCTGATTGATCTATGGCACCGCTCAGATGGTTTGGTGCAGCAGCAAGCAAACAAATACTCGGACACACCTCTCGTATAAGACTAATTACTTCGAGAATATCAGTCGCTTTTTCAAACGAAGCCGACAAATTTTCGACAGTTGCCGCAGACAAATACGATCTGTCCGAGCCCGAATGTGCGCTGTCTGTCGAATCATCGTCATCGTCTAGAAAGTTACTAGCATCTTCTGCTAAACTATGGTCCGATGAACCAACGTCTTGCGGCCTCGACTTCCTGTTCTGATTATTCCCCACTAAACACTCCGAACGAAACTGGGCACTGCATATCGAGTACAGGGCTTTTATAAGAGAGCATGTTTTACTTTCATTTGCTGACGTCACAAAACAATTGGAAAGTTCACGTAAACTTGTAACTTCTTCCCAATATTCGCCATACGCAGCTGTTTCTTCATCTTCGTCTGCAAATGGCTTTGAAGATTCAAAATGACGAGACTCTTGTTTCGAAAAGTCAACATTAGACCTGTCCTTGTTATCAGACGTTTGTAATGAATCTTTGGGCGCAGTCTTTGAGTTATCTAGATCAATATCAGTGTCATAGTCCATGTCATTCGACTGTTTTTCTGTGGTCAGATAACTGTTTGTATCCTGGACATTACTGTGATTCCTAAAAGGGTTATTTCTGTTCTCTGCGGACTGTATGTCGCTGTTTGAAAATGTCCCACTCTTCGTGTTTTCATTTGATGAAAGACTTTCACTATCGATTTCACTGGTGTCGCTTGTTTCAGAAACGGCAGTATCGTTTGACTGACTGGAATCTATTCCTGCAGCTGCAGACTTTGTTTCACCGGACGTTGTGTCAGATTGTTTAGACTGTTCAGTGTTCTTGGAGTTTTCATCAGATACTGTCGCCACCTGAGAACTGTCGCCACTTTGCTCATCGGACTGGGCTGAACCTTGGTAACTTTGAGGCCCATCTGGTGATGGTGAATCAGTACCATGATTTTCTTTCAACACATTACCGGACTTACCGGAAGAGGATGGGTTCGAGACGTCAGTTTCTGAATTAACCTTTTTAACAGTTGTCGTCTGGTTATTTTCTGGTTGCATCAACGTGTTTGGGTTAGAAGTTTCGGTCGCATCAGCCTTATTAGAAGTAGCAGAAGTCTGTTTTCGTTGAAGCGCTGATCCACCTTTAGTCACTTTATTTTCTCCCGTTTTTCCATTTTTAGATCTACTGTTTACTCGGGTTGCGCTTGTAATTTGATTGCCAACGTTAATGTCCTCATCGCCGCCGTCCCCATTTTCATTCCCTTGCAATGTTCCGTCTCCGTTGTCATTTGTTTGTGGCAAATTTCCCTGTAAATTTGTATCCTGGATATCCTCATCGGATACTTCGCTGGAAATCTGTGAATTCGAAGGACGAGAAGTGACTTTTTTCTTAGAATCTAACAATGAAGTCGCCGTTTCCAATTGCGGTTGAATGCTGTATCCTTGATTATTGTCGTCTGCTAGTTTAGATGATTTTGGTAAGCCGCCGACAGCAGTGTCATATAGACCAGGATCATTTGCGAATTCGTCAAAGTCCGCCAAATCATAATCTATGGTCGTTGTTATCGGAGATTTTGTAGATATGTCAACGTTGGAGTCTTGCGAATCTGTTGCAGACGTTGGCATGGCCGGAATCCGACTAGTTGCCAGTATGAGGTAGATAACGGTTAATCTTTGTGAAAACACCATCTGTAATATAAAAACGCAGTAAATAAGCATCATTAAATTTTGATAACTGGTTTTATCAGGAACGCCATTACGAGGCTTAATAAAATAACTAAATTTAAAATAATTTTAAGGGAAAGTTTTATAAAAATATATAAAACACAGTTTGTTTAATATTAATTAATAATAAAAATGTCATAAACAGTTTTCAATTATATTTATTTTGAGTGCATCAAATAAGTTTCGATAAGAAGCCTTGCTGATAAACTTACCTTTAAAATCAGTCTTAGAACACGCCAGCTTTAATGTCAAATCGGAAAATGATTCAGACTTTCCATCGTTCTAAACCAAACTGGTTTCGTTGAAATGAGAATATGTATTATAGGTTAAATCTCTGGCCATCAATCAAACATTCAAAGCTTTCAGCAAGGACATGGAGAAGCAAAGCGGATTTCATGCAGTCTGTCATGAAGCCAGATCACAGTGTCACTTGAAACACAGACTTACACGGATTTTTCGTAACTTGATCGGGGCTTTGGGCCGCTTACAGACAAATGCATCACGAAAAATTAATTCTGTCTTTGTTTGATTCATGTTTTAACAAATAAACGCGACAAAGTCAGCCAAACACCAATTATTTTTATTTCTGTTAGAGGGGTATTATATGTTGATTTAACCTAACACGTCTGGACAGAAGAGATAGAGGTCACGTGTTAGGTAAATTTATGGAAGATTTAAGAGAATTTATTGAAAAGAAATAATCGGGACTAAGAGTCATTCAAAGACAAATAGAGTTAACGTACTGCGCCTTTCGCCATTGATTTGCCATAGACAAAAAAAATATAAAAATCTCTCGAACGGCACAATGCAGTTCCACCAAACTTTGCAAAAACCAATGTTATTAATATATGTTTAATTTACATACGCTAAGAAAAGTTAGAACGGTAAAGAAAAATAGTTAGACCAAAAAAAACTCCTAAAATTCTATATGCAATATATCACAAAAACGAAGCAACAAAATAATGTTTACAATGTGAGTTATTTGTAAAAGAGTGTTTGACCTTCAATTTCCTGGTCGCGTAAATGGATGACATAAAAATAAAAGTGTTGATTTCTCTCTTCAGAATTAAAAGTTCTTTTCAAGGACCTTAGATATTGTTTTCAGTATCATTTCACGCTTGTTGACATTTGAATTGATGTTTTGTGTTGCTTCCTTTTTGTGATAAATTGAGAATAGAATTTTAGGGATTTGTTAGGTCTAACTATTTTTCTCTACTGTTCTAACTTTTCTTAATGCATGCAAAATAATCATACACTTATAACATTTATTTGTGCAAAGTTTGATGGAAGTGCATTGTGCCTTTTGAGAGATTTTTATATTGTTCTTTTTTTGTCTACGGCAAAGCAATGGCGAGGTGTGCAATACCTTAAGTCGCCCTGTGGAGACTTAATTGTGTATAAATGAAAGTTGAATTCCAGGAACGATGATATTTTCATGTACTTAAATCAAACATAGTTTTGTTTAAGAATATATGTTAGAACTAATGAAACTTTTGTTAACTACCCATATGTTTTATAATGTACATTCGACATTTATTTAATCAAGGAAGTTTGGACCGTTTATCCCTTATTTTGACCAGATTTATCCATGTTTTTACCTCCCGCTAAAACGACTGCATTGTGTCATTTTCATAAAAAATGCATTTGTATTTGTAGTAGCATGTAACAGAATGATCAGAAAGTATGTATATTATCACAGATACTCATTTAATGAAAGTCAATATTTATTCCCAATATTCCAAATGCTTGGTCTTTTTTAAGGAAATTTCATACAAACTTTTTGTTTAATAAAAGTTTATTTGCGGGTACTTAACGAAGGATGCGTCAAATGTACGGTAACCAATGAAAATAAATACAGGGGCCAGAAATGAACGCGTTGAAAACATTTAAATACGTACTCGGCAGTGAACGCGTTCTTGTTTTGGTGTGCAAGTATTATCCTTGTTTTTATTTTGTTGAGTAAAATTTGACCTGCACGAGAGCGTGTTCTCGGATAAAACCTCTTAAAATATGTTTTCTTCGGTAATTCAATTTCGAGTTTTCACAAAAACAAAAGGTCGCGTTAAAATTCGACCTTTGCGTAAAGAGCTTTGTAAACGTTGTTGCTTTTTTGCATCAGAGTCGAAATAATGATAAACATTTAAATATAAATTTTAATAAATCCATCAAATGACAAGTAACTCATGTATTATAAAATTAAAATTAAGCTTTATAAATCACATACAATCTTTAAAATAAGTCATGTGTAATGCGTTCGCAACGCAATATTTCTTCATGCGAATATCACTTTTCACATTTGTGAGGTTAAATCATGTGATTATATGTAATCATCATTATCATAACAAGTTCTGTCTAGCTCAAACTTCAAATAGTTGTTTTCGCCGGAAATCGGACCATTCTTAGAATCTGGCTTGTCGTGGCATGGCGGAGATAGCCGAAAATTGCCGACCCATAAGTGCTCTGTTTAAATTTCATCTTCTGCTGCTCCGGAAACTCATCTTTTTGACACAGGGCGTATACACCAAACTAGTTAGATTTACCATAACATTTACATTTACTTATTATTATTTCTGCATAGCAGTTGCTAATATCGTTAAAATCCGTCTATCAGAGTTTAAGGTATCCCATTGTGAAGACATCTGCAAAATCCTGAGCCGCCCAGGGCCATCCCCGATTTCTCGCAGAAAGCACAACAGACCGGAAGTCCATCAATTGATCCTTCGTAATTCTGGTTACATGAGGAACACTGAGGACCTCTCCAGCATTCATCAGTTGTTACCGAAATTTTAAGACGAAGAAAACTTATGTAAGAGTAGAAACCTATAAATATAATATACTCGGGAAAAATAAAAGTATCTACTTTCCTACCAGTAATTTTGTAAAATTACAATCCAAAAATTCAAAATTCTTTTTTAGAACAAAAATTGTATTTCTGTAATCAATTCAAAAAAAATTCTTGAAAATCTGCAGTCACAACTTTGTTATCTTTCCCTTTGTCTTAATAAGCGTCACAAGTACAGGAAGAACTCGGTAATTCTGAAAAAATATTGAAACTTGAAAACTTGAAACTTATCTATAGCGCCATACACAAAATTAATTTAAAAGTAACTTTTTATATTTAATTATTTCCTTTTTAAACTTGAATATTGCTCAGTTTTGCAACTGTATAAGAAAAAAAAACAACAACAAAATACAAATCAAGCGAGTGTGTCTTCGTTCAATAAGGAACAATAAATTTCCGCAGAACACAAGGTTACTTGCTTGCAAAAGTGTGCTTTTGTTTTCTTAATATATAAAAGGCGAGTGCGGAAGTTTCCGATTTCACATATAACAAATTTAACATGAGCGCCGTTTGCATATTTAACGTCATCGTTGTGCTGTTGTTGTTTTTTCTCCAGGGAAATTTGAAATGCGTAATTCAGTTGCAAGGGAGAAACTTTCTTTCTTAAATATTACTTGTGAATGAACTCACTGCGATCGTCTTTATGCTCAAAGCGTTAATACAAATATAGAATGTTATCGATAACTTAACAATCACGTGGCATACAATTTAACTTATACATGTATATATATACATGTATATGGTTTCTTTAAGACTTTGCCTTTAAGTCTATAGCTTCTTTAATATATTACAATCCAGTTGTATTTGCAATGGTAACTTAAACAAGTTTATGAAAGTAGTATTATAGTTATGTAAATGTATATAACACACATGTTTGTATGTATTTTAATGTATATTACATGCAATCACTTGAAATTGTAATAAGTTTATGTTGCCTTCAATGATAATTTTAAAACGTATTTCATAGTATTACTAAAGTTAACAATATATATAGTATGTACACATGCAATTGTTATTCTAAATAAGTTAATTATATTAAAAGTTTTTTTTACGTCAAAGATTTATCGTACTGATATAAAGGATGAAGTTACTTACTTTATTTGTTTATTATAACACAGCAATACAACGATAAATGTTAAGTTTTGCGCGTTTTTTTAAACGATTTTGACGACCAATATCTCGTAAGTGACATTGAAATTCAAATCTTAATCATTTTTTGGTGGCTACTTATCAAAGTTATCGGAACAAATATAACAATATTGGGGACGGTACATACCGGTATCAACCGTTGGTTGTGAAATCTCATCGGTGGTCACCGTCATTGTGACAAAAGTTGATGTTCTATCTGATGACTGTACACTACTGTATGACGTCATGGTCGTATCGTCTGCGAATTAATTTTTAGGAATTTCAGCGAAACAAGTAAGAATGAAGGATATTTTTGAAAATTTCAGAAACAGAAACAACGAATGATATATGTAGGTTCAACAAGTAACCACGAATACCTTTAAAAGCTACATTTTATCGTACTGATATATCTGATGAAGTAACTTCCTTGTTTATTATAAAATAGCAAAAGTTTCGCTCGTTTTTTATTTTTAAATGATTTTGACGACCACGTTTTTAAATCACTTGGCGACCAATATCTCATCAGTTCCGTTGAAATTTAATTTTAATTTCAATTTCTGGTGGTTACCTTTAAAATTTACCGAAACAACAATGGACACGGCACATACCGGCGGATGGTGTGGTACTTGTCTTCATTGGTTCCTCAACCGTTGGTTGTGTACTCGCATCGGTGGGCACCGTCTCAGTGACAAAAGTTGATGTTCTATGCGATGACTGTACACTGCTGTATGACGCCATGGTCGTATCGTCTGCGTTCTGAGATATCGCCATGGTAACACATCCTTCAGATCTTCTTGTCACGAGATGACCCACAAGTCCGCCAACAGTTGCAAACAATATGCAAGAAACAATTGCCACAATTATAATTAAATACACGGTTGATATTTTAATAAATCCAGTAGGCGTAGCGCCAACGTCATTGACGTAAGTATGGTCCTGAGGTAGTTGGTGTGTTCTATAAATCTCACTGTCGAGTTTATTATTGTCGATTTTCGAGTAAACATGCTCAGACTCAAGGCTCGAAACAGCCTCTTCGAAATACCCGTTCTCTTGGTCGTCATCCATATTAACAACTTAAATCGTTTTAAGATTTTGTGTTCTCTGACAACAAGTAACCTACAGATAAAAGTTTAATGGTTAGCATTACTTGAAGCGTAATCCGAATCTTCTCATTTCTCAAACATTTATGGACAGTTTATGTATCGAAACTAAACACTCCATTGACTTGGTTAGTGGGTTGTACCAATGCATGTACTTGGGCAAGTAAGAGTCACGTTTTTGTATCAGTATAGTCACCTCTCCATTTTGACAGGTCAGTTATAGCTGACGGATGTTTTGCTACAATGCTATTTATTTTACAATTATACACTACGGTTCGGGTATGATTTACATTCTTTAATCATCACTGCGATTGACGGTCAGTGCGACAATTACACGTACCCTGTAACACGATGGTTTTTGTTTACGCTACTGCGAAACCCCGTTTTTAAGAATACATTTAGGACTGGGCTAAAATGACACTCCTTCATCACTCGGGTGACCTGCTTATATCCAGATCAACCAGGACATATGGCTATCAAATCTGGATCTACAATGTTCCCCTGCTGATCAGAAATAACCTAATAAATCTAAAAGCGAACAGTTAAAATCCTGATCAGACAGCACTGATGATCCGACTGACCTGGATTGCCAAGTCAATTAAAGCCGTATCTATGGAGTTGAGTGGTCCTATTGTTGGGGTTGAAAATGTGCAAAACTGTACAAAGGAACTTTGAAAACGGTGCTCCAGTAAAATTCGCAATATGTGACATCCTTTATAGGGTTGTTTGGTGTCAAGATAATGTAAATCACGTAATCTGTTAGCAAGTGAGAGACATTCTTTTTAAATACTTGTGAATCAACTCTGTTCAACGGCAAAGTTTACCTATTTCGATAGTGTCATGCAAACGGTAAATACTTATAATTATAATTTATAACCTTATATTTACACGTTAACTTCGTCCTCTACGATAAAGTCATATTCATCAAATGAATCATAATTTCTGTTGGTAAACAGTGTGACGTATTATTTTAAAACGCTTGGCTATGTATAGTAGAGCCGTTCATAATTTATTGGACGTTGCACAATGTTTTGCCACGAGTAGCTACGAGAAAAGCGTGCCCGTCATTCACTGTGTCGTCAACGTTGCTGTTTTGAAAAAAAGACGTACTATCACGAATATTCTCATAATTACTGTATTAATGAGAGTATTTATGAGTGTGAATATAAGGATTGAATCAATATTTTATGGTTTTCCTTTGGGCACGCAGGTTTGCCACGTGTAGCTACGGAAAAAGCGTGCCGCCATCCACTGTGTCTTCCACGTTGCTGTTCCAACAGCCTTTTGAAAAAGTCGTAATATCACGAATTTTCTTATAATTACTGATTTATTGAATGTATTTATGAGTGGGCTTCACACACTTTAAACAACCCAACTGTTTTCCATACCCAAATGAAAACCATCAACTATCGATTCAATCCTTAAGTGAAAACGGAAGCTGCCGGAATCAACTTTAACTGCTCCCCTATAATGTCTATATGACTGAAAAAGAGCGATTTCGCCGAACTTTCGGATAATCAGTACATCTAAGGTTCTTTTGTGAGTGAATTGTTCTGCGTTATTAACATTATAACAACTTTGGCTTTAAATTATTCAAAATCGTCCGTTGTCTGTGTATGATTATTACATTGTATTTAATTTGTTTAAAAATCGTCTAAATTTTATATTATAAATTTCGATATTTGAAAACAATTAATAATTATTTTCGTCCTGATACGTGACCAGGTACCTCACTCGGATCACGCTTCGGTGATTTACGTAATTACCGAAGCTTGCCGGAGATCGCCGAGTTGATACGATTGCAGGCACCTTTAACCATAACCCAATATGTAGTATCTTCACAAATTGGACAGCCACGGAAAAATACACGTAGATGTATTGAACCAGTTCTTCAGCATCAAATGACCATGAACTGACCCGAAGCGAATGATTACCTGTCACGCTACGTACGAGGATGACATGAAGCGATTTAGGGTATTGTATAAAACACCGAATAGGACAATCCAATTTACTGGAGTGCTGTCAAGTAGGACAGCAAATCTACTCATCCAATTACTGTTCAGTGAGGCACAATCAATAACAGGCAGATGGAGTGTCCTCGTTTAATCAAGCAAACGTCTTAACAATAAACTAGTTTACTGTTCAGATTATCTTTTATTCGTGGTTATAAAATTTCGTACTTTTCCTTTGACACACTTTTCGTGGGTTCTTACTTGAATTCGTAAATATCAATTTTCTAATCTTCATTATTGTTCAATTCTATAATTCGTGGTGGTTTTAAATTCGAGGATTGATCAGCCCACGAAATCCACTAATTTTAGAAGCCAGCGAATATTAATGAATTCATTTGATTGTAATTGCTTTTGCAACTTCCTAACAATTTTAAGATCAATTAATTACAAGTATTTTAAAGAACACACAAATTTAAATTGTAAATTTAATAAGAATTCGATAAATCTGAGAGAATCGTATTCTGCCTTAAAAATACGGAACCAATTCTCATAAATGTGGTTGAATTTCGTCGGGTTTTTTTTATTAGCAGTACGAGAAAGAAGAAGAAGAAAGAAGAAGGGAGAAGAAGGAAAAACAATAATAATAATAATAAAATCATCATCATCATCATCATCATCATCATCATCATCATCATCATCATCATCGTTATCATCAACAACAACAATAATAATCAGGTGGGATAATCCGTTCAACATTTCACCTGGTAATTAAATATCCACTGACAGTCAATAGAAAGTCACCAATTTTACAGTGAATTTGACATTCACGGAAATTGTATTGAACCTCTCGCTTTGAGACAGGAGCACTGACTATAATTGTATCTGAATGCGGAGTCAAAAGTTCATTGTTACAGTATTAAATTCCGATTTAGTTAACAAATGTTAGGGAGATATCATCATCTTATCATGAAAAAGATGCCAAACACCTTTCGAAGAATTATAGATGATAGGTAATAAACTGATTTTGACAATAAACTTTAGAGATATGTTACACATCCAATATTATATTTCAATACCGTTTACATGATAAATTAAAAGACGTCAATTTTTATGTTAAGCTACAATAAGTTCAGCATCATATTTATTATAATTATTATTATTAGTAGTAGTAGCAGTAGCGGCAGCAGCAGTAGAAGCAGTAGCAGCACTAGTAGTTTATTTATCAGCGTCAAAAAACTCCAATGTTATTTTCAGTTTAAAATCATTTGGAAGTGGCATAAATTGATATTTTTGCGAATTTCAACAAAGCATGAAATAATGATGGCTATTTTTTTAGAATTTCAGTATAACAAGTAAAAACATTTTATCGTAACGATATAAAAGATTGGGTAAATTTCTTGTTTCTTACAGCTTTACGGTTATAATACAACGATAAAGTTGAGTTTTGTGGTTTTGGGTTTGTTACTGATAAGTTACAGTACTTAGTATTTTCGTTAATCTGGGACCGGGGCTAAGCCATCTCGACGTTGTTGAAACATGATGTATTGTTTTTATATAATCCATTTTCTTAAACTTTAGTCGCGTAGAGCGAAAATGTGTCTTCGTGAAGTCGCCGCCATTTCTTGAAATGACGTCAAAAAGTTAAGCAGACGAGAAAAAATCAACCCAGATTTGTCGCTCCTTAACTCGCTTTATGTTAGATTGTAAGGAACAACAACTCTGTGATGAGATTGCGGACGACTATTAATTATTTTCTGTAAATATAAATACAATATAGCCAAAATTGTAACGAAATTATAATAACATGTTTAGTAAAAATTAAAATTATAAATTTAAGATCTTTCTGAAGGTAACAAATAAATGTCAAAAATATCACCGAACACACATTTTAGCAAGACAATGCTAAATTACTGGTCTGCGAGACACAATCAATACAATATCACTAAAATTGTCGGTGATCTTTCTTCTTAATATCCAAGGGACTCATTTTCTTCCTTTAACTAACATCCTTAAGTTTTCTCGTGTTGCGTTGAAATGAATCGAAAATCAATCTCCTTGACTTGATGGTTGGCAGCATATAAACTAAACGTATAATAATTACAATATGGGAAAACGACGAATATTTCCCAAGTATAGTCGGTTAACGATAAGTAGACCACCACATGACAAATATTTTCATCATCAAATATTTTAGAAAACTGATATCTTCATGTTCTTTTCATTAGAATGACTCACTGGAAAAATAATCAACTTGCCCATAAATGCAATAAAATCGTAAATGTAAGAGTATCACGTGACTGTCTAGTATCACGTGACTGTCTAGTATCACGAGACTGTCTAGTATCACGTGACTGTCTACTTATCAATAGTAAGTTATAAAATAAAGATGGATCATTCGTGTTTCAGACAATACTACAATCGTAGTGTAATTGTGGGGTATAATAATGATCGTTTTTTTCCTGAATTGTGGTAAAGGCAGTAATTTTTCACGTTAAAGTACAGAAATCTGCCTAAGAATTTTCAGAAGTTCTTGTTAATTATACATTTGTAATATCTATATAAGCCTTACAATAACTTCTAACGTCTTTTTTTATTACTTTAAGTAATTTTATATGTAACGTGCTGGATGATTGCCAACTTTATCAAGTTTTGCTTACTAGTATCCAGCTTGTCGATGTTTAAAGCTCGATAGAGCTTATGTAATTTGTTAATAATCCGACTCTACATTCCTAAAAATTTACTTGACTTGTGACGGTGCGCGTTCGCTCCCATTTAGAGGCACTTTCATTTGAAATTCACAGTAGCGCTATTTGTTTAGTGTGGCGGCCGTAAAAAGTCTCACCGTACAGAACTGTTATCAGTAAAATAACCCGTTACCAATGTCATGCAGTGATGGTTACGTATATCAGTGCTATCCGATCAACATTTATGGGGTTGTCCCGGTTAGCTCAGTTGGATGCGTCGCCGGAATAGCAGGGCTAGGCGCTGTCGCCGAGACGGTGCGGGTTCGCTTCCAGATAGTTGCACTGTCATTTGAAATTCACAGTAGCGCTATTTGTGTAGTGTTGCGGGCGTAAAAAATCTCCCCGTACATATAGTCAGTACTGTTATCAGTAAAATAACCAGTTACCGATGTCATGCAGTGATGGTTACGTATATCAGGGCTATCCGACTAACCTTTACGGTTGCGTTGCCGGGGTTGCAGGGCTAGGCGCTGTCGCCGTGACGGTGTGGGTTCGCTCCCAGCTAGAGGCACTATCATTGTAAAGCGTATCCTACCTTTCGTTATTCCTTGAGTATTTATAGCACAGTGATCACTTATTTTTTGCAATACGGTCGGAATATGTCAAATTGTTAGAAGGAAATCTATATAAAGCAATTGTCTGATACTTGTTCAAGCTAATAAACTAGTCAAGTAATGCTAGGTTTGTAGACATATTTGAGAAGCATCCGTTAGTTACTGTTAGTTTCTTCTGTTTTTTTTTTCATGTTTGAAATAGATGAAAAGGGAACGTTGAAAGCCACAGAACACGGCAAAAAATAAAAATATTGCAGGCTCGGTTTTATTGAGCCTGTACATGAAGCAGTTAGGGAAATTCCCATTATTGTCCACACTGTCTCGGCTGCGCGCATGATGATGTTATATTAATATAAAGATTCTTTTGCCAAATGGCAAAAAGGCGTTGCAGTTACATATAGCAGAGCGAACATTTTATGTAATACGATCGAGAGATATTCAATTATTAGAAGGAGATCTATAAAGAAACTGTCTGACACATGTTCAATATAACAATAAACTAGCTATTTAATGCTTGGTTTGCAGACATATTTCAGAATAATCCGTTTCAAACTGGTAGTTTTGACTGCTGTTTGAACCTTCAATGCTTTGCTTTACAATAACTTCTCGCTTGCCTCGTATCATTAGTTCTCTGGGTAAAGCACTACCATCCGTTTTAAATTTAATTTGGTAGATTTGTCTGCTGTTTCATGTTTTAAGCCCAGGTGATTTGCTTTTACAATATTTTTCTCAATTGCCACTTATCATAAATTCTCTGGGTATTGACGTATCCCTTTTAATTTCAATTTGGTAGTTTTGTCTGTTATTTCATGTCTGATGCTGTGGACCAGTTCTTTGCATTACAATAACTTCTCGCTTGCCACAGACCATCAATTCTCTAGGTATTGATGTATCCGTTTTAAATTCAATTTGGTAGTATTGTCTTTTATTTTATGTCTAAAGCTCCGGACCAGTGCTTTGCTTCACAATAACTTCTCGCTTGCCACAGATCATCAGTTTTATGGTTATTGATTGCTCTTCAAAACCCGGTAATTGTACCGATGAGTGTCTATCATATCTGACAACATTCTAGGAAATTTGATTGTCTTGCTCTGCAGTAATATTTCCCCATTATTTGCTTACTGGCGAAACTTACATTCGTATAGTGATTAATCTGAACAGTTTTCTGGAAAATTTGATCTTCAATACCGAGGCTTGCACGCAAGACTCTTCTTATTATTTCTTTACAGCAATTTAGTTACGACAGTATTGCGTGCAATCCTCATTGTAACAATAAACTCCTGAGTGGTTTTTTTTGCGTTAACTTAAGGGGGAGTTTGGTGTGTTAGTATGTTTTGGACACAAAAAGTAGAAGGCCTGACACCAAATATCCTACCGAGCCTGTAATATTTTCATATTTATTGTGTTTGGTGGCTTTCAAGAGTGAAATATGCACATCAGGAATGGCCACATACAGAAGACACAGCCTTCCCACACAGCCAAAGAGTAGAGGAGAAGAGGGCATGGTTATACAACGATCAATTTCAAAAATGACGCCACAAACAATTAACGAAAATGAGAAACCCGGGGGTTACCGTCTCGGAACGGTCAGTGGCAAAACCAATTTGCCACTGTGCGTTTTAACCAGGTTCTAGATGCACCAACCTCGCATTTGCCCCAGCAGGTTTTTATAAGAACAAATAAGTACAAGTTGTCTTGGTGAAATAACTCCAACCACTCCATCAACTCGGCAATGTTGCATGCAAAAGCACACAAACATGTACAACATAAGGAGCTAATAGCATTGTCAAGCAAAATGGCGGGTACTCAATGACTTTACCGAGACCAGAGCCCCTGGAGTCAAATCAGCAAGAACATGATAAAAGGGACAAAAGAAACAGATCAATCATCTTTTTTCTTCAACAAGAATTTCCTATAATTCTTCAGAAACTCTTAATGATCTCAAACGTCCCTTTTCATCTATTTAAAGATAACGTTTGTTGCCAATAGTATATATTCATTCTACAAATCTATAAATGGGGCGCGTCACGGGAAAAAGTACCTTCGGACAGTTGACGTCAATCCTTGAAATGACGTCATAAAGTTTGAGCAGACGACATTTATTATTGTGCAATTCGCGGTAAAAAAACAAACATTTTATTTACTAAATTTGATACAAAATTACTTGTTAGTTATGAGAAAATAATATATTATTGTGAGTTCTTTCTAAATATAGTAACAACTAAAATGTCACAAAATATGACCGAATGTACATTTTCCCATGGCGTACCCCATATGAGATAACTTGACGATTTATTTAATATATTTAATAGCCATTTTCCAATTTTAAACAATTACAATATAATATACCCTTATAAACGCCAGCTAAAAAGCAAATACTTGAAGAAAAGCAAACAGCTTTTCCTGATCTTGATATTTCTGTTGAAATTCGTAACCACCAAAATATATGATAAAAGAGATATTTTGATTTTAATATTTTTAACTTTTACAGAAGGTGATGTCCCGCATGCAAGACCTGCTTTCCGGGTTAACAAATTACAGCTTTTTCGCTCTTCTAGACGTTCTAACAATGTATTTGTCATCAAGAAAAATATATGAAGTCCAGACATGTCAAAGTCTTTTTTGGCAATCACCGCCAAATGACAGTTCGGCGGTTCATACAAAACAAACATTCATTTTAAAATTTAATTGTGATATAAGATTACCGATAAGATGAGATACTTCCCTCAAACAGAGAAAATTCGATAACCCAATATTTTGCTATTATTTCTAATTTGATCATTTTAGAGGAAAATATAACATATATACACACAAATTTGATTATTTTGTAAAATCTATTGCAGATTTAAATTAACACATTTCGGTTCTTTTAACTAAATCTAAGTAAACAATTTTGGTACATTAATGATGTTGCTACTTTGGCTTAAAACTCATGATAGATTTTAAGTAAAGGCTTATTCGCTGTAACTGTATAGAACGTCATCATTTTAAAGTAAGCAGTACACTCTATTTTAAAATTAGTACAGTTGTATCTGCTATGAAAACCTGTTTAATACACGTGCAGCAATAATAAAATAATAATAATAAAAAAAAAAATAATAATAATAACAATAAATAACAAGCCTTTTTTACCATATAATATAATATATTCTAAAAGCATTTTATTCATAAGATAGTACAAAAAGGTAAAATTCATTTAAACACACGGGCTTATAATAATAAAACTATAAATGGAGAGCAGTCTCAAATTTCAGATGCTTGAGATTTGAGACAGATCTTAATCACAGTTTTATGATCTTGAGCCATAAAATTCTAAAGATACGTTGTCGATGTAAAAATCGTTTGCTTATTGCAAACATTTAAATTTAATTATCTATCACCTGACTGTCAAGTTTTCGGTTACGTATTGTACCTGTTTTATTTTTATTTTTATTTTTATTTACATTTATGAATAGTTCACACTTTGTAAAGAAACGTTTTCATATCGCGCATAGCTAATCTCGCGGAAAAAACATGCATTTCGTTGTTACGGAAATCAAATATGGCAAAATATTATTTTTGGGACTATCCCATTGCAAACAGCTGAGGGTTTTTAAACTGTAGGAACCGGATGGAACTACATTTTCTGCAAATTTAGTCCAGTACACAATTCTACAAGATCGTCACTTGGCCAGTGGATCTGTAAATTGTGGTGTAAAATAATAAATTGTGTCATTATCAATTTTGTTTATATATGTCATCTTCGGGTAAAATCATATTCGTTCACTACATTGATGGCGTTGTGAACTATTGTGAGTGTGCTGGACGGTTAAGGTTGCGATATCCTTAGCTCCTATCATCGAAGAGATCCATTCGCAGACGGTGTGGATCGGTGTTCGAACTCGTGACCTCTGTATAGCTGAGCCAAGTGCGTTACAACTTAGTCTGGATTCTCTGCCTCTTTACACGACGTTATTGGTACGACTGGAACCAGACTAGTTACAACTTGGTTAAATAGGACAGACCCTGACGATAATTTAAGCATTCAATCCTATCAGTTCGTTAACGAACTTTATAAGCGGCTTCGCTCAGGAATGTAGTATAAATCACCACATCCCGTATCTCAACAACATCCACTTCATTTTTCATGGTCTTCTGTCCAGACGACGAGAGTTCTACAGTTAAATGACAATTTATTTATGTCTAAAACGTTCACATTGAAATTTATGATATTGCCAGGTACAAGGGTGATATGTCAGACGCATGCTCAATCAGTTTATGCACGTAAAGTCGATTGCCGTAGTTTCCGATTTCACAACGTTATTCATTTTACATGCGCAACGTTTACATGTCATGTCGCAATCGGTCAACCCGTTCGTTGACTTAAGACCAACATAGGTTGAGTAACATGAATTATTTAACAAAGAAAATAGCTCCCTTGCAAATTGATTACAACGTTTACATTTTTTTTGAGACAAACAACAATGAAATGGCTTACATAAGGCTAATTACTTGTAAATAGTCCATCGGATGTTCCTACTCGGGCTAGTCAGACAATGGCTGACACTAAATAGTCCCAATTTTTTTGCCTTTTGGGGGCATTAAATGGCTAGTATGTCCTGAAAGGAACATGTTAAGTAAATGAGATGCCTTTACTGACACACTGATAGCATATTTATGTTTGTAAATGCAGTAAATGCAAAAAGGCCCTGGTTTTAGGATGGCATATGTAAAACATTTTTGAAGTTCACACAGAAGTGAAAAAAACAGACCACCGGTTTCAAGCTGTCAAATCTCTGTTAATTGATACACGACCCCTACTTTTTTGCTGGAAATGGACAGTAGAAACACTTAGCTTCAAAAGCATGTAAGTTAGCCCTTATTCAAATGGTACCAGCTATGATTGTCAGCCTTTTGAAACATGTCATGTTTACTATAGTAAATATAGGGAAGTCTATTTACAGGTCTTACACCACAATGCAAACGGTGCACCGTAAAATTCATAACGTTGTGAAATCAGGAACTACCGCAATTGTCTTTAATAAATGTTTAAACTACACCGATCATAAAGTGTTTATTTTTCCGAATTCAATCGGAGCGCACTCTTAAAATTTAAAGCATAGTAAGATAAATCATTTCACTTTTGTTTACGAAATTGCCATTAAAATCCCATTGTGCGTTCATAAACCAAGGACATTTAAGTGGGCTAAAAGCATAAGTCAAAATATCGTCTGTAGCTTATGTTAAGACGGTATACCGAAAACTTCTAAAACTGCAGACAGCTGAAACATTCTCTACCAGCAAAGCCATCGCATAATTGTTGAATTGCATAAAATTTTCCAGAATTGCTTTAGAAATTTAGAATCATTATTAAATTAAGAAGACACGAATATTCGTTTACGAAAAATATACCCGCATTTTGCTTTACTTGTTTTTACCCCTACGTTGATTAAATGTCAGTGGTGTCCAAACGCATAAGAAGAAGTGAAAATGGTGTATCTTTCAAGTTTAAAGAGTACACTACGAATCCACGCTGGAAAAAAAATAAAATGATCAGCGTAGTTAGAAAACTGTTCAAGTATTACAGATGAGAAGACATGTCATCAGTGTTCCTAACTTAGCCGACTTCCAGACACGTGAAATCCGTTCAACCCACGTAACTGACCACCTAACTAACCATCTCCGGTATTGCAAGTTAGAAGACATCCGAGTGCGAGTGTTCCTAACTAAATAACATCAACTTCAAGACACGTGAAATCCGTTAAACCATTGTAACGGACCATCTAGTTCGTGTAACTACGGTTTCCTGGCTTAACGTATTGTCTGGGTTCACAGTATATTCAAAGTGTTCTTAACTTATAACATCATTTTAGACCTGTGAAATCTGTTAAACACTAGTAACTGACCATCTTGTTCGTGTTACTACGACTTCCGGACTTAACGTATTGTCTGGGTTCACACTTTCTTCAAAGTCGTCAACTGTTGTTCCTATTGTAAGATGATGACGATGTCCTGCTTCCTTGGCTGTAATGTCAACTGACCTAATACTACTTATATTGGAAAGGGTGTCTGATACAGAATCCGCGTCATTCTCCGAGTCGCAATTAACAGCAAAAACCCCGGGATCATTTGCTTCTTGGAAGTTAGCATTGTCATCTTTATTGTCATTAACAGTTTCCAAGTTGCTTTTATGAACCGTGTCAGATATATCTTCCCGGTTTCCGACCTCGTTTTCACATTCATCAGCATCTTCATCTGCATACTCTAGATCGGATTCTTCAATACTAGGAAGAGGCTCTCGGAATAAGTCCATATTTCTCGGTTCTTCTAGATAATTAATTAAAGCCGTCTGAATATCATAGGGTTCAGCGAATATTTCATCCGCATCATCGGCAACTTCTTGATTTGGTTCTTCGTAATCGGTGTCGCTGTCCAACATTTGAGCAACCACCTCGGAGAGTCTTCTGTTAGGAAACAGGTCAAGGCTGTCCGTCTCACTCTCACATTCGTCAAAGAAACTCTCGGGTTTCTCGTCTAGGCTCATCGTTGTTTTTTTTAATTAAATCTTTATTTACCACGTTTAATAAATTAGCAGCATTTGTGATCCTCGTTACTTAGCATCCATTGTGTTTATGAAAGGCGGAAAATGCTTCCGCGATTGCAGTATAAATTCCCACTATGTACAACAGTTCGAAATCAAGTGTTTAGATTCCTTTCTTCAAAAACGTTTATTTTGTTGTGTTTTCAATTGAAATCTTTAAGGACCACGTTTTCTTAGTTACTGTAGCATTTTCGATTTTCGTAACTAAGCGTCATATGTTTTCAAGAAAGACGGAAAATGCTATCGCAATCACGATATAAATTCACACTAAGTATAAAAGTTTGATATAGTTTAGTTTATTTTCCTTTCTTCAAAACGCATTTTGTTGGCTCTTGGTAAAATGATATGTTAAAAAGATAAATAGTTTGAACTTCTCCTTCTACGTTTTAATTTCAAATGCGAATAGCAAAATAATTCTCAATATGTTGTTAAAATCACACACTATTTTGCTGGAATTCATCAAATACTCATATTTCATTCGTTAAGCTTTCCTAATGTGTTTCTAACATTATTTATTTCCATCTAGCGTATTTAGATATTAATCCATGTTCACAGACGTATGATATTATCAGTCGAAATTTTGTATTGTGGTCATTTGCTTGGAATATTGCCATCTCGGTGTATAATTATAATATATCCCGCATATAACATTTATTCGCTCCATCCTACAAGATTATGCTGGTAAACAACTGCCAATATTCAGACACAAAATGCTCTGTTTATAAGACAAGCCATTTTGCTTTCTACTGAGACACTATAGACAAACAATATCGCAATTTCTCCATAAGCCCAGAAATTCCTCACTCTCTCTGTTTCCAATAAATCTAATAGCTGCAGCTACAGCCTTTAGTCTTTATTTAGTTAATAAAGTATAACCTTGGGACTGTTTCATATGGCGTTCACATTAAATTGCTCAGAATCTACAAGTATCTCCGAAGCACGATAGTGTGCTCACAAAGGTCGATTTTATTTGCCTGCTTTTATAAAAAAAAACATTGTTTTTACTTTAATCAAAATCGAATTTAACGAAAACGGGAAAGGTAATGTTATTGATAGTTTGTAATTGTTTCGAACTTTGGGTTTATATTTACAGTATTTTGTATACTTTACAAATACAAAATATCATCTATTAAAATATCACAATAGCGTTGTATGTATCCTGTGGCGGCTGCAAAAAGTCTTCCCGTACATTCAATCAGTGTTGTTAGCAATACCCCGGGGCAGGATACATATGGGGCGCATCAAGGGAAAAGGTACATCCTGTCATATTTTGTTACATTTTAGTTTTAACTATATTTGGAAAGAAATTAAAAATACCTTTCAGTTTCGCATGACTAAGAAGAGAATATCTTAATTATTTTGACAATGCAATGATTTTTTTACTGCAACAGGCATAACAATTATTGTCGTCTGCTCAAATTTATGACGTCATTTCAAGAATTAACGTCAACTGTCCGAAGGTACCTTTTCCCTTGACGCGCCCCATATATCAGTACAGAACAGAGTAGAAGCAAATCTGTTAAACTTCATCCGCACCGATGTGTGACCAGAGAAAAGTCCGGATCTGAACCCAGGTCAAAACTGGATAAAAAGATCCTGAATCTTATGTATTATGAATCATTATTTTATTTATTTATGGATAAAAAGATCCTAAATCTTATGTATTATGAATCATTTATTTATTTATTTATTTTTATTTTGTTATTTATTTATTTATTTTTATTTATTTATTTATTTATAATAATTATTGTTGTTGTTGTTATTGTTGCTGCTGCTGTTGTTGTTTTTGTTGTTAAATTTATGCGCCCTATTCCATTTACACTACTCAAATCTTATTTTTGCACACTTTTTAAAGTTAGATTAGTGATTTGACAGGTACAAGTTGTACGGCACATGGCTGTTTTATGGTTTGGTTGTTACATGTATAAACGGGGCGAAATGAACCAACCGACGAACATTTACTAAGTGAAAGGTGACATGACATCAGTCGGTGTATTAAAATAGAAAATAGCGAGTGTCGAATGTAGTGTGCATGTGTTAATGATTTTCATCGTTCAAATCAAATAATATATAATCAAAGCACTGAAAGTGTTGGAGGCCAGATGAGCGTAAACCTGATCAAAATGAAGTACTCGAATATCGTTAATATACATCTACGATGCAACGGGAATTCCTGTTTAATTTCACCCATTAAAGATACATATACTATATACTCACTAAACAGGGTTAAGAAACTCCGTGAACATCCAATGATGTTATTGGGGCCAGTGCGAGAAAAACATATATAAAAAAGTTTTGCTTCAGTCCACACGGCCTGTCAGACGAATTACTAAATGAGTGGATCGCCAGTATATCGGGCACCTTTAATCTCATTTTAAACTGGAAACGAGGTCGATAACATACCCGTTCCGTTTTTATTTTCCTTTTAACGATTATTTCTTTCAATCAGTCAGAGCATATACAAGCATTTCACACGTGTAAATAATGCATGCAGGATAATGGCAAGGAACATATGGGGCACGTCACGGGAAAAGGTACCTTCGGCCATTTTTAGTGATTTTTTTTAGTTTTACTAAAGTTAGAAAGAACTTACAACTATAATCAATTTCTACTAACTAAAATGTGATTTTGCTTCACATTTTGACAATAAAATGGTATTTGTACCGCGCAATGCATAATAAGTAATGTCGTCTGCTCAATACGACGTCATATCAAAGATTGACGTCAACTGTCCGAAACCGAAGGTACCTTTCCCCGTGATGCGCCCCATATGGTGTAGTCTCAGATGACTGTGTAGATAATTGTTATAGCATATGGCATACTTTTACAATGTATATGATTTT